>CM062808.1:919623264-920223264 GCA_031772625.1 Pinus tabuliformis
GAGATGTGGCAACTACAAGCCTTTGAACTGTGTTACAATGAGGCTTGAAGGCCTATTGATTGTTGAGAAATAATGGCAAACCCTAACATCCCAAAACCTAACCCTACAAGATGAAACACCAAATTGTGGGCCCTGTTTAAGGTAAGTTGGTACATCAACTTCATAGGGTCATAACTTTGGCATCCGATCTTCGTTTGGCGCATACAATAGCACCCATGTTGCTCCCAGATTTCCCAAAAAACGTCGTTTAGGGCCTCAAAATGGCTCCAGAAGTTTAGGACCCGAAAAACTACTAAATAGTAAATTGTGCTACAAATAAGGAAACAGAAAAAATGAAAGAGACAGTTGTGGAGGTCCAAGTGGGATAGGTGGGTGGCCACCAACATCCACTTGGATCAATTGTCCTACATTGATCACACAGATGCACAAGAAAGGGGTACTCTAGCCTCCTCTAACTCAAAATATTCAAATGACGAGGTCTGAACCGTGCGAAGAAGACCCAAATGTTAACATGATGCTCAGGAGTGGTGCGACCATAGGGGAGGATAAGGGGAAGCAGCCCGAGGAAGATACATGGGTTCGCAAGGCTCCTACAAAGGAACCTGAGTTTGACTTAGAACACGCAAAGGAGATGTTCATGGAAGCTAAGAAGAGCTTCCCGGAGGCCTCCACTTCAGGTAGTAAGGATCAACCAGAGCCAGGGTGGATCCTTCTATGCTTACTACCTTTTTGGAGACATGCATGAAACTGCTACATGACAATAAGGTAGTTAAGGGACTACAGGAGTTGATCACCAGGTGCATAGGGTCAGGGGAACTGTGCTTAGTCCGGAAACATGGAAAGCATGCATTGCGCACAGGGAGGGAAATGAGATTGATGGCACAAATTGGCAAGTATGAAATGGATCAGGTAATCCTAGACATGGGTTCGGACGCGAATGTGTTACCAAAGCAGACATGGGAACGCATGGGCAGGCCCATGTTATAGTGGTCTACTATTCAATTACGAATGGTGAACCAATAGAAGATTTTGCCCATGGGGAGGTTGCAAGGGGTAATAGTCGATATCGAAGGCATGAGCACACAGACAGACTTTGAAGTAATAGAGATTGTCGATGACAACAATCCTTATCACTCATAGCTAGGAATAGACTAGGCCACTGATATGAATGGAGTCATCAACCTGAAGAAGCAGAAGATGATATTCGAGAAAAAGTCCCTTCGTGTAGTCATTCCGCTAGACACAGCCGAAGGAGCACACTACACTGAACTAGTGCACGACAATGAAAGCGACGATGAGCTAGACTGTATTTACCATATAACTGCGCGATACTAGGAGCAGGTGAACCGAATTGCAAATGGGAGAATCTCATGGGAGCATGACAGTTCCTATACTTCAAATTCAGACGAAGAAGTAGAACGGTGGCAAAACCAGTTGCACGAAGTGACAACACTGAATTGCAACATGATGATTAGATCACTGTGTTGCGTGATGACAAAGGCAAGGGAACTGCCAACATATGATGGAATAACAATGGTGGATGAATTACTGGACAAATTTGAAGGTGCAGTACCGGAACAGTAGCGATATGGTGCGCTGGAATGGGCGCTAGACGCAACACCCACACGATGGTGGAGTACACATCAAAAGACCATTGGAAACTGGCGCAAATGTAGAAGACAGACATGCTTATGGTTTGGAAGCCCCTAGCGTTGAATGAAATCTAGGCAGACAGGACAAAATAGCTTGCACACCCACTTGTGTCGATGGGTGCAGACGTGTGCTATGCAAGCACATCCCAGACTAAGGTTCGAAAATTAGAACCAGATGTGGCAACAGGAAAAGTCATGCACACCACAAATATTCCACGATGGAGAATTCAAAAAGATATGCGGAATCATGAACAGAGTTCACCAGGCGAGACGAACTGACTGGGACCTATGCATACCAGCGGTTCGATGGGCCTATAGGGCCATAAGCAAAAACCAGAGTGCAGAAATGACCCCAACACTGATGAGACGAGATGAACCCCTAAGAACATAAAAGAATCCCCATACAATAGCTCCCGCAGTTGGGATAGTACGTGAGGACTCGGGTAAAGGAATTATGAAATTACAGGAAGCCATTTGGCGAGGGAACTTGAAACTTTGCGAACTCGATGAAGATTGGGTACGGCTGAGAAAGAAAAGCATAACAATGGACGAAGAAATTAGCAAACTAGAAACCGGAGTCACACAAGCATGCCATGCCAAGAAACTAAGCATGATGGGACAAGGCATAGCCAACCATACTACTGCATTAGAAGAATTTGTGACCCTGCTACCATGGCTATGATTGCACCTTACTAGACAAAGTAAACAGGGGAGTGCATCATACAAGGAAGGACGTGACGCATTGATGGACGCGAGGGTAATTGAGGGGAGCCTGCGGACAAGCTGGCAGGTAAATTGAAGCCTCGCACCGGTAGTGTGACCACCTGACTATCCGTAGAAAGCACAGCCTCAGCGCTCCAAGGTGTTGAAAGAGCGTGCGGGACTATAAAATAGTCTGTATAGGAGATGCACGAGATGGAGGTTGTGTATAGGATTGGGACGTCACAGGGGTTGTAGCTGCGCATAAGGGGTTGCGCTGCTGCGAGGATAGATTGGGAGATGACTGTTGGTGTCACTGTTCATGACAGGAGGTCCAATTTAAGACAAAAAGGAGCAGGCGGCGAACAATTAAGACAAGAATTAAGAACGAGATTTAGGATGATCTACTGCCAAGAAGGCATTACTGATGCAGAAGTGAGGGGAAGGGTCGAATTCAAATTCAAAGGATGCTATAAAAACCCCAGGGCTAGCTCCAAGGCAACACTTGGTTGTTGGAGAATTAAGAAAGTATAGAGCATTGGGCACCATGTACTCTTACCATCCCCAAGTATAGACACAATGACAGCTGCTAGAACAAGAGTGCAGTTCGCCGAAGTTACCACGGAGCCCCGTATGGCCCATGAGGAGCAGGGAGAGGCAGCAGCTGCGCTAGAAGTTCCAAAATCACCACCCACGTTGTGGCCACAAAAAGACAACCAAACGATGGGGCCAGCCTAGCTATCCCCAACAAACCCACGATTTGGAAAATTGTCAATGGTGGAGAAGGGAAAAGCTATCACCATTGAAACAGTGGAGGAGGAGGAAGACTTGCATGTTCTGATTGCCCAAGTTGAGGTGCAAGATGATGAAGAAGAGGAATTCTCCAAAAAGCATTCCGCGACGAAGTTACCTCCTTACATTCCCCCATGCAAGGGGAATCCAAGGTACCAAAGGACCTGGAGGCCACGAAGAGTGCGCTCCAGACCCCACTCCTCCCCAATGATATAAGGTTTGAAGGTCCACCATTGGGATGAGTACCGACTATGAAGTTCGAAGATTGGGACCTCATGAATAGCAAGAAGTTCCCACAGTTGGCCGCAGAGAAGTTAATAAAGAAAAAATGGTTGTGCGGTGTGGAGAAGGCTGGGTTATTCCATTTGCAATGGATATCCCACTACCACTGCATGCCCATCATCATTTTTGTCATTAGGCAGCTGTTGTGCTTGCTGCATGATGGGTATCTCTGGCTATAGGAGCCGATTCCCATCACGGCCGATCTAATTCACCGAATTTCTCGACTGCCAATTAAAGGAAACGACCCTCTGGCCATAGCCGGAAAAGGTAGCGACTTGGCCCTCGCAGAAGCTATGAAGGCCAAGTATAAACTAGAAAAGCGAAAGGAGGGGTACGCAATAGCAAGTATAAAATACCAAGGGGTGTGCATAGCCACCCAGCTACTAGCCAACAAGCTAATGAGGAAATTCCACACTGACGAAGTACCAACGTTTGTGATTGCGTTGGCAGAGCAATGCGTAGAGGGGGTCCAGTTTAGTTGGGGGCAGTTCCTATGTGATGAATTTTTTATCAACTACAGGAAGGCCCAAGAGTAGGGTAAGACATTCCACTATGCGTGGTTTCTCTTATCCATCCTGTTGGTTGCAGGGGAGCTCCCGGCGGATAGTTAGTTTCCCACTACTGAGGGTGACTTTCCCGAAGCTGCGAGGTACACCTCGCTCTGGGCTACAAAAGATGCGAACAGGATTTGCGAGATAAAGGTGTTCTAGGTGTTCGTGGAGGAGAGCATCTGAACATGGATCAACCACAGGCCGCACGTGTCCCCTACAATTCATAACAGCCTGCAAAGTGCGGCAGAATTCAAGGCAGATATGCATAACCTGTATATTTGGGTGTGCAAAGATCCAACACGAAAATGGATGAAGCTTCTGTTCATTGCAACGGATGATGCGATCTTCGCCGTGGTGGAGTCATGGCCTCAGGAGTGGCGCGCCTCAGACTTGGCGGAAATGGAGAAGATCGCAGCTCAGCAATGGAAAAAGGACACCCTTGAGAGGAAGCACCAAGAATAGGAAGCAGACGCACATCAGAAGGTGGATGATGCAGCAACAGCCACACAGACAGCAGAGACCACAACCGCGCCAACCAGAGAGGCTGAGGAAGGCCAGGAGTTGTCCTCGGGTAGTAGACCGAGGAAGTGGATAGGGAGGAGGACCGCATGGATCCAAGTACGACATCAACACAACTCAAGTAGTCGTGCAACCCAGAGAAAACAGCTCCCAGGAAGAAATGGAAAGCCACTAAGACATCCATTGACCTGATCACGCTCACAGAAGGTGATCTATTGGATATCAGCAAAACGATTTGGGAAGTCACGGAGGACGTGCTCCAGGGATTGCGGATGGAGCAGAGCACTGTGTTGGGGGCGCTCAGTGCGTAGCTACAAGGTTTACGGGTACAACACCCCCAAACAGGCATAATGGCCCAGTATGTTGAAGCAGGAACCATTGAGGTCGAACAACCACTGCGCGTCCATATGGGTAACACCTTCCTCTTGCCCGAAGGTGCGTTAGCAGTACCAAGTGGGGATGATCGGGCTGCAATGAGCAGCATGAAAGGCGTCGGCTTGAACTTGGCCACGCCTAGGAAGGCCAAGTGATCCAGGTCCTACACATGAGCAGAAAATCAACATGGACTAGCTCAGCATCTAGAGGGATGAGTTGGTTGCATAGGCTAGTGGATTGGAGCTAGCCATAGAGGATGCATGCATGAGTGTTCCAGAGTTGGCCATGTCAGCAAAGCTACCAGCAGCAGAGTGGGTCCATAGATTGGTGGTCGGAGTCTGTGAGGCCCAGGAGGAAATGATAAAGGTTCAATTAGAGCTGAACCTGCAAATCGCTGAGCTGCAATTAAAGGCGCAACCCTCCACACCCCTAGAAGTCAGAGAGTAGCGCACCCGCGCTATCCAGATGGGGTTGGAACAAATTGGCTAGGTGACATAGGGGTGCACCAGAATGTTGGAGAAAGCACTAACCATACTTACGCACCTGCAGGAAGAACTGAACCTACAGCACCTAGAGACAGAGGTGCGCGAGTTGCAGCAGGAGTATGACAGTGTCCGGGGCACCGTGCAGATGGTTGCCCTTACTCAAAGACTTGCCAGACTACAGCAGCCAAGGGCACTGAAGGACTGATTAGACGTCACACACCAAAAGGAAGCCCTGCTTAAAGCATGCATGCAGCCATGGATCGATGAAGCATTCACAGTCACAGCTACCATTGAAGGAAAGCTGGCAAAGATGCAAGAACTATATATGGTTGGACAGGAATGTGACCCTGCTCACGAAAGTTCAGAGATATGTGTGCAACAAGTACAATAGGAAACAGAGAAGTGTGCTACGGACACCTAAGCTGCGCACGACCCACTGCATAGACTTCGCACAAAGATCGTCACACCAGCTGAGTGACTTGGGACGAGTCACGATGATTGTGTTGGGGGCTTGTTGGGTAGCGGATCCTCCCATAGCATGTTTTGGGGCTTGAAGCCCGAATTTTGGTAAAGTGTAATGTAAAGACCCCACGAACTGCGGGCGCAGAGCGTGAGAGTCTAGGGTTGTCCACCCTAAGATAATGTAAAGTGTGTCAGCCTACCCATGATCTGTGGACCATGGGATTGTATAAATAGAGCGAGGCTCTAAGTGTAAAGTTAGTTTTTGAGTTTTTGAAAAGTAACAGATAGATGCAAGGGCATGGTTAGAAGATAGAAGTGAATCTGAAGTGTATTGGGTCGTAATAGTAGGTAGAGGCTCTGTAGCTGAGTGCACAGAGGCCTAGTAAAGTCTGCAGCTGAGTGTGCAGGGTGGAGTAAGGTCTATAAGTGGGATTGTACTTGGATTTGAAAGCTAATAAAAAGAAGTTCATTCTATGCATCTATTCTTGAATCTGTATGTTGATGTTACGTGTCCTTTACTCTGTTATTTATTGCGCGCAATTGATGATTACATGTATGCTTGCTTATAAGTAAATTTAATCTAAGTAATCATCTAACAGAGACTAAATAGGGAAGACTTGAGTAAAGAACACGGGTTGCGTTGCGACTAGAACTACATGAAGATAGGATCGCAGTGCACGGATTAGGATCGTAAACTTCTAGAACCCTCATCAAGACATCCCTAGGGTGCGGAAACCTGGTTCCAACACCCTCCTATACTACTTTGTGTGAGACCTCAGTCCACGCTCCACGGACTGTTGCCGAAATGGCCAGTAGTACTGGGATTTGCTTGGCTAAACTCACTGCTGAACTTGGGTTAGGCCCCACATAGCCAACAAAACCATAAGAAATTATTTCTACCAATTATTTTATATAATATAAATGTAGCCTTGATAGGGGTGTTATGGCAGTTGTAACGAGTATCAAGTATGATATGGTTTTCCCTCCCATCACTACTCGTCCTCCTCACAAAACACACTATCACGGCTCATTTACGAGACCTTGCCTCCCATGGAGGATGACAAAGGCTCCCCAATACATCTTAAAATTAACCTCCATTTTACATTCCACAAGATCCACCATCCTTCCTTCTCCTAGGTGATTTTCTCACCCTTATTTTGTTCCTTTAATTCCTCCTTATGATACTCCCTCCATCTGCGATGACTTATGACTATTGAATGGTCTCTTATGCATAGGATTCCTCTCCAACCCTTCTAGATTTCCCTCCACCTCCAAAGGAAATTTTTTACGTGAAAGAACTTAGGTTGAGTCCATTGATGGTGTATCCCTTTAGCAAGGAATCTATCATTAAATTCTTTCACTATAGGATTTTGCAGCTTGCCACCCAATTCCAACCCGGTCTTAGTTAATTTTTACTACCTTTGATGGCCATAACATGCCAACGCACTCGCAATTGACATGGAGGATGAGGTCAAGGAGCTTCAAGTGTTTCCAAAGCTAGATTTTGTGTAGATTCTTTAGCGCACAACTTTCATGAGCACACCCCTTTAGATATTCAAGAGGAAATTTGACTGGTCAAGGTGGAAATTCATTAGCAAATATATGTGAACTTAGACTCAAAGGCTATGGTAAGTATTACCCCTTGGGTTCCTAATACTAGAAACAAATAAGAATTACAAAATTACTATCTCCATATAATGGACCTATACTTGCATGCTAAGCTACTATGGAGTATGATCTTTGTGGATAAAATACATACCTAGGTTAGCCTCAGGAATCGACTCGATGATTCAAGGATCTCATGTTGGACATGGAAGGGTCACGGTGGCTTGCTAGGCTAGAGATGGGATCTCCACCTAGCTCTTTAATTCCCTGTCCACGTAAGGTCGATTAACAACCCATCAACCTAAACACCTCATTGTCTTCATGATGCTTAGGACTCTTACGTTTCATGGTTGTATTCCTTAGGTTTTCATGCATTCCAACCAAGGCTATTAGAACTTTATTTTCAGAGTTTACTTTAATTTTTTTACCTTGTTGTCTCAAACTCTACAAAATTCAAATGTTGCACCTTTCGTGTTTTTTTTTGTTCTTTTCCACATGGTGGGGTGACATTATCCATATGAATTTTAAAGTCTTAGATTGTTAGATATGGTTCGATTATGATGCCCTAGATTCTCTATTCTTTTATTGTTGGTTTAGTTTCTCATGTAGCACCCTAGACAAACTAAGAAAATTATCTCTATTCTATCATTTGATATTTTTAATGAAGAATTATATATATATATATATATATATATATATATACATATTTTTTTTCGAACCATATATAATATATACATAATTGACATTGAAATAGTTTACTTTATAAACTATATTATTCGCATTAAAATATATTGTTTCTATTAATATATATTTTAATACACAGTAATGCTATTACTTAACCAAATATTATATTGGCATTAAATTTTCTATTTTATTAATATCCTTTAAATGTCCGATATTAAAATAATTAAATTTCTCTATATCTCTCTTTCTCCAAAATTTCTATATATATAAAATTGATATTCAAGTAAATTAATTGACATTTATATTCTAGATTTTACTAGTCTCGCGAAGTTGAACAGGCAAAGAGAAAAAGCTAGTGATACTAATAGATTCTAATTTTTTTGCGATTAATTTGAAGTCAACTTTTAATGATTCAATAAGACCCAAAAAAAATATTTTAAGTAATTAAAATGACAACAACCCAAAAATTAAAAGCAATATTTTCTTTAAACTTAAAAATGATAACAACCAAGAAGTCTAAGATATTTAACTTTGATTTTCCTTAAGGACCTATTTCTGAACAGATAATGAATAAGTGCTAATGGGAAGTATTAGACTCGACGAAATTAGTAGTATTATACGGAAACAGATCGAACAATATAACAACGAAGTAAGAGTTGGTAATATTGGCACCGTACTTCAAGTAGGAGATGGCATTGCTCGTATTCATGGTCTTGATGAAGTAATGGCAGGGGAATTAGTGAATTTGGAGATGGTACAGTAGGCATTGCCCTAAATTTGGGATCGGATAATGTTGGAGTTGTATTAATGGGCGATGGCTTGATGATACAAGAAGGTAGTTCCGTGAGAGCAACAGGAAAAATTGCTCAAATACCAGTAAGTGATGCGTATTTGGGTCGTGTTGTAAATGCTCTAGCCCAACCCATTGATGGTAAGGGTAAAATTTCAGCTTCCGAATTTCGACTAATTGAATCTCTCACTCCAGGTATTATATCAAGACGTTCCGTATATGAACCCCTTCAAACGAGGCTTATTGCTATTGATTCTATGATTCCTATAGGGCGTGGTCAGTGAGAATTAATTATTGGGGACAGACAGACCGGCAAGACAGCAGTAGCTATAGATACTATTCTTAATCAAAAGAGTCAAAATGTAGTCTGTGTCTATGTAGCAATTGGTCAAAGAGCTTCTTCTGTGGCTCAGGTAGTTAATACATTCCGAGAACGTGGCGCAATGGCATATACCATTGTGGTAGCGAAAACTGCGAATTCTCCCGCTACATTACAATATCTCGCCCCTTATACAGGAGAAACTTTGGTTGCATACTTCATGTATAAAAAACAACACACATCAATCATTTATGATGATCTCTCCAAACAGGCACAAGCTTATCGACAAATGTCTCTTCTATTAAGAAGACCACCTCGCTGAGAAGCTTATCCGAGAGATGTTTTCTATTTGCATTCCCGTCTCTTGGAAAGAGTAGCTAAATTAAGTTCCCAGTTAGGTGAGGGGATTGTTACTGCTCTACCAATAGTTGAGACTCAAGCTGGAGATGTTTCAGCTTATATTCCCACTAATGCAATTTCCATTACCGATGGACAAATATTTTCATCGGCCGATCTATTCAATGCCGGGATCCGACCTGCTATTAATGTGGGTATTTCCGTCTCTAGAGTAGGATCTGCGGCTCAGATAAAAGCTATGAAAAAGGTAGCTGGAAAGTTGAAATTAGAGTTAGCTCAATTTGCAGAGTTGGAAGCTTTTGCACAATTTGCTTCTGATCTTGATAAAGCTACTCAAGATCAATTGGCGAGGGGTCAACGATTACGTGAGTTGCTCAAACAATCTTAGTCGGCTCCTTTGACTGTAGAAGAACAAATAGCTACTATTTATACCGGAACAGACGGATACCTGGATATATTCGAAATAGCACAGGTGAGAAAATTTCTCCTTGGGTTACGCTTTTATTTGATAAAAAATAAACCTCAGTTCGGAGAAATTATACGTTCTACTGGTACATTTACAGAAGAAGCGAAAGCCCTTCTGGAAGAGGCTCTTAAGGAATATACTGAACCTTTTTTACTTCAAGGAAAAAAATGAATATTTGATCATTTGGTGGAATTATTCAGAACAGTGAAAAGAACTAAAGAATTTGTTCCATTCCAATCCAATACATTGCACAACAATTTATAACAATTGAAGAGTATTATGTCCAATAGGATTTGAACCTATACCGAAGGTTTATAAGACCTCTGTCCTATCCATTAGACGATGGATGCTTGTCCTATCCATTAGACGATGGACACTCTTTTTTTCTCTTCCCTTTTTTTTATTTGAATTCCCTTTGGCATACATTGTCCCGATCTACCTTTTTATTCACACTGAGGTTATAGGATAGGAAAAGAATGGAATCTATTTCACATTAATTGATTTCAAGTGAATCGTGAAATTATGTTATATACTTAATCACTTTATATCTACCTATTCTATATCTATCTAGATAGATATATAATAGGTAGATATCTGTTAGCGGGTAGCGGGAATCGAACCCGCATCGTTAGCTTGGAAGGCTAGGGGTTATAGTCGACATTGATTATTCAATGTCTCTAATTCAGAACCGAACATGAGAATTTCATGTCATTCGGTTCCTTCATGGGAGATAGAGAGCGGTATGAGGGAAGAACTGGAGTATTTATATCAAATGTTTTTGAAAGGAATTTTCAATTCCTTTCTTTCTCCTATTTTTTTTTCTAATAAAAAACCCTAATTTATTATCGTACCCATGGCATCTACGTCAGTTTATTCTCTTTTTTTAGTGAAGGGCCCAAAATCGTAGAATACTTACTCACTTTCTAGATGATCCTGATAGAAAGATAAATTTGAAAAGTTTAAAATAATCACAAATCTTTCTAGTTACTTCGTTCCCTATTTCTACTGATTCTGATCCCTAGGAGAACAAATTCCACCGAGCTCGAACGAAATGCCGATAACCCAAGTAAACCAAAGTCATAGTTCTATAGCTATTCGGCTTCAACCTGGGGTCCTTCCATCCATAAGTTGAAGGTTTAGTCACGATGAAAAAATATCTTCCCCATAGATCTGTAATTTATCTAACCTTTCAAACATTCTGTGTCACTATCTTGGAACCAAAAATGTGTTTATCTTTCATCATTTCAGACCCAGATTACGAGAAGGTATGCTATTCCTGGGTATTCATAGGGAAGGTTTTGAACCTATCTGGAAATAGAGCTTTAGATGGATCAAAGATCCATGTAAAAGATCCTGCAACTATTCGAGTTGATAATGTAACGAATCACACTTTTACCACTAAACTATACCCACCACGATCTGATTGTAACATATGGATCGATCTTTTGTCCAACCAATAGGAAGATGAGGAGTTACCAATCAACCTCTATTGAAAGTTTATATCAATCATTACCTCGTTTTCATCATTACAATGAGCCATCTCCAGAGATGTGATGCAGGAGCATCGGCATTAGCCAGCAATGTGGAGATTTGTCCACATGTTGTGGTTAAATCCAGTGAAATTTATTTGCTGTTGGTCAAAATCGATTTGCTGAGGAGGTTGGATTCCTCAAATAGTTTTAGAATTGTAATAAATCAGAGACTGTCTTATTTTATATTAGTGATAAGATTTGTTTGTATAGATGTGATCGAGAAGCTATAAAATAGCTTAATTCTGTTTAATCTTTTAAAAAAGGAGATAGCGTTAGCATTGTTTTTAGGAGCTAGTTAATAATAAAAGGTGGGAAAGGCTGAATAGACGGAGAGCTCTGAGGTGTGTGTGGATTTTTTGTTTAACAGAAATCTAATTCATGGTGTAATGGGCCAAAGGCCGAGGACTGTTCTGCTGTTTTATTGTGATTTTAATAAATATTGAATGTATTATTATACGATGAGTTGTGGAGTTTGGACAGGGTTCTTCTCTATGTAATTGTTTGAAGTGATTGCGATGCGTGTGTGTTTTCTATAAACTTGTTAAAATGAGGTGGAACCAAAGCATAGCGTATGGAAATTCTTTCAATTAGAATCCTGGTACAGATAAATCGAGTTCTCAAGGATGAGCTCTGTATTGATTTGATTGATATAGTCATGGTTCTGTGTGTGTATATAATTATATGAATTTCCGTGTTGATGTGAATCGAACAATAGTCGAGATTGTTCATAGAAAAGTTCTCAATACAAAGAATTTAATGTCCAAACATTGACAGAACCCTTTGGACGAACACGAAGCGTTATAAGCTGGATTTGAAATTGAATCGAATCAGAACTGTGGCAAGCGGTATCGCATCAGATCAGCGATCTCTAATTTCCAATCTCCGATTGGATCGGATCGGAGCAGCGGAGAATTACATCGGCGTTGTGGAATTGGCGTATGTCAGAGTTTGAATCGCTTTAAACAGTGTTTGATATCATATCGGTGCGCATTGGAGTTGTGGAGCAATTTAGAATTGTGAAAGTTGTAGTAATATCGAATTGGCATGGGATCGGCGATCTCCAACCTCTGATTTCCGATTCATAGGATCGGAACTGTGACAATTGTAATCGAATCGGAACAGGAGAGATTGCATGTGATCTCCGGTCGTCGATTATATGGATCGGAACTGTGGTTCAAACAGGGCTGTGGCATTCAATCCCCGTGATTGCGATTGCCGATTAATTCACATTGAAGATTGCACATGATGGAGAAGACGGAAAATAAAAAGAGGATCGATAATCTTAGAAAAAGGGTCGAATTGAATTTAAGTTGGGTAATTGCATATCGGCTTTGTTGAGTCGACTTGAAGGGCGCAGTGATTAATAGACAGGAACCTCGAAGATGTGGATTTGGGCGATAACATCATCAAAAGAGGACGAGTTGCTGAGATTGTGCAGAGTTTTTAAATTCGGTTTATTGTTGAGAACCGATCTGTTTGAAGAGAAGCATCTGGAATCTGTGGCGCTGTAATATTGAAGATTGGATAAATCTGTCTGAAGAAGGAGCGCTCGGCTTCAATTAAAAGAATAGACTTGAATTAGTTGAAGGTTCTGGATTTAATGAACCTTGAAATCGAATGGCATTTGTAGGTAGAAAGGGATGGTGTGAAACTGTGTGCCAACAGTTAATGGCGGTCAAATATCTAGACTGTTTTTTTTTAATGGGTTAAAAAGTGTTGAATTGTAGCGCTCAACGCAGAGCGAATGTTAAAGGAGTGAAAATTTGCCAGATACTGAAGATTTGATTTGAGAATTTACTGAGATGCATTCTATATGCATCGGATTATTTTTTGATTCTGGGTTTGCAGGGTCAGCCCTGCGTCAAGATGGCTCATTGTAATTATAGATTACCTTTGCGAATTGCTGATAAAACAATAACTAAAGGGCCCGATACAACCATCAGAGTCAGAACAGTGAGCTGCGCAATAACTTCTAGATCCATTTGGTTTTCTTTCACCCTCCATCGACTGAATGTATGAATAAAATGTTGTCGGGATCAATCACTTTTCTTCTATTTTGTCTTCTTCCGACTCCTACCCATTGGTGTAGTTTCGATCAGGAACCTATGGCCTTGAGCCTGATATCTTTACAATAATACATAAAATAGATAGAGAACCCTAAATAGATAGAGAACCCTTCAATATCTAGATAATAAAATTTGATACTGGAGAGAAATAAATGGACTAATCCATGTAACGCATTTAATCAAACTGATTGGGGAGGGAATGAAGATATGGTAGAGCTTAAATTTTTGATAGCTTTTTTTCTTGCTTTTACAGCAGGTATTCTAGCTATCAAATTAGGTCAAGCACTGTATGACTGATTTTTTTCTGCTTTTTCCTGGCCTGGCCATCGGCAGGCCAAGAAAAGCAGAAAAAATCAGTCATACAAAACTATTTTTAAACGAAATGAACAATACGATTAACTGGATTGTTCTTTATCCAACTGAATAATGGCAATATTCATTATATTGCTAATACAATCTATACATACTAAGATATACACCTTTACTCCACCATTCATTTTGTTACACATGAACTCTTCCATCTTGGAGAGATGGCTGAGCGGACCAAAGCGGCGGATTGCTAATCCGTAGTACGGATCATCCGTACCGAGGGTTTGAATCCCACTCTCTCCGTTCGTCCATTATTGATCCTGAAAACGAATAACCTCGAATCTTTCTACGGAACGGAAAAGACCCATTAACCTAGAGACTTTTTTCACTATTCTTTACGTCCGGGATTACGTCCTGGATCGTTCGATAGAAATCCAAAGATAAAAAGAGAAATGAAAAATACCACTACCGCGTAAACGAACAGCTTAAGAGTAAGCATTACGTAATCTCTGGAATCATGATTATGAGTACAACAGAATAGATCATCAATCTTTGTACCATATATGGATACTTGAATACCAAACAATAGTATTATTGTTACAAATTACGAAATTATTTCTCCGAATCACGTGTGAAAATCAATTTGAAAGAAGGATATAATTTTTCTCTTTGTTTTCAAAATGGTCTTTTTTCCCTCTTATTTTTTGGATCAACTAGATATTTATTGAATATTTATGAAAATAAGTCATTGGTGATCGTATCAATACGTGACCCAATAGCCCGATCCGAAGTGAGCGGTGGGATCGGAAGGAATTGATAAAGGTGAATGGAAAAGTTTTTATCCGGGAGCAGATAAGGTATCTGAATCTGGTATCGTCAAGTGGAGCAAGGATAGAACTTCTGTCACAAAAAAATGGAAAGAGTTATACAAAAATTGGATCAATGACAGCTACCCAAAAACTTGAAAAAGAATGCATAATATTTTTACTAAGGGTATAGCCAATTTTAATTTGGAATAGTGTTCCCAAAAAAAATCTAATAAAAAAATTATGAGATTTGATAAAAAATAAATTTTCTGTGGTCTTTACAAATAATCATGATTAGATTAAATAATAACATCAATCTTATTTTTATTTTTTTTTCAATTATTTTAACCACCACTAAAATTCAAAAAATAATATGAAAAAAAAGAAAAAACAATTATTTTTTTAATTTTAATAATATTAACTAATATTCCTCAACCATTTAACTTACATAATTATCCCATAGATAATTCTATTAATTTGTTAAAATTAACCATATTAGAATTTGTGCATCTCCATTCTACCTGCCTGGAAAATGTCTATCGTGAAAGTTATACATCTCCGTTCTACCAAGCTGTAGAATGTATATATACATATAATAAACAGTTTACCCTAAGAATGTGCAGTATTAGCGAAATATCACTGAATTACAGGTGCCCTTAGCGTTCTAGTTTTCCTAGTTGAAAGGGTCAAATGTCATAGACGCAAAGGTTTTATCTCAGGCTCACTTTCGATTGGCCTCGTAGCGGTTTTCGATATTACCGCTGAGGTGGAAGGTTTTGCTTTGTCAAAAATCTGCGGTCGAACGGAGCTCGTGGCGTTGTTACTCCCAGGATGAAAAGAACTTGTCCGATTGTTTCTTTTCCATCCGCGTCCAATCACAAATTCAAAATTTACATCTGGAAATTAATGTCATACGCAAATATTGATAACATTCAATAATCAATTAGTCATATACTGTATGTACATGCAGTGGTGAAGCCTGTGGAGGTTGACGCTGTTAAAGACGAAGACAACCTGCATCACAACACAGGCCGCGGCTTTATGATTTGGCAGAAAGATTTTGTTTAACCAGAAAATTGTGGTTATCAATTGTTTAATGTATTCAATCTAAATGTTAAATTTTTTTTTATATTAAAAACGTTACAGCAACCACACTAATACATTTTAAATGATGAAACATTGCCGTCGCCAGAATTACTGCCAAAATTGCAAATTTGAACAAAACAGCCTAGTTCCACTACGCCCATATAAATTATTTACCTTTGTACCATCCATTAATGTAGTCCATAACCTATGTAACGAATGTGATGTTAATGAACTAAAATCTTGATCGAATGGGCGGTTTTCCAAGACAGGATATTCGGTCGTCCAGGTTCGGCCAAACAGGTGGTTTTCGATTGGCAAGATTGGGCCCATAATAGTTCTTAGAAGCGCCCCCTAAGTGTACATTTTCGATTTGATAACACTTTGACTCAAGGGACATGTCTTTGTCCTCTGCGACCATGCCCCATGCCGGCCGAGCTCTACTCTCGTTGATATCTGTGGTACTGTTACGCGCTCTTCATGTCAATGACGATCGACAAAATAAGTTTTTAAAGTAATCCAGCCTCCAGGGCCAGCGAAAAAGTCGGTAATATTACTATATATATAAATATTATGTCCTGCATTCAGACTGAAATTACGCCGTAGCATTTCCTTTGCAAACTACTACAGATTCCATCGTCATGACTATGAAATTCCGGTCATATTTCGAAAAATTTTGGTAAGAGATTTTTATAAATTCGAAAAATTTTGGTAAGAGATTTTTATAAATTTAAATAAAAACTGTCAAATTTCATAATTGTAAGTGCTTTAAAAGTTTTTGAGGGTGATAATCTATTTTTACTTTCAAAAACATATTTCAATATTTTCTATACAAGAATTTTTGAATTTTTTTGACGTCTAACCAACTCCTCCTTAACGAACTCCTCAAATATATCTCTACAATGTTCGTACTCCAGTTTTTTATTGATATATATCTGTACAAAATTCGTAGTCCATTTTTTATTGAAATATATATCTGTACAAAGTTCGTAGATCTGCATTTTCCGTAGTCTTGTTTTTTGCCTCGGTTCCTGTACTTTTGTTTTCAACAACTCAATATCGTGTGGTATCTTTCGCATCCATTCAGACTGGGAATCGCACATTTCTCATGTGAACAGGAAAGTTTAACAAATGAAATTAGCTTTTCTAAGCTGTGAAGAAGATCAAATGGCTCGGACTAAAAGGCAATCGAGCACACTTCCGTTACTTGTATATGCCATTCTACTACTCTCCACAGCAAACGCCATTGGATCTTTGACAACAGGTTTAACTCGTTCCATTGTCGCGACACATTTGCGTTTAAATTTTCGTTTGCAATGCCAAATACGAAGCTATTATGACCAATCGGTTCGTTTTAAAATAGCTGATTATTCTTCTCCATAAATTTAGCTATTCTGAACCTCAAACCCTATTTCTGCTTTTCTATCATTGTAATCCATTTGGAAATCACTGTTGCAGTCATATAAATTGTTGCAGCCTATCATTAATAAGATAACAATCTGTCAGTGACGTAGGTTATTATCATAGTTTTTAGATAGTCAACTTTGCAAATCTGTATTATGTAAAGTTATATGAATGATGAAGGTCCTGTATTCAATTCCCATAGTGATTGAAATTTTGTTGAATTCTATGTGCAGTTCTCGGATTAGGGTATTAGTTTTTCTTCGACTAGCTCTTGTTGTTTCAAGGTACTAATCTCTGTCACCATATTGTTGTAGCCCTACAAGGAACAGCTTGCCAGTAACCTAAGATATTATCATATCATTAATATAGAGTTGGCCGACTCAACTTGCTGTTGTATCATGGTATTAGTTTTGTTCAATTAACTCTAATTTTTTGGGTTTTTTTAAACTCAATTTGTTGCTGTTTTATTAGGGTATTAATTTTGCTCAACTAGCTCTTGTGGGTTTTTTTAAACTCAATTTGTTGCTGTTTTATTAGGGTATTAATTTTGCTCAACTAGCTCTTGTGGGTTTTTTTAAACTCAATTTGTTGCTGTTTTATTAGGGTATTAATTTTGCTCAACTAGCTCTTGTTGTTTCAGGGTACTAATCTGTCAGCATATTGTTATAGACTTACTGGAAACAGCTTGTCAGTAACTTAAGATATTATTTTATCATTATTATAGATTCGGGTGTTGTTGAACTTAATTTTCTGTTGTTCTATTAAGCTATTAGTTTTGTTCAAATAACTCTGGTTGTCTTAGGGCACTAATCTATGTTAACAATCTATGTTAACATATCTGCTGCAAACATCATCCCTGGGATTTTTTTGGGGGCAAAAATGAAAAAATTGTATTTGTGAACCCTTTTTCTTACTATATTCTCCAAAAATTATAAGATAAAGCTATTTAGACGAATATAGCACTGATCTGTTAAAAATCATTGTCATGGGCACTTGCTGAGCATTAAAAATTGCTGGATTTTCACATTCGCTTTGTTGGAATTTAGTAGACTAAATGGCCACTCCATGATCCACTCTGGCCACTCATAAAGATAATAATAATGGTTTGGAAGTTTATTATTGCTTGACGGTTTTGGTGTAATGGAAAACCTCAACCTGAGATTAAAGTCTTTGTCTAAAATTCCATTACCACCCACCTGGTTGAAAACTAACCCAGCCACACTAGCATCTTTACTTAATGCTGTTAAATTCTGGTGTAATAAAAAACCTAACAACAACCTATCAAGACACCACATAGAAATGTGAAAGCTAAAGCAAGTCTGGTCTTCTGCTTACAGAGAAGGATCATATTGTAAAGGACTCGGAGACATGGACAAAAAAAGCAACGGACCACAGAGTAAGTGTAAGGACTTCTGAGAACTACTCATGATTAGTTTCCAATGCGTAGATTTATTATTTAAACGAGTTATGATTTTGTAGGTACCCAAGGGCGGGCCTAAGACGGAGAAGCCTGTAGATGGAAGCCCAGAGATGAATGTTTTCGAAGAAAACTGTAACACTGTAGATCATGAAGAAGAATGCATGATGAGACACAAACTGGCTGCTCATGTGGACTACATCTACACTCAGCAACACAACCCATAAGGCTCACGTAACACCCAGCTGTATTTTTTATTCGTAGTAAGGCTCAGGTCCTAGTAATCGATGAAAACAAAACTTGCGGTCCTAGTAATCGATGAAAAAACAGGCAATGGAAGAAGGCCAAAGTTTATGAGCACAAGAATACTATTTATTTCGTGAAATTAAAGGTACGTTACTTTAAGTTGAAATGTATCAAATATAGGTCACAGAGACTTCCAACATATTTATGCGTTTTCCCTCGATATGGCAGGGTTATTGATTAATGTACAAAAATAACTTTTAACGGAGGATGCATTGTTAGGTACACTTTCCATACTTCAAATTATGTTTAACTTTCGAGAAGAATATTACATAAAAGAATTTTTATGTTTTTGAAATGATTCGCGTTATTATGTATATTTTTGCATATTTCAAGTTTATAGTTGGTAGATTTCTGTGGTATGGTTTTTGACCTAATAAATTTAAATATTTCACCGTTTTTATTTTTAATTGGTTGACCAAAACAAAATTTGTCGTAAACAAAACAAATTAGCGAACGTAGAGAAAGGCTCATTTTACGGTTGGATATGAGGCGATTCAAGAGGGAGTGAACAAACATGACCACTGTTGCATTAATATTTCTAGTTCTTGGTCAAATGCGCAGTTAATTTTCTTCTCTTTCTTCTCACTTTGAGAACATGCTTGAGTCCTGTAAGAAGTGATGGGTCAGCTTCTGCCATTTTTACATATCTCGAGAATGAAAGCAAGTTGGTGAGGGTGAAGTTGCAGGAATACATCTGGTACTTCAGCTAGTGGGGGTCCATTACAAGGATAAGGAACTCAGATACATTAATATGGCAACCCTCAACACTTTCTCCAGCAGATGCAGTGATAACGCATAATTTCTTTAGTATGCTCAAGGCTGGTTGAGTTTAGGCACAATACATTAGAGTTGCGGGTTTAGAATTTAAGGGGCAGATAAAAACTTGAACAGCGATAGGAAAGAGGATTCTAGCTTCAGTTTGAACTTGATTTGTCTTCACAATTGAGATGTTGCTCGAATAATTCTTTTTTGGATGTATAAAACAAAGGCTTTTGGTCCGGTGGCTTCTTCTCTATTAACGGTGGTTTACAACTGTGGAGTGTAAGCTCAAAGTGGTGTTTGTGGCATGACACACCCATTAGATTAGTGTGTTTGGCTTGTAAGCGGTTGCTCTGTAGTTATCTTCCGTAATACATTTATATGATGTTAGCAGTGGGAATAACTTTGTCTACGGAATAACCTTGGTTATTGCCATAAGCGCAGGAAGATGAATTCTCTTTGGATTTCCCATGTATGAATTTTCCAAGCTTTTGTATCATGCCAGTCATACTAAACTAGGACTCTCTACTTTGATGGCTCTAAGGAAAAAAGGATTGTACATCCCATCAACCTTCCATTATCGGCTAGGGTATTCTCGAAAGCACCCCGATGAAAGATTGGAAACTTGCGGCATGCCATCCCCTCTCGTACCCACGTACCCATGTGGCAGAATAGGGCCAAACATCCAATCGGTCGTTGCAGAATAGGGCTAGGGTGCCTAAGCAAAGCTTCCTTTGGGATGCATAAGAACATCCAATCGTTCGTTGCAGAATAGGGCTAGGGTCCTAAGCAAAGCTTCCTTTGGGGATGCCCTTGTGGGGGTATCTTCATCAATAAATAACTTTTCTTTTTCTTGGTTGAATTCTCTTTGGTGCAGACAGGAGATGAGAGCCAGAATATATGAATTTTCCTGAATAACCTTGCTTTGCAAAATTCATTAAGGGAAGGAAACTGATTTAATATTCCAGTTGAATTCATTGATTGATTAGTTGATTCGTCCAACATTATTTAGCTTTACAGCCCAAAAAAAAATATTAATCAAAATTGTAGATGTAGAAATGATTCCATATGCTTTCTATGTCCACATCTTTATTTCTTGCAAGGCTACTCTTATTTTACTCTACGTTTGTCTACACTTCTATCCATGTACCTTTCCACTTTTGGTACAAATATTAGTTTTATTTATTTTTAAAATTTAAATATTAATTTGTATACTATATTCAGGTTTTTTTATTATTAATATTTATGAGGTAATTGTTTTAAGGGTGACCTCGTATGACTTATATTTTGATTATATATAAATTATTTTGGTGATATATTAAAATTTTATTTTTTAATTATTTTACTGATGAAAATAATTATAATCTTATCACAAAATTGAACTAAAAATTAGAAAAACTAAAAAAATAGAATTAAAAAAAATATATATTAAAAGAAAACAAATTACTTATAGAAAATGTTATTTCAATTATTATCTCTATATATAAAGTTATAATGGTGTGAATATATATATATATATGAATATATTAAGTTATAATGGTGTCAATGTCTAATTAATAATTATTCATATGAATTTGTTTTCCATAAGATTCAAATTTATTTTTCTTTTAGGATAGGAATTTTAATATTCTTTTACATATTTTACAAACAAATCATCTTTATTTATTTGTTTATTTATTTTTTAATAAAAAGTAATAGTTTAATTTAACTATTTATTATGTATGTTAGATCTAAGACTTTTGTGATCCATAATGTAGACATAAGTCTTTCGGATTAATCACATAGATAGGATTAGACCTAATCCTATCTAAGAGATTAATCCAGAAGACTTATGTCCATATTTATTATGTATTTTCTAATTTCTCTAGTAGTGCCTAAGTTGCCATTATTATGTATCTATAAATTTGAGTTTTATATGAATAAATTTCCACTTTTAAGATGTCTTACAAATTTGGGCTTTAATCTTTTTTTAGCATTTTTCATTACCATGGGAAATGATGTAGGGAACCCTCCTAAACAAAAGATTAAAGTTTAATTTGGAGAAGTTTTTTGTTAATGCATATATTATATATAGAGGTTAAATTGTAATTGAGATAGCTTATTGTTTATATATAAGGGATTAAGGATAAATATTATTAAACTATTATAGATCTGTTTTAAGCATTGATTTAGCAAGTTCCTAGAGGGATTAAATTTCCTGAGATACAAACTTCTTTTATAGTGAAAAACTTGAAAAAAAATAGATATTTGATACCTCTTCTTGAGATGAAAACCTCTTTGACAATGCAAAGGTTGAAAAAAAAGTTTTAAAGATTTGATATCTCTTCATGTTTGATAGATCCTAGGTCAAGATGGATAGATACTTGATTTATACACACACCATGTGTGATTTTTTAATGCTTAAATTACATTTCTAATGTATAAATTGATTTAATACCTTCAAAATCTCCTTGGGAACTTCTATTTTATAGACTATATATCTTAAACTGTAATTCCAACAAATCTTTGATGAATTTTAAATATATAAATATATATATAAAGGGTGGAAATATAGATTAGTGATCTGTTTTGAAAATTTTAAACCGTAAGAAATTATTTTTACCAAAGACTTTATATAATATAAAAGTAGCCTCCATAGGGGTGCTATGGCAGTTGTAATGAGTATTAAGTATGATATGATGGGCCTTCCCACCACTACTTCTTCTCATACACCACACTATCAAGGCTCATTTATGAGACCTTGCCTCCAAAGGAGGGTGGAAAAGGCTCCCCAATACATCTTAACATTCAAATCTATTTTGTAGCCCACAAGATCCACCATCCTTACTTCTTCTAGGTGATTTGCTCACCCTTATTTTGTTCCTTTGATGCCTCCTTATGATACTCCCTCCATCCACCATGACTTCTGACTATTGACTAGTCTCATGTGCCTAGGAGTCCTCTCTAGCATCTCTAGATTTCCCTCCACCTTCAATGGATTTTTTATATGTGAAAGGACATGGGTTGATTCCATCAATGGTGTAGCCATTCAGAAATGACCCTATCATTAAATTCTTTCACTATAGGATTTTTTTAGCTTGCCAACCAACTCCAACCAGGACTTAGTGAATGTTTACCACCTTTGATGGTAATAACATGCCAAAACACTCACAACCAACAAGGAGGAGGAGGTCAAGGAGCTTCAGGGGTTTCTAAAGCTAGATTTCATGTAGAGTCTTTAGTGCACAACTATTGTGAGCACATCCCTCTAGATATTCAAGAGGAAATTTGACTGGTCAAGGTGAAAATTTAGCAGGAAATATATGCGAACTTGGACTCAAAGGATATGGTAGGTATTACCCCTTGTGTTCCTAATATTAGAAACTCCTAAGCATTAAGAAACGTCTATCAGCATATAATGGACCTATACTTGCATGTCAAGCTACTATGGAGTATAATCTTTGTGGATAGAATACATACCTACGTTAACCTTAGGCATCGACTAGATGATTCAAGGATCTCATCTTCGACATGGAAGGTTCATAGGTGGCTTGCGAGGCTACAGATGGTATCTCCACCTAGCTCTCTAATTCCCTATCCATGTAAGGTCGATTAACAACCCATCAACTTAAACACCTCATTGTCTTCTTGATGCTAAGGACTCTTATGTTTCATGGTTGTATTCCTTAGGTTTTCATGCATTCCAATGAGGGATGTTGGACTTTTATTTTCTCAGTTTATTTTTAATTTTCTTAGCTTGTTGTCTCAAGCTCAATGAAATTCAAATGTTGCATGTTTTGTGTTTATTTTTGTTATTTTCCCATGGTGGGGCAACATTATCCGTATGAACTATAAATTTTTAGATTGTTAGATATAGTTCGACTATGATGCCCTAGACTCTCTATTCTTTTAGGATTGGTCTAGTTTCCACAAAAAATAATGCGGGAATATCTATCGATATATATATATCTATATATATATATATATATATATATATATATATATATATATATATATATATATATATAACCATATACAATATATACATAATTGACATTGAAATAGTTTACTTAAAATAGACAATGAAATGTTTTATTTATAGATTATATTATGCACATTAAAATATAATTTTTTGTAATAATATATCTTTTAATACATAGTAATGTTATTGCTTAACCAAATTTTATATTGCCATTAAATTTTCTATTTTATTAATATCTTTTAAATGTCTCATATTAAAAAAAAAATCTCTATATCTCTCTTTCTCTAAAATTGCTCTATATATAAAGTTGATATTAAAGTAAATTAATTGACATTTATATTCAAATGATTTATTTAAGTCTTGTATTAAAATATCTTCAAAAAGTAAAAAGATCATAAATTTTCCTCATAGTTAAAAGTGAAAATGTAAAGAGCCCAAGGTGAAAATGTAAAGATCCCAATGGGCAGCTCAATAGCTCAATTGGTGATCGAAGAAGTAATGTGAAATCTATGAAAATTGAGAAATCTCAAGTTCAAATAACCGATTGAATCTATGAAAACCGAAGACCCACCTATAATAGGCATATATCTAGTTTGGAATAAAAATTCCCAAAAATTATGAGATTTGATTTTAAAAAAATAATTGTTTTGTGACCTTCAGACATAAAATGATATGATAAAGCCAGTTGTAATAAGCATATCTAGGTTGGAAAAAAACTTTCCAAAAATTATAAAATTTAATAAATAAAAAGAAAGTGGCCTGATTCGATTAGATTCTAACCCAATCTTCCAAATTAATTATTTTTTCTCTATTCTTTTATTTCAATTATTTTAACCATAATTGAAATTCTAAAATTAATATGAAAAAGAGAAAACCCCTTTTATTAAACTGGTTAAATTTATTTAATTTTAATAATATTAGGTAATATTCATGGACCATTTAACTTACATAATTATCTTATAGATATTTATATTATAATTTCTTAAACTTAACCCTAGTAGTTGTACATCTCCATTCTACCTCTCTGTAGAATGCATACATAGATATAATAAACAGTTTGCCCTCACAATGTGCAGTATTAGCGAAATATCGCTAAATAACAGGTGCCGTTGCGTTCTATTTTTCCTAGTTCAACAGGGGCAAATGTCATAAACGCATATGTTTTATCTGAGGCCCACTTTGGATTGGCCTCGTGGTATACCGCTGAGGCGGAAGGTTTTGCTTTATCAAAAATCTGCGGTCGAACGGAACTCGTGGCGTTGTTACTCCTAGAATAAAAATAAGTTGTCCGATTGTTTCTTTTCCATCCGCGTCCAATCACAAATTCAAAATTTACATCTGGAAATTAATGTTATACGCAAATATTGACTCAACTATAACATTCAATCTGCATCACAACACAGGCCGCGGCTTTATGATTTGGCACAAAGATTTTGTTTAATGAGAAAATTGTGGTTATAAGTTGTTTAATGTATTCAATCTAAATGTTAAATTTATTTTTATATTAAAAACGTTAAAGCAACCACACTAATACATTTTAAATTTTAAATGATGAAACATTGCTATCGCCAGAATTATTGCCAAAATTCCAAATTTGAACAAAACAGCCTCGTTCCACTACGCCCATATAAATTATTTACCTTTGTACCATCCTTTAATGTAACGAATGTGACGTTAAGGAACTAAAATCTTGAGCGAATGGGCGGTTTTCCAAGCAGGATATTTGGTCGTCAAGGTTCGGCCAAACAGGTGGTTTTGGATTGGCAAGATTCGGCCCATAATAGTTCTTTGTCCTCTGCGACTGCCATGCCGCCCATAGACTAGACCCCTTGACCGGCAAACTCTCGTGATCGATGGTTGTAGTAGTTCTAGATTTAATCTTGTCAATGACGATAGACAAAAGAAGTTCTTAAAGTAATCCAGCCTCCAGGGTCAGAGAAAAAGTCGGTAAATATTAATATATATATATAAATATTATGTCATGCATTCAGACTGAAATTACGCCGTAGCATTTGCTTTGCAACCTACTACAGATTCAATCGTCATGACTAGGAAATATAGACACATTCAATCGTCATGACTATGAAATATAGACGTAGTCTAACGAGATTGTTTTTATTCTCATCAAAGTTATAGAAATAGAAATTTCAGTCATATATTTTAAAAATACTAGTAATAAATTTTTGAAAATTTAAATAAAAACTATCCACCTTTATAGAATTTAAATAAAAATTATCAAACTTTATTAAAAAAATTTCGATATTAAATCTATTTTTACCATTAAAAACATGATTCACCTCCTCCTGACCATTCCTCCTGAACACTCCCTCCTTAAACACTCGTCAAATATATCTTTACAATGTTCGTACTCCATTTTTTTATTGATATATATCTGTACAAAATTCGTAGTCCATTTTTTATTGAAATATATATCTGTACAAAGTTCGTAGATCTTCATTTGCCGTAGTCTTGTTTTTGGCCTCGGTTCCTGTCCTTTTGTTTTCGACAACTCAATATCGTGTGCTATCTTTCGCATCCATTCAGACTGGGAATCGCACATTTCTCATGTGAACAGGAAAGTTTAACAAGACAAGGAAATTAGGTTTTCTAAGCTGTGAAGAAGATCAAATGGCTTGGACTAAAAGGCAACCGAGCACACTTCCTTTAGTTGTATATGCCATTCTGCTACTCTCCACAGCAAACGCCATTGGATCTTTCACAACAGGTTTAACTCGTTCCATTGTCGCGACACATTTGTGTTTAAATTTTCCTTTGAAATGCCAAATACGAAGCTATTATGACCAATCGATTCGTTTTAAAATAGCTGACTATTCTTCTCCATACATTTAGTTATTCTGAATATAAAACCATATTTCTGGTTTTCTATCATTGTAATCCATTTGGAAATCACTGTTGCAGTCATATAAATTGTTGCAGCCTATCATTAATAAGATAACAATCTGTCAGTAACGTAGGTTATTATCATAGTTTTTAGGATATTTCACTTTGCAAATCTGTATTATGTAAAGTTATATGAATGATGAAGGTCCCGTATTCAATTCCCATAGAGATTGAAATTTTGTTGAATTCTATGTGCAGTTCTCGGATTAGGATATTAGTTTTTCTTCAACTAGCTCTTGTTGTTTCAAGGTATTAATCTATGTCACCATATTGTTGTAGCTCTACTAGGAACAGTTTGCCATTAACCTAAGATATTATCATATCATTAATATAGAGTTGGCCGACTCAATTTGCTGTTGTATCATGGTATTAGTTTTGTTCAATTAAATCTAATTTTTTGGGTTTTTTTTAACTCAATTTGTTGTTGTTCTATTGGGGTATTAATTTTGTTCAACTAGCTCTTGTTGTTTCCGGATACTAATCTGTCAGCATATTGTTATAGATTTACTAGAAAAATCTAGAAACAACTTGTCAGTAACTTAAGATATTATTTTATCATTATTATTGATTCGGGTGTTGTTGAACTCAATTTTCTGTTGGTTTATTAAGGTATTGTGTTGTTGAACTCAATTTTCTGTTGGTTTATTAAGGTATTAGTTTTGTTCAACTAACTCTGGTTGTTTCAGGGCACTAATCTATATCTGCTGCAAACAACATCCCTTGGATTTTTTATTGAGGAAAAATAAAAAATTTGTATTTGTGAACCCTTTTTCTTACTATATTTTACAAAACTTATAAGACAGTTATTTAGACGAATATAGCACTGATAGTCGGTTAAAAATCATTGTCATGGGCACTTTCGGAGCATTAACAATTGCTGGATTTTCACATTCACTTTGTTGGAATCTAGTGGACTAAACAGCCACTCCATGATCCACTCTGCCCATTCATAAAAATAATAATAATGGTTTGGAAGTTTATTATTGCCTGTGAGTTTTAGTTAAATGGAAAACCTCAACATAGGATCAGAGTCTTTGCGTAAAGTTCCATTACCACTCATCTGGTTGAAGACTAACGGCCACTCTAAAATCTTTACTCAATGCCCTTCAGTATTACACCCTTCAGTTTTCATGTAATAAAAAACCTAACAACAACCTCACCACATAGAAATGTGAAAGCTAAAGCAAATCTGGTCTTTGATCTTTTACCACTCATCTGGTTGAAGACTAACGGCCACTCTAAAATCTTTACTCAATGCCCTTCAGTATTACACCCTTCAGTTTTGATGTAATAGAAAACCTAACAACAACCTCACCACATAGAAATGTGAAAGCTAAAGCAAGTCTGGTCTTTGGTCTTCTGCTTACAGAGAAGGATTACATTGTAAAGGACTCGGAGACATGGACAAAAAAAGCAACGGACCACAGAGGAAGTGTAAGTAGGACTTCTGAGAACTACTCATGACTAGTTTTCAATGCGTAGATTTATTATTTAAACGAGTTATGATTTTGCAGGTACCCAAGGGCGGGCCTAAGACAGAGAAGCCTGTAGATGGAAGCCCAGAGATGAATGTTTTCGAAGAAAACTGCAACAGTGTAGATGATGAAGAAGAATGCATGATGAGTCACAAACTGGCTGCTAATTTGGACTACATCTACACTCAGCAACACAACCCATAAGGCTCACGTAACACCAAGCTGTATTCTTTATTCCTAGTAAGGCTCGGGTCCTAGTAATCGATGAAAACAAAACTTGCGGTCCTAGTAATCGATGAAAAAACAGGCTATGGGAGAAGGCCAATGTTTATGAGCACAAGAATACTATTTATTTCGTGAACAATTTTATGTACTGAAATTAAAATTACGTTATTTTAAGCTGAAATGTATCAGATATTAGGTCACAGATATCACAGAGACTTACAATATATTTATGCGTTTTCCCTCGATATGGCAGGGTTATTGATTAATGTACAAAAATAGCAACTTTTTAGCGAGGATGCATTGTTAGGTACACTTTCCATGTTTCAAATTATGTTTAACTTTCGAGAAGAATATTCCATAAAAGAGCTTTTATGTTTTTGAAATGATTCGCGTTATTATGTTTGCATACTTCAAGTTATTTTTAACTTTCGAGAAAAATATTCCACAAAAGTGTTTTTATGTTTTGAGACGGTTGGTCACTCGAGTCACAGCCAGATATCTTCTGGAGTTTGTTATGAAAGAGATGTAGAATAGTTATTGTTTAGAAAAGTATATATTAGGGTTTCTTATAAAACAGATTGATAATTTTGTAATATTTATATTTAATACGTTAAAAATATATTTTTTTAAATATTATATATATATATATATATATATATATAAACTAACAGGAAACAACTTTACTTATCCCATAAAAAAATTATTACCATGGACATCACCATGTAAAAAAAAATTGTAACCTTTATAAGATAAAGTTGTTTTAAGTAATCCACTTGTTAATAAAGGTTGTGGCCAGGTAAAAGAAAAACTCTCCTATCCCTTTCATACAGCGAATAAATAGCAAATGTTGCGAAATTTTTCGAGCATCAAGGGTGCTCCCAACAGCAAACTCCCTTCTCCAACCACTCTTTCCCACGCATAAGCAAGGTCATCATTTTTCCAAACCCTTGCCAGCCCGAAACTGCCATCATTTATGTGATGTATTTCTTGATGTGTTATAAGATTTGAAAAATATTAAATTTTGAAAATATCAACTCAATATATCATTTGAAAGAATTAATTTTAAAAAAGAAAAATAACAGCATTCCTCCCACAATTAAGGCCAATTTACAACATTAAAATTAATATATTACCTATATGTTTTATTAATCATTGATATAAATTTATAACGTTGACCGCAAATGGTATATTTAAGCATATTATACTTCGAGATGTTGACAAAATTTGAATCATTGATATAAATTTATAATGCTGCCGCAAATTGTATATTTAAGCATATTATACTTCGAGATGTTGACCAAATTTAACAAATTGTACAAAAAAGTACACTATCATAGATTTACGAATCCATCTTGTGGTGGGTTATAAGAATGGTATTAGAAAATTTACCGTAAACAAAACAAATCAGTGAACGTATAGAGAGGCTCATTTCAGAGAGGGAGTGAACCAACATGACCACTGCTGCATTAATATTTCTAGTCCTGGGTCAAATGCGCAATTAATTTTCTTCTTTTTCTTTTCATTTTGAGAACATTCTTGAGTCCTAGTCTCATCACCAACTCCGGTCTTTAGAGTTTTGGTGTTTGGAATCGATTTGCAAGTAGTCCTACCCATGTTCAAATCTCTGGAGGCCTCACCCATACGCCCGTAATGAGGATACAAGCAATATGAATGCAAGTCCCATCACCAACTTTTGGTGTTTGAAATCAATTTTCAAGTTGTCTGGAGTTTTGGTGTTTGAAATCGATTTGCAAGTAGTCCTACCGGCGTTCAAATCTTTGGAGGCCTCACCCATACCCCGATAGTAAGGATACAAGCAATATGAATGCAAGTCCCATCACCAACTCCGACCTCTAGAATTTTAGTGTTTGGAATCGATTTGCAAGTATTCCCACCCATATAAATGATAAAGAAAAATACTTTATAAAACACAAAATTTCTACTCATATAGATTAGGTCAACACTCAAAAACAAAACCCATAAAGCTCACATAACTCCCAGCTGTATTGTTTACTCCACCCAGTTCTGTAAAGTAATTAAACAATACTTGCGATCCTAGTAATCCATGGAAAAATCCTAGTAATCCATGGAAAAATAGGCTAGGGAAGAAGGTCAATGTGTATGATCACAAGAATACTATTTATTTCGTGAACAACTTTATATATTGAAATAAAAATTAAGTTACTTTAGTTCGAAATGTATCATATATAATAGGGCACAGATATCACAAAGACTCCCATACATATTTATGCGTGTTCCCTCGATATGGCAAGTGGAGCGTACTCTTTTCACCTTTAATGTACAAAAATTGCAACATTTTACCCACGAGGCATTAGTAGGTATACTTTCATACTTCAAATTATTTTGAACTTTCGAAAAGAATTTCATATGAACTTTCGAAAAGAATTTCATATGAGTTGAGAGGTTTAATTTACAGCTTAGTTTGAAAGGAATGTGTATGTAACACTTATATTAATCTGTATGTAACACTGTGACAGTGGAGATAGGTTTTTGGGGCATTCAAGAGTCTAGTATGACTTCAAGGTGTAAGTATGTCATGTCCTCAAAAAATAATAAAAATAATTTTTATTAATGTCCGTCAAAATACAAGCCAAAATCTTAAATTATATATAATTTTTTAATCTTATTAATGGGCTAAAATTAATTATTAGAATATAAATATATATTATTATATATAATTTGAATAGATAATAAATTTAAGCATCTTTACTCTTTACTAAAGCCAATACCATCTTTTAAATCAAAGGAAAATTGTTAATTCAACACAAAAAATAAAAAATCCTGCTTCAAAATCTTTTAATTAAATATTGTAAAATGAATTTTTAAAGAGAAAAATCCCATCCTGTGAATATATTGAAATCTTTAAAGACATATATATTTCCACATTAAAGTTCTAATAATTGAAAATATTAATTTGATGTAATTTTATTATAAATTGTGTTATCATGCCATGTAAAAACAACATTAAATCCAATATTAATATTATTAAATTTAATAACTTTGGATTGCAACGTTAAATTATTCAATTTGTTAAATTATAATTTCCTAAGGCTTTTTATTTCAACTCTTAGTCTTAATGCTTATCAACGGTTGTAGTGTATTAAAGAGTTTGTTTTATTGCATTGACTTTTAATAGATTTAAAAATGTAGATTTGTGCCATGTGGCTCACCGCCCAATAATTTCCTAGGGATTTGAGATTATTCCAATTTTAATAAGTTCCTCATTATTATTTATAGCATTCGTTTATATATAATAAATTTTATTTAGAAAAATAATCCATTACTTTTAATAAATTTAAAAAATTATATTTGTGCCACGTGGCTCCCCACCCACCAATTTCCTAGGGATTTGAGATTATTCCAATTCTAATAAGTTCCTCCATGATAAGTTCCTCATTATTATTTATAACATTCATTTATAATTCCTTTTTTTTCTTAAGTTAAATTTGACCCATAACCTTTTTATACATGGTTAATCAGGTAAATGTGTGCATTAGTAAGGCATTCTTGGTAGGGAAATAGTTTTTTTTGTTATATTTATAAAGCATTCAACTATATCAACCACATTAATATTTTTAATGTGGATGTACTAGTGTACATTAATATATCATGATATATATTAACTCTATATAAATATGGAGGGAAGAACAAAGACACAAAGTGATGGAAGTGGAGAGATAGAGGGAGTGACAAGCGAGAGATTGAGATAAAATGAAGACGGAAGAGGAGGAAGGAAGAGAGAGAGAGCGAAGGGCAAGGGAGAGAAAGGGAGACACAAAGATGGAGGGCGGGAGAGAGACACAAGGTTGGAGGGTAGAGAAAAAGTGGGAGAGAGAGGGAAGTAGGATAGAAAAGGAGAGAGAGGAAATACTAGAGAGAAGACTTGAGACAAAGGGGGAGAGAGGTAAGGACAAAGATGGAGGGATAGAGATATGGATTTGGAGGGTGGGAGAGCAAGTGAAGAAGGAAGATAGAGAGAAAAAAGTGGAGAGAGAGAGAGAGAGAGGGAGTGACAAGGGAGAGTTGGAGAGAGAGTGTTTATGTTTTGGGGTTAGATAGAGATATAAAGGAGAGATAGAAGGAATGAGGAAGAGAAGGAGAGAGAGGGAGAGAGGGAGGGAGATAGTGATAGAGTTGGAGGGTGAAGAGAGACAAAGGGGGGATAGATAGAGGGAGGTTAGAGAGAAAGGGAGAGGGAGGAAGGAAGAGAGGGAGAACGTGAGAGAGAGAAGGAGAGAGGGAGGGGAGGAGAGATAGAGTTGGAGGGAAAGAGAGAGAAAGATAATAAGAAATACATAGAGAGAGAAAGGTGGAGAGAGAGAGAGTGATAAGGGAGATGGAGAGAGAGGGAAAGAGGAGAGTGGGAGGGAAGAGAGATAAGGAGAGGAAGAGGGAGGGAGATATATATAGATATGGAGAAAGAGTGTGTATGTTTTTGGGGTCATATAGATAGATAAAGGAGAGGCAGAGGGAGATATAGATATAGATGGGAGGTGAAGAGAGAGATAGAGAGAGGGAGGAAGAGATAGATAGATAGATATGGAGAGAGAGAGTGTGTGTGTGTTTGGGGGATGGGTGAGATAGAGAGACAAAGGAGAGATAGAGTGAGATATAGATATAGATGAAGGGGGGGGGGAGAGGGAAGAACATTTCTTTTACTATAGCATTAATTTGAGTGTAGATGATGATTTCTAATCCTATTTTATTGCTCACAATAGATGCATTGATTTCAATGTAGATGTGGATTTCTACTTAATTTTGATTGCTTGCACTAGACGCATATATTTCAGTCTAGATGTTCATTTCTAATCATATTTGATTGCTTACTTTAGTTTCATTTATTTTAGCATAGATCGTGATTTCTAATCATATTTGATTGCTTTCACTAGATGCATTGATTTTAGTATGGATGCTAATTTCTAATTATATTTGATTGCTTGCACTAGATGCATTGATTTAAGTGTAGATGTTGGTTTCTAATCTTATTTGATTGTTTGTATTATAAGAATTGATTTCAATGTAGATGTTTTTTAAATACTATTTGATTTCTTGCATGAGATGGATTAGATGTTGTTAATCTTGAGAATGTAAATTATTAAAAATAATTTCAAGATTAGATGGAGGAGGGAGAGAGGAAAGAATATTTCTTACACTAGATGCATTGATTTCAGTGTAGATAATGATTTCTAATCCTATTTGATTGTTTCCACTAGATGCATTGATTTCAGTGTAGATGTTGATTTCTAATTATATTTGAATGCTTTGCACTAGATCCATTGATTTCAGTGTAGATGTGGATTTCTAATCCTATTTGAATGTATACACTAGATGCATGTATTTCAGTGTAGATGAAGATTTATAATCATATTTGATGGCTTACACTAGATGCATTGATTTAAGTGTAGATGTTTCTATCCTACTGGAGTGTTTGCATTAGATGCATTATATGTTGTTAATATTGAGGATGTAGATTATTAAAAAATATATTTTTCAAGATATATTTAATAATACATAGATGAACACTATTAAGAAATAATTAGCTATCAAAAGTTGTGATGCTTAGAATTAAAATGAAAAAGATGTGCAGAATCAATCAACGTGCAAAGTGAAAATTAATCCTTGACATAAGTGTCTGCCCTCTTGGTCGCCAACTAACTACAAATAAACAATTATATATATTCAAAAGATATTCAAAATTACATATATTCAAAATTACTAATAAATAATTTCATACAACAATGTATTCAAAATATTTATAAGAGGAAAATATATATTTATGGACATGAAAACAAATCAAAATATTCTTGAAGGAGATGTGATAATTGTTTGGAAAAAAAAATAATGTAAAGCTTTTATAAATCTGGCCATTCATTAAAAAAAATCATAAACACATTATTGCTTGACTTTGCAAAATAAAGTGTAGATAAAAAAAATCATCAAAATATTCTCAAAGGAAATAAATTATTTCAAACATTAGTTAAGAAACAAATTATTTCAAGAGTAATCTTGACGTAATAAATTTTTAAAACTACTATTCAAGATATATTTTGTAATACTTGGAGGAACACTATTTAGAATCAATTAGTTGTCAAAAGTTGTGATACCTAAGATTAAATGTAATAGATGTGCACTATCAATCCTTGTGAAAACTATTGACAAGATTGTCTCTCGTCTTCATCACCAACTAATTACTAATAAACAATTAGATACACATATAAAAATATAACACAACAATTGTAACATTCACAAACATACCATTTAAATCCAAATACATAAACAGACAAACCATTAAATGCAAAGTACAGACCTACAAACCATTCAAGGAAAGCAACACATTAAATTAAAGAAGAGAATGATATGGTCATGCCAAGCAAAGAAAACTTAATGTGAATTTTGAATTTTCTCTCAAACATATACATAATAATGATAATCTAAAAATGTGACATTGTTTCCCTCAACTAGAACCAGCTTAGATCCATCTAACATTGGATATATCATGCCAGAAGAGGAATCAAATACCTCAAGGTGCAAACCTTTCCTCAAGTTCTACACACCAAAAATATGGTTTGCACCTCAAGGGATTTAATCCTTCTGGGCAATTCATAGATCCAGTGTTAGATGGATCTAAGCTAGTATATATTTTAATGTTGTATAGAATATAATATCCAATGTGAGTTATGAATAAAATATTTTATTATGAATTAAGATTGACGTATACTTAAAAATATATTAATAAAAAAAAAACATTTGAATGTGCGCTGATAAGATGGCTGCTCAATGCACATGTTATGTAACCTGTATAACATTCAAAAATACAATTTATACAATTAAAAATTACACATTGTTTTTTTTTACTCTAAAATAAATAAGATTGCAATTGAAGAAATTTGATATGTTTTTTTTTTACTCTAAAATAAATAAGATTGCAATTGAAGAAATTTGATACCTTTCGGCCCATGTTAGATCAATAGTTAAGATGAATCTATATCGATTACCTATACTTTACATACCTCAAATTATTTTAAACTTTCGAGAAAAATACTCATAAAAGTATATTTATTTTTGAAAGGATTTGATACTATTGATCACTTCTGAAGTTCGTTATGAATGAGATGTAGAATAATTATTGTTTAGAAAATTATGTATTAGGGTTCGTTAAGAAACATATTGAGATTTTATGTTTTAGTCAAATAGGCAAAAATCTCTGAAGGATGACAACAATAGGGATTCAGTTCCTAGATTAGCTCCAGGTTGTTGGGAGGGAGTTAATGCCTCCTATATTTGATGTGAGGGAGTTATGAGGCTGTTAGATTCTCTATGCTATATAATAGGCAGTCATTCGGATGATTTGCTAAGAGTGTGTGAGGATTTCATGATGTAATCTCCTAATTTGATTAATAAACTTCTGATGCCTATGTTTGGTGGACGTAGCCCAGATTGGTTGGGTGAACCACGTTAAAAGCTGTGTCTTATGTGCTTGTTGATTTATTCTGCTATTGTGTTTAATTATTTTTGCTGTGCACCTGATCCAACAATTGGTATCAGAGCAAGTTGGAGGTGCTGAAATTGCGTGTTGGAGGTGGAGCGTGCTGTAAGTGGAGCGCAAGAGCGTGGAGCTGTGCCTGGTGCTGCGCGGATATATTTCTTTTTTAAAAATGGCGTGGATTTGCCTGGTGCGGTGGTGAAGATGCTTCTTCAAAAGCGTTAATGCATATTTACAATAGGTGCGTTGTCCATTTAAAAAAAAAAAAAAACAAAACTGTGTGGCTTTACAAACCGTGTGCATTATGTTTTAAAAGGCGTGAATATATATATGGATATATATGACCCGCGTGGGTATGTTGTTTTTTTTTTAAACAAAAAACCAGCGTGAATATATATTCCAAGCACAGTGATATAAAGCACGGTGACAAACAACGTGGATTTATGTAAACAAAACCTGCATATTAAAAATCGCGTGGATTTATATTATTAAATGGCATCGTGGAAAACACGGAAGGATAATAATTTGAGGGATATTTAGAATATAATATACCAGAGACTCTGAGTATTGATCAGAAATGATTGTGACTTTGAAGCACACGGTGACGGAAGCAGAATATTGCATATTTTACAGTGTGGGTTGAAGTGTTACGCAGGGGAGTTTCCTACTGGTCTAGGTTTGCCTTTGAGCGATTCCACCTGTCAGATAAAAAGTCCACCCTATCCTGTAGCTTCTAAAAACACATGTTATTCCATTTCAGATTATTCTTCACCGCTACAATTTCTTATAATGACTTGCGGAAAATAGGCCATTGACAGTGAATTGTGAGGAAATAAACCCCCAACTTCATGTTATCTGTCGAAAAATTGCAAGCAATAGATGTTACAATTTTATATTGACAAAGTACAAAGACATAGGCAGTTTTTTACAAAAGCAAGAAGTACACAGGCATAGGCAGTTTTCTTTGTTATGTAAAAACAAAGGCATAGACAATTTTGTTTTAAATTGTTGGTTTGATATTGGAGATTATTGTGTTTTTTGATACAAGATGGCCAAAACACAAAGTGCCCGTTTTGAAATTGAAAAGTTTAATGGCAAGAATAATTTTGAGATCTGGAAGGTGAAGATGCATGATCTGCTGGTTCAACAAGGTGTGGCGAAAGCACTGTTGGGGAAAAACAAAAGGCCTCCTTCCATGATGGAGGATGAATGGGATGAGATGGATGATAGAGCTCTGAGCGCAATTCGGTTATGTCTGGCGAACGATGTTCTGTTCAACATTGTGTCAGAGAAAACCGCCGCAGGCTTGTGGTCGAAGCTTGAGAAGCTCTATATGACGAAATCTTTGACAAATCGAATTCTCCTGAAACGGCAGCTTTACAGTTTGCGGATGAAAGAAGGTACCTCAATTACTGATCACTTGAATGTTTTTAATACCTTGTTGGTGCAATTAAACAGTCTAGATGTGAAATTTGATTCAGAGGATAAGGCAATAACTCTATTATGTTCTTTGCCTGAATCCTGGGATCACTTTGTTACTTCCATAAGTTTTAGTACATCAGAAATTCTTGAATTTGACGATGTTGTTGGAGCCTTGTTGGCTGAGGAGACGAGGAAGAGGTCGAATGCAGACACCTCTACATCAGAGGTAATGATGGCCAGAGGTCGCTCACGAGAGAGACACTCCGGGGGAAAGCATAGCGACTCTCGTTCAAAATCCAAAGGAAAGAAGCCCAAGGTGAAGTGCTGGCATTGTGGCAAGGCTGGACATCTGAAAAAGGATTGCTGGAAGCGAAAGCAGGCTGCTAAAGAAGGCTCTTCAATAGAAAAGAAGGAAGCCAACACCACAGATACAGGTTCAGTATCCGGTTCAGATATGAGTAATGAAGTATTGTCAGTTAATATTTCAAAACATGATCAACATTGGTTGTTAGATTCTGGGGCATCTAACCACATGTGTATACATAAAGATTGGTTTAAAACATATAGATCAATTGATGATGGTGTTGTGTACATGGGTAATGATGTAACATGTAATATTGTTGGGATTGGAAGCATACAACTACAAATGTTTGATGGCACAACCAAAATATTAACTGATGTGAGGCATGTGCCAGATTTAAGGAAAAATTTGATTTCATTAGGGGCACTTGATTCAAATGGATATAAAACTGTAATTCAAGGTGGAGTAATGAAAATTTACAAAGGCATCTTACTATTTATGAAAGCTAAGAAAGTAGGAAATCTATTTCAGTTAGAAGGTAGAACTGGGTCAGATCATGTGTCTGTGTCTGAACATGACAGTAGTTCCATTCACTTATGGCATCAAAGATTGGGGCATATGAGTGAAAGAGGATTGAAAATTTTGGCTGACTGAAAGTTACTTCCTAATCTAAGATCTGGAAAATTGGATTTCTGTAAACATTGTCTGTTTGGTAAACAAAGTAAACGAAAGTTTAAAACAGGCAAACATACTAGTAAAGGCATACTTGATTATATCCATTCAGATGTGTGGGGTCCAGCTCCTACAGCTTCATATGGTGGTTCATCTTATTTTGTATCATTCATTGATGACTTTTCTCGGAAAGTTTGCGTCTTCATGTTGAAAAAGAAGTCTGATGTTTTTACAGTTTTCAAGCAGTTTAGAGCATTGGTAGAAAACAGCGCTGGTAGAACAATAAAATGTTTAAGAACTGACAATGGTGGTGAGTTTTCCTCCAAGGAGTTTGACAGCTATTGCAAGGATGCAGGGATCGAGAGACATAAGACCACGGTTTATACTCCTCAGCAGAATGGAGTTGCTGAACGCATGAACATGACTCTTCTAGAGAGAGCAAGGTGTATGCTGAGTAACGCCGGGTTGCCGAAGGAGTTGTGGACGGAAGCAGTGGCAACTGCTTGTTATGTGATAAACCGATCTCCATCAACGGCAATAGACTGCAAGGTTCCGCAAGAGGTATGGACAGGACACCCTTGTGACTATTCTAAACTCAGAGTGTTTGGTTGTGATGCATATGCTCTAGTGCCTAAACATCAGCGAACTAAATTAGATCCAAAATCTAAAAGGTATATCTTTGTTGGGTATGGTGATGGAACAAAGGGATATAGATTGTGGGATCCTACTACCCGCAAAATCATCATCAACAGAGATGTAAAGTTTAATGAATCCTCTCTTGTACAGTTAGATGTAGATAGAAGATTGAAACAGGATGATGTATCTGATTTCCAGCATATTCAGTTTGACAACATTTCTAATGATAGTCATAACGACCATAGTTCAGATTCTAGTCATGAACAGGTTTCAGAATCAGATTATGAACAGGGTTCAGATGGAGGACATGAACAGGTCTCAGATGGCGATCATGAAGAAGTTCCTTCAGTTGATAGACAGCCAGTTGTGGAAGCACCAGAAACATTCTTAAGGAGATCTACAAGGATCAAACGTCGTCCGAGAAGGTATGATGATCATGTTACTTCAGTTGCTTTGATCGCTAATGATGATGAACCTTTGTGTTATCAGGAAGCTGTAGAAGGTTCAAATAGTGACAAATGGAAAGCAGCCATGAAGGAAGAAATGATGGCCTTAGGTAAGAATGGCACGTGGGATTTGGTTGAACTTCCCAAAGGCAGGAAAACTGTGGGATGCAAGTGGGTGTTCAAGCTGAAACGGGGTGTGAATGATACGGAAGACAGGTACAAAGTTCGGCTGGTTGCAAAAGGGTTTTCTCAGAAAGCTGGCATAGACTTTCATGAGATTTTTTCACCAGTGGTTAAAATTGTTTCAATTAGAGTTGTGTTAGCATTAGTGGCTTTGTTTGATTTGGAGTTGCAGCAGTTAGATGTTAAGACTGCATTTCTACATGGTGATTTAGATGAGGAAATATATATGGAACAACCGGAAGGGTTTGTTCAGCATCGCAATGCGAAATTTGTCTGCAGGCTCAAGAAGTCATTATATGGCCTGAAGCAGTCGCCTCGGCAGTGGTATAAGAAGTTTGATTCTTTCATGTTGAGTCAGAAATATGTAAGAAGTGAATATGATCATTGTGTTTACTTTAAGCAGTTAAATAATGGCATGTTCATTATCTTAGTGTTATATGTTGATGATATGCTTTTAGCAAGCAAAAGCATTGAAGAAATCAACAGGTTGAAGACTCAGATGGCAAGGACGTTTGATATGAAAGATCTAGGAGCCGCAAGACAGATTTTGGGCATGGATATTTTCAGAGACAGGGGCAATGGTAAGCTGTGGCTATCACAACAGAAGTATGTTGAGAAAATACTTTTGAGGTTTGGTATGAATAATGTGAAGCCTGTGTCAGTCCCTTTAGCTTCCCATTTTAAGCTTTCTTCGAGTTTATGTCCTAATACAGATGAAGAAAAGGATTATATGTCTCGAATTCCGTATGCCAATGTAGTAGGATGTTTGATGTATGCGATGGTGTGTACGCGACCAGATATTCATGCAGTTGGGGTTGTCAGCAGGTACATGGCAAATCCGGGTAAAGAACACTGGTCAGCAGTGAAATGGGTGCTTCGGTATTTGAGAGGCACAAGTAGTTATTGTATTTCTTACAATAAGAGTAGTGAATATGTTTGCGGATATGTTGATTCCGATTTTGCAGGTGATTTGGATAAGAGAAGATCAACTTCAGGGTATGTCTTTACTCTTGCAGGTGGAGCTATTAGCTGGATGTCAAAGCTACAGAACATTGTTGCTTTGTCTACTACTGAAGCAGAATACATTGCTGCTTCTCATGCTTGCAAAGAGGCGGTTTGGTTGAAAGGTTTGCTTGGTGAATTTGGTAGGTTACAGGATAACATCAGGTTACTTTGTGACAGTCAAAGTGCAATACATTTGGCTAAGAATCCGGCCTATCATAGTAAGTCAAAGCATATTCCAATCAAATATCATTTTGTAAGACAGGTTATCACTGAAAGGGGAGTCTCTCTTGAAAAGGTGCATACAAAGGAGAACTGTGCAGACATGTTCACGAAACCAGTTTTGTTGGAGAAGCTACGCTGGTGTTTGGCTTCTCTTGGCTTGCAGAAAAGATAAAATAATAATAACAGGGCATCAGGCGAATTGTTGTCAAGGTGGAGATTGTTGAGATTTTCTGTTTTAGTCAAATAGGCAAAAATCTCTGAAGGATGACAACAATAGGGATTCAGTTCCTAGATTAGCTCCAGGTTGTTGGGAGGGAGTTAATGCCTCCTATATTTGATGTGAGGGAGTTATGAGGCTGTTAGATTCTCTATGCTATATAACAGGCAGTCATTCGGATGATTTGCTAAGAGTGTGTGAGGATTTCATGATGTAATCTCCTAATTTGATTAATAAACTTCTGATGCCTATGTTTGGTGGACGTAGCCCAGATTGGTTGGGTGAACCACGTTAAAAGCTGTGTCTTATGTGCTTGTTGATTTATTCTGCTATTGTGTTTAATTATTTTTGTTGTGCACCTGATCCAACAATAAAAGTATATTTATTTTTGAAAGGATTCGATACTATTGATCACTTCTGAAGTTCGTTATGAATGAGATGTAGAATAATTATTGTTTAGAAAATTATGTATTAGGGTTCGTTAAGAAACATATTGATAATTTTTTTATATTTAATATCTCAAAATAATATTTTCTAATATTTATATTTAATATATTAAAATAACATTTTATATATAGAGAGGGGTATAGTCTAACTTATAGACGAAATGGTTTTTTTTACAACATTTTTTCTCGCTACTTTTAACCAAAATATGACACATTTTTAAAAACATGAGTTTAAGTTATTTAATCTATAGAATTCAAATTCCCATTAAATTTTTAAAGTATTGAATCTATTTATACACTCACAATTACATTGCATTTTAAACAACAAAAAATCAAATTATTTTTTAAGATATTTTATCGACTTCTAGTGAAAAAGTCTAGTAAACAACTTTCCTTAATCCCATTAAAAAAAATGGCCGTGAACATCACCATGCAAAATTTTATTGTAGCATTGAAAGATAAAGTTGTTTATGTAATTCACTTGTTAAGAAACGCTACGACCTACTAGAAGAAAATCTCTCTCATCTAGGAAAGAAATACCAAACATACAGAAGTTTTTCGAGAAGCAAGGGTGCTCCCTGTTAAATGTGAAACCAATTAAGACTTCGACGCCGTCCTCAACCGCGCGGACCACGCCAGTGACACCGATCTACCTACTACGTCGTCCATTGACTCCACTCTGCAGTGATGTATACCTACTACGTCGTCCATTGACTCCACTCTGCAGTGATGTATTCCATATGATAGAATTGGAAAATTATAGAGCTTCCATTATCTATAAATTTATAATCTCTCTTCCGTAATCTCTCTTCCGCCTCAGCAATGTAACCCAAGGCAAGACCTGTTTGTAATAGAAATGTGATTTCAATTCCCCTTTGTATATTTTACCCTCTGTAATGTGTTCTTTAATTTCTGATGTCTCCTCCCGTGTTCTGTGTTTTCTTGAATGAATTTTGTTGTATCCATCATATTGATGTAATCGACCCCGTTCTTTGAACCCAACACTCCCAACAGCAAACTCCCTTCTCCAGGCCCCCTCTTTCAGACGCATAGGAAAGGTCATAGTTTTTCCAAACCCTTTCCATCCCGCAACTGTCATCATTTATGTGATTTATCTTTTCAAATTTATGCGATCTATTGTAAACGTTTATTGATACACAACATTATGTATTAAGCTAAATTGAAACGAGAAAGTATGTAGAAGAATTATAGATTGTTCTTGTATGAACTAAAATTTCACAAAGGTGATGAGTTAATTATTATTGATAACATTGATTTAATTTTATTTATTTTTAAAGATATCGGGTTTTTTGTATTATTAATATTTATGAGGTAATTGTTTTTACGATGATTTTATATGAGTTATATTTTGATTATGTATAAATTATTCTTGTGATATATTACAATTTTATTTTTACTTATTTTATTGATAAAATTAATTAAAATCTTATCACAAAATTGAATTAAAAATTGGAAAAACTAAAAAAAAATAGATTTAAAAACAATATATTAAAAGGAAAAAAATCATATAAATTTATAGAAAATGTTATTTTTATTGTTTTTCATATATATATATGAATGATATGATATGAATATATTATGTTATCATAGTCACTAATATCTAGTTTACCATTAGTAATTATTGATATGAATTTGCTTTTCAAAAGATTTAAATTTCCTTTTTTTAAGATAGAGAACTTAATATTTCTTTACATATTCTATGAATAAATAATCTTTATTTATTTTTTATTTATCTTTTAACAAAAAATAGTGGTTTAGTTTAACTATTCATTATGTATTTTCTAATTTCTCTCGTAGTGACTAAGTTTTCATTATTGTGTATTGATAAATTTGGATTTTATATGAGCATATTTCTACTTTTAAAATATGTCTTACAAATTTGGGCTTTAATCATTTTTTTTTTTCATTTTTCATTACCATGTGAAATTATGCAAGGAACCCTCTTAAACAAAAGATCAAAGTCTAATTTGGAGAAGCTTTTTGTTTATGCATGTATGTCACTAATAGACATAACCATACCCGAAACTTTGAAACTCTGGCTAAACTCCACCATCATGTAATCATCTATGAGAGTTAATATATGTAACAACCCATTAATAAAATTTTAGACTTTAAAACTTTATAGAAATATATATATATATATATATATATATATATATATATATATATATATATATATATATATATGTATTAAATTTTATAAAGTATATGGTTAGACTTTATAATATGAATTTATAAAGCATATCATTAAACTTATATAACATATATAAAGAAATGTTATAAGATATATTACTTAACTTTATATCATATTTAATTTAAATGTTATAATATATATATCTTAAAACTTTATAGCATTTATAACATAAACGTTATACATTGTGTCATTAAACTTTATAACATTATAATGTAAGTTATAAAGGTATCAGTTATAAAACTTATATCGTATGCTGGAAATGTTATAATCGTAAATATCAGCTGCCCTAAAAGAATCTATACATATCCCAGCCATTACTAAAAGTCGGTCGAACCTGCTGAACACTTATTACTGAGCGCTGGGACAGTAAGAAATATCGGGAGCCATCAATGTGTGGGAGGCGGTGGCTGCAAGTGGGAGGGCGGCCACCGCCAGGTCAGGGAATAAATAGCAGAGGCCTGAATCGGAAGTGGGGGGCAGAAAAACCAGAGAAGCATAAATTCATCAACAGGAAACCAGGAGAGGGGACTTATCAGTGGAAGAGCTTTAAGTGGTCTGGGGTTCTGGGCACGGAGGGACAGAGAGCCTCGGTGGAGAGCTTTCTGGATTGAGTAGCTAGGTTTGCTCAGTCCGGTTGGGAGGTATTGGCCTCGCGAAAATTGAATCAAATTAACCACAGCGCAGCAGATTCACCAGACAGAAGCAGGATCAGCAGCAGTTGAGGTATGTACCGATTTAATGTTCAGGCTTCCGTATTTCAGGTTATAGTTATGTGTTTGTATTTCAGGTTTTAGTTCTGTGTTGGATTGGTTTTTACACATGGTATCAGAGCCTTGTTCAAACCCTGTTCGACCTTACGGGCCACAATTTGTTGTTCTCTGTATTTCCTTCACTGCCCTTTTCTGCAAAAAAAAAAATTTGTGTCCATTGTGAACCGTCATGGTGATACCTTGATGGGATGCGATCTCGTGATTTGGAAGAAGCATTAAAGCTTTATCTATCGCTGGCCATGGCCGTCTTCTGCTATTTGCGAGCACGCTCAATTCTGTTTTAGAGAATCTTTTGTATGTAATATAGCTTTCTCGAGAGATTTCTGCCGTCAAATTAGATCATAAAATTTATTTAAACCAAAAATTTTATAACACGGAAGGTTCTTCAAGAAGGCGAAGGCATATTCGAACAATGGAGCAATCTAAATAAAACCAACGATTACCGCGGCATTGCAAATTATGACTGCAATAGTACGCAGACTATACCATAATCCTGGTGTGGGCAACGCATATTATGCAGTTATACCAGCCCTGCAGAAGGTGCTCGTTACTGAGCCAAAATTTCATGAGGGCGGCCACAGTAACTACGGCAACTTCATCGACCGCGTGTTAAAACGGGCACGCTTTCCGTCGAATGTTATGGTTGCCGTTGCCTTCAGGCTAGAGCCTCTTAACCATAAGTGCTACGCCTTACCAAGGTGCCACAAGGGTTACTTTGGAGGCGTAATATTCCTGCTGTCACAAACAAGAGTTGATGTGGTCCACCTGTGCGTCCACTCGAACCTAACAACATCGGTTAGGTACTGGCTGGGGCTCTGGTGGCGACGGAGACTTTAAAATCGAGAAAATTAAGTTGCAATTATTGAAATATGAAGCAGATAAACCCTTCGTAATTCCCGGGAAGAAATTGCCACGTAGGAACGCCGGCGGCACACAGCTTTGCGGCCAAAATATAAAAACGGCGTTCTCATTGAGTTTTATTACTTTGACCATGTGGCGTTTCTGCTGTCTGAGATCGATATATGGTTTCTTCACTACGCAGTGATGGCTTCAGCGAGGGCGTTTCAAAAACGGACAGACGGCGCATAAAATGCGGTGGGAACACTTCTGGTTTGAATCGTGCGCCAGACGTTACGGTCAGGTGATGCCGCGCCCCGCGTAAGGCCCGTTTTGTGTCTCGGGTCGGTTGAGTGATAGTAGTAGTTTAAGTGTCGGGCGCAGAGGTTGCTTGCCAGAACTTGGGTTCATTGAGCAAGAGAGGAACGGTTATCGGGGGTCGACGTAAAGTTCTAAAATGGAGTTGTTTGATGAATGGAGGTCCTCTTGGTGCATTGGCTACTTTAAAGCCTATTTTCTTAAAAATAAATTCTTTTTTTTTTAAACCCATTTTTATGGTGGAAACAAGTTGGGCTTCGCTACTGCCAGATTTTTATGATGTAGTCTAAACGTTAGACTTTTTCGCTTTTTCCGGGCAACTATTCCGGTTAATTTTGGCTGCGGGAAATTTTTGGAATATTAAGTTTAAGTGGGTTCATGTGGATTCTTGTGGGATCTCACGTTTCGAGATTAACGCTTCTCTATTTTTGATTACTCCATGCTGTCAACGGTTCATCGTGTTGAATGCATTATATGATTAATGTGCTATGGCGTTTGCTATGTTGGATAAAGCTGAAAAAGGGGCTTCCTCTTGATTCTCTGTGGCCGCATCTTCTGTTGTCGTATCTTTAATTAGCTTCATTGGATGTTTCTGGGGAACCTTTCCTTGTGTTTTTATGTCTACTTATGACACTGATATTGAGCTAGGGCCTCAGTCGTTTTAAGGTTTTCCTAGCTGTTGTTTTCTTCTTTCTTTATTGTCATTTATATCTCTTGTATGTCAATAACATTTTAGCTCTATGAGTGTTTTAGACACTCCCACTGTCTAGTGATTTTAAATCTGTAGTCCCATTGATCTATAATTTGGTTATTTGTGAACATTAATAAAAATATATTATTTCTATAAAGTTATAAATTCTCAACTTCTAGTGTTTAGCCTATGCTATCACTGTTGTTCTTGATCTAGGACCACTTTTGTACTTGCTAGGACCTTCAACTAAGTAAACAAACTGGTAAAAGAGACTCAGGTATTTCATGTCAATATAATTTCAGATATTTGCTAAAGCTGGTTATTAGCTGCTTTATAACTGGCTATACGTTTAGTTCAATGGAAGGTCATTTTGCATGGGCTCTTATCCGGTTATAACAATATATTTAATAACAACCATAAGCATGATAAATTTTCTGAAGTGCTTTCGTATTCTTTTAATGGCCATGTTGCACTGGCTGTTACATTTGAACATACTAAAGATAGGTTAAGCAAGATAGCTTACAACAGTAACAAATTATCTTAAAGAACGTCAATATGTACCTTGACAAAAATGTGGAAAACTAATAAAATTTGGCGGAATTTATCCTTCATAATTGCCTTATGCTTAAACAGAATAATGGGAAACAGAGAAAGTGTAGAGGTTCATTCAAAAGTTATCTTAAATTGCATGCATGAAATGGTTCCAGGGAAGTCATTGGCATTATGTGCTTTTAATAGAGCTTCTGTATGCCAAATCCAGACTCATATTTGCAATTTGTGTTTTCTTCTTCTTTCTTAATATTGAAAGTAAACAATTATTATTATTACATAATGTAATAATGATGCTTTAGATTTTAATGTAAATACTGATTTTATTTTACATAGGCCTTTTAAGGATGTTAAATCCGTGGGGAACCATGGCATAGACCAGAAGTTAGAACATAAAGGAACAGTACAGTGAACCGCATAATACTAAATGGTCCAATGGATTTTGAAAGCCATGGCACATCTCAATGATCTTACTAATAAGGATCGTTGGAGGCTACAGAGGGGTTACACTCAAGCATCTGTCAAATACTTATAACAGAAGATGAACCTGAATGAATTTATTAGTAACTTAAGTTTTTCTACAATTGATTCTCTCACTATTTTCTATGTATAAAGGACAATATATTTAGAATGAAAAGCGGCTAGTTTGCTTCCTATCAAATTGTGCCAAGGAGCCTAAAGCCTGGTAATTTTCTCAATCACCCAGAGCTTGTTTCATTTCATTCCTTATTTCTTGAATTTTTTTCTCCTTATTTCTCCACTGGCCAACCCCCAGAATGTGACTGAGTTGAGAGAACTTTATAAAATATTAGTTCATACTCTGAATCACTTTGTAGGTGATAATATATATAACTGTTGTGAAATAATATATATTTTAATGTGCTATAAAAGTGCCTCAAATTCCTCTGCCCAGAGCAACTGTAGTGTTGATCTGTGCAATCATTAAAATCAGTGCTCATCTGTATAAGGGTGTGACATTCTGCCATATGTTTTGTCATGGCAGGAAACCAATAAGTTAGCACACTTCCATCACCTGAAGGAAGAACTACTTCTGAGTTGATTACTTCTGACTTTTGGAATTTCAAATTAGCTAATACATGCTCCAATCAGTGGAGGCACCAACATGTTAGAACCAATAGCAAACTGCTTGCAATTTATTGCCAAAGTTGTCAATGCTGGTAAACATACAAGCTAAAGATTTAATCCATATCCTTGTAATATATTCGGGGTATGGATACAGATGACCCCCTTAAATGTTATAGTCAGGTTGAGGTATGACAGTTATGTTACCGTAACATTTTCGTTTTGGGGATGTTATTAGGTAAATAAACTTTAGATGTCTTACCTGAGGGGCTAATAACCATGCACTTCTGCATTATTCATTTTTAGAAAACCCTGCATTAGGACAAGGAGGTCGCGTGACCACCCTCCTTGACCTCGGTACCAGTAAGATCCGCCTAGCGGGTAAAAATAGCAAAACTATACCCGTTTTTAAATGTGAAGTTGCAAAGAAATTGGTGTATTAAAATTTGGTTATCCGCCTCAATTTTTTTTTTATGTATATACATTTTATTTGTGTTCAAAGACCCTTACTATGGTAAAGACGTATGAGCGACGACGACGTGATCAGGCAGCATCATCACCATTAATACCGCCACCGTCGCCATCGCCATCCCCATCACCCTCGTCACCACCAAGGCAACCGTCAACATCAAACGCTCCAACGCCAGAGTTGACTGTGATAATGAACTCTTTGGAGGCCTTATTGGAGACATTAAAGGAATCAGCTAAGGCTAAAAAAAAAGAGGAATTTCAGCATGTAGCCACCAGTTCAGCGGAACCACATAATTTGGAGCCCAGAGGATTGAGAGAAAACATCTCTAGGGAGCTTCAGAAAATAAGACTCCCAGAATTTTCGGGAGGTCGAGCTGGTGAACGCACTGAGGCATGGTTGGAAGGGATGAACTGGTGCTTTAGGTTAAGAGAATATTCACCTGCAGCAAAAACAAAAATTGTTGTGTTTCAACTAAAGGAAAGTGCCTTGATTTGGTGGGGAAACCTGGAAAAGCAGCTACATCTTACATCAGATAACGTTCCTTGGGATCTGTTTGAGGAGAGGTTCCGCGCGAAGTATTTACCTCCATACTTTCAACAATAGCAAGCCAGAGCCTTTCATACACTAATTCAGGGAAGTAAAACGGTGGAAGAGTACGAAATAAGGTTTATGGATCTGGTAAAATACATTCCCTACTTAGACTCTGATGAACGACAAGCTGAACGCTTCATATTTGGGTTAAACCCTCGCATCAGAGCCTTGGTAAGTATGTGGAAACCATCATCTGTAGCCGAGGCAGTCGAATGTAGCCGTTATGCAGAAGAACACCTTGGAATCAAAAAGGATATAGGGCCAGCAGGGCCTTTACAATCAGGACTTCCAGGGAAGGCTCCCCGGAAATTTTTCAGAGGAGGCAGCTCGAGGCCACCTTACGGCAGCAGGTTTACCGCAAGTATGGTGACAAGAGCTCCCATGGCTGTAAACACTATAGCTGCGGAATCATCCAACACCAGACCATGGGCATCGCGAGGGACTAACGGTAGAGGAAGGGGTGCGAGAGGAACCAACATGGGAGGACGCGGCTCGTTCTCTAGAAACTCACACCTCAATTCAAGAGGATCAGCGCAGCTCAATTGTTGGGGATGTGGGGGGCCACATTTCCAGCGTAACTGCCCAGAAGCGTCATCGGACATATTGCAAAGCACTGGGAGGGAGCCGATATCAACCAAGCGAAGTAATCATAGAATTCATGCGGTAGTCAACCACGACCAAGCAGCCCATCAATCCACTGTGGTGGAATCTTCAGGTATTATCAATGGTGTGAAACTCAAAATCTTATTTGATACTGGTGCCACGGATAGTTTTATTTCATCATTTGCATTAAACAAATGTGGGTTGGCAGCTCGTAGACAAAATGATTTCCACCAAGTGGAAATGGCCTCAGGAGAACTCCAAACCGTAGGCTTGAGTGTGGATCAATGCAAAATTGACCTAGGGGTCTGTTCGACTAAACTAAAAGTCTATGTCACCACCCTAGGGACGTATGATCTTATCATAGGTATGGATTGGCTGGAAGCTCACCAAGCGTGGGTAGATTGTTATGGAAAAAGGATTTTGGGCTTAAATGATGAGGGAGAAGTAATCCAAATTCAAGGAATCAAGAGAGAAATTTCTTTGCGCTACATTTCAGCAATGCAGGTGAAGCGTTGTTTAAGAAAGGGTTGTCAGGCTTATGCAATTCACGAAGTAAGCCAGGAAAAGGGACCATCCTTAGAACAATATCCGGTGTTGGCCGAGTTCCCGGATGTATTTCCAAAGGAACTCCCTGGATTACCCCCGGTAAGAGAATTGGATCTCACTATTGAATTAAAGCCAGGTACCCAACCGATCTCTAAAACGCCTTATAGAATGACAGCTCCAGAACTTCAGGAATTGCAAATCCAGTTGAAGGAACTACTCGATATAGGGCTTATTCGGCCCAGTACCTCACCTTGGGGCGCTCCGGTAATTTTTGTAAAGAAGAAAGATGGATCCTTAAGATTATGCATAGACTATCGAGACTTAAATCGAGCTACAGTAAAGAATCAATACCCTATGCCGTGAATCGATGATCTTTTCGATCAAATGAAAGGAGCTGCCGTCTTTTCAAAAATTGACCTTCGATCAGGGTATCATCAGCTAAGGATTTCTGAAAATGATATCTCTAAGACTGCATTCCGGACACGTTTTGGGCACTATGAATTTACTGTGGTACCATTTCGGTTAACAAATGCGCCAGCCGTATTCATGAATCTTATGAACAGTGTTTTCCGTCAGTATCTTGATAAATTTGTACAAGTCTTTTTAGATGATATTCTCATCTATTCCAAGAATGAAGAAGAGCATAAAGAGCATTTGCGGTTAGTATTGTCCTGCCTTAGAGAACGTCAATTATATGGAAAACTGTCCAAGTGTTCCTTCTTTCAGGAAGAGATTCATTATTTAGGTCACATCATATCAGGTGAAGGGATTTCAGTAGATCCTGAGAAGGTAAAAGCGATCATGGAATGGCCAATACCGAAAAATGCACATGAGATACGAAGCTTTATGGGCTTAGCAGGTTATTACCGGAGATTTGTGGAGGGATTCTCCAAAATCGCAAAGCCAATCACAACCCTTCAGCGTAAAGGTGTTAAGTATGAGTGGACCGAGGAATGTAATAAAGCATTCTCTAAACTCAAAAGACTACTCACCAGTGCACCAATCTTAAGAGTCCCTGATATGGGCAAAGACTTTACAGTATGTACTGATGCATCCAAGCAGGGGCTGGGTGCAGTATTGATGCAGGATAAGGGAGTGATAGCTTATGCTTCCAGAAAGCTAAAACCTCATGAAGAACTCTATGCTACCCACGATTTAGAATTGGCCGCTGTGATGCTAGCTTTAAAAATCTGGAGACACTATCTGGTGGGACGACATTTTACACTTAAAAGCGACCATCAAAGTCTACAATATTTGTTCACCCAAAGGGATTTAAATGCCAGACAAAGGCGATGGAGTGAATTCCTAAGCGAATATGACTTCGGAATATCATATATTAAGGGAAAAGAAAATGTGGTAGCCGATGCCTTAAGCAGGAGACCCCGGATATTTTCCCTCATACGCATCAAAGTGGACTTAAGACAACGAGTACTAGATCGTCTTATAAAAGACAGCTGGTATTTAAAGGTGAGGGCAAGTCTTGAGGGGATTAAGGCAAAAGAATCTAAGTTTGAGGGTTATGAATTAGAAAGCGATGGGATCCTGCGATTCCATGGAAGGATGTACATCCCTGATGATAAAGACCTCCGAGATACCATCCTCAGGGAAGCTCACAAAGCAGTATACTGTGCTCATCCTGGAGTAGGGAAAATGTATGCGGATACCAAGAAACTCTTCTTTTGGGCAGGCATGAAGCGTGATATCACTCAGTTTGTTGCAAAATGTATGGAATGTCAGCAAGTAAAGGCAGATCATTGTCACCCTACGGGCCTCTTACAACCCCACAACATACCTGTGTCTAAATGGGAGACCATCTCTATGGATTTTATCACTGGACTACCTCTTACTTCTCAAAGACACAATGCCATTCTGGTAGTGGTGGATAAATTAACAAAAAGCGCCCACTTTATTCCGGTAAGAGATACTTATGATGTTGCTGACGTGGCTCGAGTATTCATAAACGAAATTATCAGATTTCATGGAGTACCTAAGAAGATTATATCCGATAGAGATTCGCGATTCACTTCCAGATTCTGGACGTGCATGCAGACAGCCTTAGGTACTCAGCTAAATTTAAGCACTGCTTACCATCCTGAGACTGATGGGCAAACTGAAAGAGTAAATCAAGTACTTGAAGACATGTTGCGAATGTATGTAATGGATCAGCGATCACTCTGGGAAAAGTATTTACCCTTAGTTGAATTCACTTACAACAACAGTTACCACAGTTCGATTGGGATGCCTCCATTTGAAGCTTTATATGGCAGACCGTGCAGAACACCATTAAGTTGGGACAGGTTAGAAGATCGAGTGATAATAGGACCAGAATTAATCCATGAAATGGAAGCGCAGGTCAGACAGATTAGACAGCGATTAAAGGAAGCACATGATAGACAAAAGAGTTATGCTGATGCTCACCGATCTGATAGGAGGTATGAAGTAGGGGACCAGGTCTTCGTCCACATCAAGCCAAATAAAAGTACTATTCGATTCGGAAAAGGGACAAAGCTGTCACCCCGATTTATAGGACCGTTTAAAGTCGTGGAAAGAGTTGGACCCGTTGCCTATCGTCTTGCCCTGCCACCTCACCTGCATAGAATTCATAATGTATTTCATGTTTCTGTATTAAGACATTATGTAGCTGATCTATCTCATAACATCCAGTGGAAATAATTGCAGGTATCAGACGAGGGAGTCGTAACGGTCGAACCGTTACGTATACTGGAACGTAGGGTTCGTCAGCTGAGGAACCGCCTGGTGGACCAAGTTAAGGTCTAGTGGGACAAGTATAGTCCTGGATCAGCAACTTGGGAGAATACAGAAGACATATGTCAGAGATACCCTAGTTTATGTCCATTTTGAAGAACTTTACACTATGTTTAGTATATTTACTTCACCACTGTGAGAGAGCCAAAACATTTGAATGATTACTGATAAACATGAAACCTTGTGGCATAATATGTGTTTAAATTCCTGCTGGTACGTGGATACCAAAATAATATGTGTTTAAATTCCTGCTGGTACATGGATACCAAAACAATATATGTGATTATTTTACTAAATTATAAATGTTGAAGTAATGTTAAGGCCGTTAAATGATTTTACTTCTGGTAGGATATGAAAACAATATAAATCTGTTTTATTTATGCATGTCAAAGATGACCAACTGAAATGGAAGATATGAAGTGAATACATCCTAAAGAAAAGTCAGAATACATGCATAGAAAATGACAAAATTATGTTATGTTGTAGTATCATATGTAAATAATACATAAGTTATTTCGAATATACTGATGCACATTTTACAAATACATGGGTAAGTGTAAGATTGCAGATAAACCGACAGATAAACTATGATTGCAGATAATTGATCCAATTTTCGAGATGGCCACGTGATGACAGAACCTCAGATCAGTTAAAGCTCAAAGTGATTCTATGATAGGGTAGTAGCCCTGATTCTACTGGAGGGGTGGAGGTGTTACCCACCATTTATCCTCTGAATCCTGGAGTCATGGGAGGATTGTGCGAGTCACGCTCCTCTAGACGTGTGATGATGACTTCCGGATGCCTACTGGGAATCAGGTCGGTATAGCCGACGCTGTTACCTTTGTGTTATGAATGGTTAGGTCAGTAAATTGACGCCATGGCATACTCTAGTAGAGGACGGATAGGATGGGAGCAGAAGAGATTAGGGAGGATAGGATGAGTTTGAATAGCTTGGGGACCTGGATAAAAAAAAAAGGGTCATGTCTATTAAAACCTTGAACCTAAAAGCTCTAACTTCGGGACGAAGTTTTCAGAAGGGGGAATGTATGTAACAACCCATTAATAAAATTTTAGACTTTAAAACTTTATAGAAATATATATATATATATATATATATACATATATATATATATACATATATATATATATATGTATTAAATTTTATAAAGTATATGGTTAGACTTTATAATATGAATTTATAAAACATATCATTAAACTTATATAACATATATAAAGAAATTTTATAAGATATATTACTTAACTTTATATCATATTTAATTTAAATGTTATAATATATATATCTTAAAACTTTATAGCATTTATAACATAAACGTTATACAATGTGTCATTAAACTTTATAACATTATAATGTAAGTTATAAAGGTATCAGTTATAAAACTTATATCGTATGCTGGAAATGTTATAATCGTAAATATCAGCTGCCCTAAAAGAATCTATACATATCCCAGCCATTAATAAAAGTCGGTCGAACCTGCTGAACACTTATTACTGAGCGCTGGGACAGTAAGAAATATCGGGAGCCATCAATGTGTGGGAGGCATTGGCTGCAAGTGGGAGGGCGGCCACCGCTAGGTCAGGGAATAAATAGCAGAGGCCTGAACCGGAAGTGGGGGGCAGAAAAACCAGAGAAGCATAAATTCATCAACAGGAAACCAGGAGAGGGGACTTATCAGTGGAAGAGCTTTAAGTGGTCTGGGGTTCTGGGCACGGAGGGACAGAGAGCCTCGGTGGAGAGCTTTCTGGATTGAGCAGCTAGGTTTGCTCAGTCCGGTTGGGAGGTATTGGCCTCGCGAAAATTGAATCAAATTAACCACAGCGCAGCAGATTCACCAGACAGAAGCAGGATCAGCAGCAGTTGAGGTATGTACCGATTTAATGTTCAGGCTTCCGTATTTCAGGTTATAGTTCTGTGTTTGTATTTCAGGTTTTAGTTCTGTGTTGGATTGGTTTTTACAATATAGACTTGGTTTTCCTTCTAAATTGTCATCTATGAGTTATATTCCTTATTTTCTTGCAAGATAATCTGTTACTCACTTAATTATATATATATATATATATATATATATATATATATATATATATATAGATATGACATTTTGGCCGACGTTTTGGCTAACGTTTCCATTTTTAGAGGTGATGTTTCTAAACGTACTCATTTTAGAAACTCTGAACCATTTCAACACTTCTTTTAATTTAGTTAAACTGTGATTGAGATATCTTCTTGTTTATATAAGGGATTAAGTTCAAATATTATTAAACTATTATAGATTTGTTTTAAGGATTGATCTAGAAAGTTCTTAGAGGTATTAAATTTCTTGAGATACAAACCTTTTAAGAGTGAAAATCATTAAAAAAAAAAAACTATTGCATACCTCTTCTTGAGATGCAAACTTCTTTGACAATGCAAAGGATGAAAAAAAATGTTTTAGATATTCGATATCGCTTTGTGATTGATATATCATCGGTCAAGACAAATCGATACTTGATTTATATACACACACCATGTGTGACTTTTTATTGTTTAAATTACATTTTTTAATGTATAAAGTGATTTAACACCTTCAAAATCTCCTTAGGCACTTCAATTTTATAGACTATATAGCTTAAACTTGCAATTTCAACAAATGTTTGATGGAATATATATATATATATATATAATGCTGAAAATATAGATTAGTGATCCTTTTTCAAATGTTTAAACCATAAGAAATTATTTAAACCATAAGAAGTGATCCTTTTTCTGGTCTTCTGCTTACAGAGAAGGATCATAATGTAAAGGACTCGGAAAAATGGAAGAAAAAGCAACGGACCACAGAGGAAGTATAAGGAGGACTTCTTAGAACTACTCATGATTAGTTTCCAATGCGTAGATTTATTATTTAAACGAGTTATGATTTTGCAGGTACCCAAGGGCGGGACTAAGACGGAGAAGCCTGTAGATGGAAGCCCAGAGATGAATGTTTTCGAAGAAAAGTGCAACACTGTAGATGATGAAGAAGAATGCAAGATGAGACACAAACTGGCTGCTCTGGACTACATCTACACTCAGCAACACAACCCATAAGGCTCACGTAACACCAAGCTGTATTCTTTATTCCTGGTAAGGCTCGGGTCCTAGTAATCGATGAAAACAAAACTTGCGGTCCTACTAATCGATGAAAAACCAGGCTATGGAAGAAGGCCAATGTTTATGAGCACAAGAATACTATTTATTTCGTGAACAATTTTATGTACTGAAGTTAAAATTACGTTACTTTAAGATGAAATGTATCAGATATTAGTTCACAGATATCACAGAGACTTCAAACATATTTATGCGTTTTCCCTCGATATGGCAGGGTTATTGATTAATGTACAATATTCCATAAAAGAGTTTTTAAGTTTTTGAAATGATTCGCGTTATTATGTTTGCATACTTCAAGTTTTTTTTAACTTCCGAGAAAAATATTCCATAAAAGTATTTTTATATTTTGAAAATATTCGAGACGGTTGATCGCTCGAGTCACAGCCAGATATCTTCTGGAGTTTGTTATGAAAGAGATGTAGAATAGTTATGGTTTAGAAAAGTATATATTAGGGTTTCTTATAAAACAGATTGATAATTTTGTAATATTTATATTTAATACGTTAAAATAATATTTTTTTAAATATAATATATATATATATATAAACTAACAGGAAACAACTTTACTTATCCCATAAATAAATATTAGCATGGACATCACCATGTAAAAAAAATTGTAACCTTTACAAGATAAAGTTGTTTTATGTAATCCACTTGTTAAGAAAGGTTGTGGCCAGCTAAAAGAAAAACTCTCCTATCCCTTTCATACAGCGAATAAATAGCAAATGTTGCGAAATTTTTCGAGCATCAAGGGTGCTCCCAACAGCAAACTCCCTTCTCCAAGCCCACTCTTTCCCACGCGTAAGCAAGGTCATCATGTTTCCAAACCCTTGCCAGCCCGAAACTGCCATCATTTATGTGATGTATTATAAGATTTGAAAAATATTAAATTTTGAAAATATCAACTCAATATATCATTTGAAAGAATTAATTAAAAAAAATAAAAATAACAGCATTCCTCCCACAATTAAACCCAATTTACAACAATAAAATTAATATATTACCTATATGTTTTATTAATCATTGATATAAATTTATAACGCTGCCCGCAAATTGTATATTTAAGCATATTATACTTCGAGATGTTGACAAAATTTAACAAATTGTACAAAATAGTACATTATCACAGATTTACGAATCCATCTTGTGGGGTTATAAGAATGGCATTACAAAATTTACCGTAAACAAAACAAATCAGTGAACGTATAGAGACGCTCATTTAAGAGAGGGAGTGAACCAACATGACCACTGCTGCATTAATATTTCTAGTTCTTGGTAAATGCGCAGTTTATTTTCTTCTCACTTTGAGAACATTCTTGAGTCCTATAAGAAATGATGGGTCAACTTCTGCCATTTTTGCATATTGTCAATTATGATCTATATTTGTACACTAGTGCATATATTTTACACTAGTGAACACCCGACCACTGGACTGCAGTTCTCTTTGTTGCTCCCTAGTCAGGCTCTGGACAAAGAGCTGAGAAGTATTCATTAGACATATCTCCAGAATAAGGGTGAAGATGCAGGAATACATCTGGTACTTCAGCTAGTGGGGGTCCATTACAAGGATAAAGAACTCAGATACATTGATATGGCAACCGTCAACATCATTCTCCTGCAGATGCAGTGATAATGCATAACTCCTTGAGTATGTTCAAGGTTGATTGAGTTTAGGCACAATATATTAGAGTTGCAGGTTTAGAAATTAAGGGGCAGATAAAAACTTGAACAGTGATAGGAAAAAGGATTCTAGCTTCAGTTTGAACTTGCTTTGCCTTCACAATTGAGATATTGCTCAAATAATTCTTTTTGGATGTATAAAACAAAGGCTTTTGGTCCAGTGGCTTCTTCTCTATTAACGATGGTTTACAACTGTGGGGTGTAAGCTCAAAGTGGTGTTTGTGGCATGACACACCCATTAGACTAATGTGTTTGGCTTGTAAGCGGTTGCTCGGTAGTTATTTTCTGTAATACATTTATATGTATGATGTTAGCAGTGGGAATAACTTTGTTTATGGAGTAGCCTTGATTATTCCCATACGCATGCAGGAAGATGAATTCTCTTTGGATTTCCCATATATGAATTCTCTCTGAGTTTTTGTATCATGCGAATCATACTAAACTAGGACTCTCTATTTTGATGGCTCTAAGGACAAATGGATTGTACATGCCAACAACGTTCCATTATCGGCTAGGGTATGCTCGAAACCACCCCAATGAAAAATTGGAAACTTGCGGCTTGCCATCTCCTCTCGTCCCCATGTGGCAGAATACGGCCAAACATCCAATTGTTCGTTCCTGAATAGGGCTAGGGTCCCTAAGCAAAGCTTCCTTTGGGGATGCCCTTGTGGGGTATCTTCATCAATAAATAACATTTTTTTCTTCGGTGAATTCTCTTTGGTGCAGACAGGAGATTCCTGCCAGAATATATGAATATATGATTTTTTCTGAATAATTTTATTTTGGGAAATTCCAATTCTTTATTGATTACTTGATTCATCCAACATTCTTTAGTTGATTCATCCAATTTAGCTTCAGGGAAAGAAGAAAAAAAATGACAACCAAAATTGTAGATACAAAATTGATTCCACATGTTTTTCATGTTACAAAATTGATTCCACATGTTTTTCATGTTTACATTCTTATTTCTTGCAAGGCTCCTCCTATCTTACTCTACATTTGCCTACACTTCTATCCACTTACCTTTGCACTTTCGGTGCAATTATTAGTTTTATACTAAAACTAAATTTAATAACATTGATTTAATTTTATTTATTTTTAAAATTTAGATATTAATTTGTATACTATATCTAATATTGATTTTTCATTATTAATATTTACGAAGTAAGTGTTTTGAGGGTGATCTCATATGAGTTATATTTTGATTATATATAAATTATTTTGGTGATATATTAAAATTTTATTTTTTAATTATTTTATTGATGAAAATAATTAAAATCTTATTACAAGATTGAGATAAAAATTAGAAAAATTTAAAAAACAATATATTAAAAGAAAAAAAAGTTATTTAAAATTTATAAAAAATGTTATTTCAATTGTTTTTCTAATATTTAAAATTTATAAAAAATGTTATTTCAATTGTTTTTCTAATATATATATTTATGAATAAAATTATATGTATATATTAACTTATAATGGTGTCAATATCCAATTCACAATTAATAATTATTGATATGAATTTGTTTTTCAAAAGATTCAAATTTATTTTGCTTTTAGGATAGAGAATTTAATATTCTTTTACATATTCTATGAACAAATAATATTTATTTATTTGTTTATATATCTTTTAATAAAAAATAGTAATTTAATTAAACTATTTATTATTGATTTTCTAATTTCTCTAGCAATGTATAAGTTGCCATTATTATGTATCTATAAATTTGGATTTCATATGAATAAATTTTGGCTTTTAAGATGTCTTACAAATTTGGGCTTTAATCCTTTTTTTTTTCGCATTTTTCATTACCATGGTAAATTATGCAGGGAACCCTCTTAAACAAAAGATTAAAGTCTAATTTGGAGAAGTTTTTTGTTTATGCATATATAGGACTAATATTATATATAGAGGTTAAATTGTAATTGAGATAGATTCTTGTTTATATATGTAAGTGTTTAAGGTTAAATATTATTAAACTATTATAGATATGATTTAAGCATTGATCTAGCAAGTTTCTTGAGGGATTAAATTTCTTGAGATATAAACTTCTTTTATAGTGAAAATATTGAAAAAAATAGATATTTGATACTTCTTCTTGAGATGAAAACCTATTTCACAGTGCAAAGGTTGAAAAAACGGTTTTAGAGATTTGATATCTCTTCATGTTTGATATATCCTAGGTCAAGATGGACGGATACTTTATTTATACACACACCATGTGTGATTTTTTATTGTTTAAATTACATTTTTAATGTATAAATTGATTTAACACCTTCAAAATCTCCTTGGGCACTTCTATTTTGTAGATATCTTAAACTTGTAATTCCAACAAATATTTGATGAATTTTAAATACAATTATATATATATAAAGGGTGGAAATATAGATTAGTGATCCTTTTTGAATTTTTTAAACCATAAGAAATTATTTTTACCAAAGACTTTATATAATATAAAACTAGCCTTGATAGGGGTGTTATGACAGTTGTAATGAGTATTAAGTATGATATGATGGGCCCTCCCACCACTACTCATTATCATACACCACACTATCAAGGCTCATTTATGAGACCCTGAGGGTGGGAAATGCTCCCTAATACATCTTAAGATTCAAATCTATTGTGTAGCCCACAAGATCCACCATCCTTCCCTTCCCTAGGTGATTTTCTCACCCTTATTTTGTTCCTTTTGCCTCCTTATGATACTCCCTCCATCCACCATGACTTTTGACTATTGAGTAGTCTCATGTGCATAGGAGTCCTCTCTAGCCTCTCTAGATTTCCCTCTGCCTCCGATGGATTTTTTATACATGAAAAAACTTGGGATGATTCCATCAATGGTGTAGCCATTCATAAATGAACCTATCATTAAAGTCTTTCACTATAAGATTTTGTAGCTTGCCAACCAGATCCAACCAAGACTTAGTGAATATTTACCATCTTTGATGACCATAACACGCCAACGCACTCACAACTGACAAGGAGGAGGAGGTCAACGAGCTTCAGGTGTTTCCAAAGCTAGATTTCATGTAGATTCTTTAGTGCACAACTTTCATGAACACACACCTCTAGATATTCAAGAGGAAATTTGACTAGTCAAATTCAGCAGGAAATATGTGCGAACTTGGACTCAAAGGCTATGGTAGGTATTACCCCTTGTGTTCTTAATACTAGAAACTCCCGAGCATTAAGAAACGACTATCAACATATAATGGACCTATACTTGCATGTCAAGCTACTATGGAGTATAATCTTTGTGGATAGCATCTCATGTTTGACATGGAAGGTTCATAGGTGGCTTGCGCGAGGCTAGATATGAGATCTCCACCTACCTCTCTAATTCCCTATCCATGGATGGTCGATTAACAACCCATCAACTTAAACACCTCATTGTCTTCTTGATGCTAAGGATGCTTATGTTTCATGGTTGTATTCCTTAGGTTTTCATGCATTCCAACGATGGATATTAGATTTGTATTCCTTAGAGTTTATTTTTAATTTTCTTAGCTTGTTGTCTCAAACTCTATGAAATTCAAATGTTCCATGTTTTGTGTTTCTTTTTTTGTTATTTTCCCTATGGTGGGGCAACATCATCCATATGAACTTTAAAGTCATAGATTATTAGATATAGTTCAATTATGATGCCCTAGACTCTCTATTCTTTTATCATTGGTCTAATTTCAATGAAATATATATATATATATATATATATATATATAAACCATATACAATATATACATAGACAATGACATATTTTATTTATAAACTACATTATTCACATTAAAATATATATTTTTAATATATAGTAATATTATTACTTAACCAAATTTTATATTAGCATTAAATTTTCTATTTTATTAATGCCTTTTAAATGTCTCATATTAAAAAAAAATTGTATATCTCTCTTTCTCTAAAATTGCTCTATATATAAAGTTCATATTAAAATAAATTAATTAACATTTATATTCAAATAATTTATTAAATCTTGTATTAAAATATCTTCAAAACCTATAATATTCAAATAATTTATTAAATCTTGTATTAAAATATCTTCAAAACCTATAAAAATCATACATTTTCCTCATAGTTAAAAGTGAAAATGTCAATATCTAAGGGTTAGCTCAATTGGTGATGGAAGTAATGTGAAATCTATGAAAACTGATAAATCCAAAGTTCAAATCCCAATTAAAACTATGAAACCTAAAATTCAAACTCTAGACCCACCGTAATAAGCATATCTAATTTGCAGTCAAACTTCCCATAAATTATTTGAAATTAATTATTTTTTCTCTATTATTTTATTTCAATTATTTTAACAATAATTGAAAATTTTCAATTAATATGAAAAAGAGAAAAAAACCTTTTACTGAAAATTAAAATTTATTTAATTTTAATAATATTAAGTAATATTCATGGACCATTTAAGTTACATGATTATCCTATAGATATTTATATTATAATTTCTTAAAATTAAGCATCGTAGTTGTACATCTCCATTCTACTTGCATGTACAATGTGTGTCGTGAATGTTGTACATCTCCATTCTACCTCGCTGTCGAAGGTATATATAGACATAATAAACGGTTTGCCCTAACAATGTGCAGTATTAGCGAAATATCGCTGAATAACAGGTGCCGTTGCGTTCTATTTTTCGTAGTTCAAAAGGGTCAAATGTCATAAACGCATAGGTTTTATATGAGGCCCACTTTGGATTGGCCTCGTGGTGGTTTTCGATATTACCGCTGAGGTGGAAGGTTTTGCTTTATCAAAAATCTGAGGTCGAACGGAACTCGTGGCGTTGTTACTCCTAGAATGAAAAGAAGTTGTCCGATTGTTTCTTTTCCATCCGCGTCCAATCACAAATTTAAAATTTACATCTGGAAATTAATGTTATCCGCAAATATTGACTCGACTATAACATTCAATAATCAATTACTCACGTCCTCTACGTACATGCAGTGGTGAAGCCCGTGGAGGTTGACGCTGTTGAAGGCGAAGACAACCTGCATCACAAGACAGGCCGCGGCTTTATGATTTGGCAGAAAAATTTTGTTTAAAGAGAAAATGGTGGTTATAAGTTGTTTAATGTATTCAATCTAGATTCACCAATTCACACTTATTTTGTACTCATCGTCTACATGTGTCTTATCATAGTGGGATTCACCATCTGCACTATCCACGTTACAATGGAGTCCTTGCCCATTTATATGCTCTTGCTATGCTTCACACGAGGTTTCTACTTCTATCTCTGCAATCTTTGTTGCATCTTCTTCGTCCATATGCATGCATAATGAGTTTCTATTTTATGGTCTTGACAACCATCATCCACTTTTGAGTGGGATTCTCTAAACTCTGTTGTCCTCTCAGAGTCTTGCTCATTTGCTCTCGGATCTGTGGCTGACTTTTTTGCTTGTGACATAACCTGTTGCCACTCCCCCTTGCACCAAACTTTGTTTCTAGGAACTTCCATGATTCTTTGGAAGTTGTAGCTTTTGCTACTTTTCAAAAACACTTTTCATCCAATGCATGTTTTATCAAATTGAATGCTAAAGCATCCCATACTTCATCATATGGGTTATTAGAATCTTACTCAATTAAATCTTTAGCTCTAAGAAAAGATAACATTTTGATAACCTAGTGATCAAAATATTTATCTGTAAACATAGAGGGTGGTAGCAAATCAATGTTACACCAATCACCCTCGATTTCTTCTTCATCTTCTACTAGACTTCTTCTCATTTCATGGGCTACGGCCTAAACCTCTCAAACTATGGCAATGATCTTTGTCTCTTCTTTTCGATTTCTTTTTTTAATATACTTGAGTCGAGCTTTGCGACCCATGACTATTGTCATTCCTTTTCTTATAGCTACTTTTCTGATTGCATGAGATTATCTTCCATACCACCCCGAAAAAAAAATCTATTTTTTAATATTGACACAATCTTCACAAAAAAAATTGTGGACACCAAAAAAATTTGTAAACTTACACACTTTACAAACATCTAAATTCTCTGGCCAATAAAAATCGTGTAAAAAAAATTCTTCCTAATAAAAAGATCCCAAAATTTTATGTTTCTTTTTATCAAAAAAAACTTAAAAAAAAAATCGTTTTCCAAAATCCTTTTCAAAAACTTTCAAATATCTCTTTAATAAAACTCCTTTCAAATAACGTTGTCAAAGTATTTTTAAAAAATTATGTAAACGTACCATAAAAGTTTTTATTAAATATTACTTTTATTTAATAGGCCTACAATAAAAACTTATATAATATGATTGAGACGTAAGTTTCAAACCAATCCTTTTGATTGACTTGGAGCTCAATCAAATCGCACCCTTTAAAATAACCTTGTCCACTTGACTTTCCACTTCTCACCGGTCGAATGTCTTGACTTTCTCGGGCCACACACCTTTCGATAGGTAGTTAGGTTATTCCCTCAGGGCTAGGGCAAGAGGAATCATGACCGACAACATAGGATGCCTCATCTCTCCACGGCAACTTCTTCGGGCGGTTCTACAGGCTAGTTCTCATTCACGCACAGCGGGGGAAACTACTTTTGACTTTCGGCCATGACAGTGTCTCTGCAAACTCTTTTGACTTTCTAACGCTTTCAACCACAGAAGTGCACAAACTTCTGTTGCGCATAAACTGTAAGTGCACAACTGTTAACGCGGTTTTCTGCTAAGAGTTATAACGCCCTGTATATAACCTTCAAGGTGCGTTATAGCAGTAAGCACTAGGAAATATAAATTTCACTTCTCTCACATAGACAGAAAATATAAATTTCACTCCTTTCACATGGACGGCTGTTAAACCGTTCTCCGTGGTTAGTTTTTGTAACCTTGCTCTCATATGAATTAGTTGGAAAGACAGAAGAGAAAAAACATAAATTCACACTTACAATGGACTTGGTGAAAAGTATCTAAATTTTTTCCAACTAACAACTTACTTAAAATATTTTCACACACACTTAATTAAATTAACTCACACTCTAAATATAAAGAACACTTATCCATCACTAAACTTAACACTCAGTTAACTAACTCTCTAATTTTAACAACTCCCCATAAAAAAAAATTACAATTTCCAAAAAAAACATTCCCATCCCAAAAAAATTGGGTAAAAATTGCACATTTGAACAAAACAGCCTCATTCCACCAGGCCCATATACATTATTTACCCTTGTACCATCCATTAATGTAGTCCATAACCTATGTAACACATGTGACGTTAAGGAACTAAAATCTTCATCGAATGGGTGGTTTTCCAACACAGGATATTTGGTCGTCAAAGTTCGGCCAAACAGGGGGTTTTCGATTGGCAAGATTGCGCCCATAATAGTTATTAGAAGCTCCCCCTAAGTGTACATTTTCGATTTGATAACACTTCAACTCAAAGGAGACATGTCTTTGTCCTCTGCGACTGCCATGCCGCCCATAGACCGGCAAACTCTCGTGACCCATAATAGTTCTTTGTCCTCTGCCCCCTTGACCGGCAAACTCTCGTGATCGATGGTTGTAGTGGTTCTAGATTTAATCTTGTCAGTACCGTTAGGCGCTCTTTCATGGCAATGACGATCGACAAAAGAAGTTTTTAAAGTAATCCACCCTCCAGGGCCAGAGAAAAAGTCGGTATATATATATATAATGTCATGAATTCAGACTGAAATTACGCCGTACCATTTGCTTTGCAACCCACTACATATTCCATCGTCATGACTATGAAATATAGACCTAGTGTAACGAAATTGCTTTTTCCCAATGAAAGTTATGGAAATTTATGTTATATTTTTAAAAGATTTGGTGAGAGATTTTTGTAAATTTAAATAAAAGTTCTCAAATTTCATAATTTTAAATGGCTTATAAGTTTGTATGGTTTTAATCTATGTCTAGCCTAAAAAAAATATGATCAAACACTATCTCTACACTTTTGAATTTTTTTTCTCAAATTCCAACTACTCTTAAACTTTACGCAATTCCTCCCTCCTCAAATATATCTTTACAATGTTCTGTACAAAATTCGTAGTCCATTTCTTATTGAAATATATATCTGTACAAAGTTCGTAGATCTTCATTTGCCGTAGTCTCGTTTTTCGCCTGGGTTCCTGTCCCTTTGTTTTCAACAACTCAATATCGTGTGCTATCTTTCGCATCCATTCAGAATTGGAATCGCGTATTTCTTATGTGAACAGGAAAGTTTAACAAGACAAAGAAATTAGCTTTTCTAAGCTGTGAAGAAGATCAAATGGCTCGGACTAAAGGGCAATCGAACACACTTCCTTTACTTGTATATGCCATTCTACTACTCTCCACAGCAAACGCCATTGGATCTTTGACAACAGTTTAATTCGTTCCATTGTCTCGGCACGTTTGCGTTTAATTTTTCGTTTGTAATACCAAATACGAAGCTATTATGACCAATCGGTTTGTTTTAAAATAGCTGATTATTCTTCTCCAGACATTAGTTTTTATGAATCTAAAACCATATTTCCGGTTTGATATCCTTGTAATACATTTGGAAATCACTGTTGCAGTCTATCTTTAATAAGATACCAATTTGTCAGTAACGTAGTTTATTCTCATAGCTCATACAGTCTATCTTTGATAAGATACTAATTTGTCAGTAACGTAGGTTATTAACATAGTTCATAGGGTATCTCACTTTGCAAGACGATATAATGTAAAGTTATATGAATGATGAAGGTCGCGTATTCAATTCCCATAGAGATTGAAATTTCAACTAGTTCTTGTTGTTTCAAGGTACTAATCTGTGTCAGCATATTGTTGTGTAGGAACAGCTCATCAGTAACCTAAGATATTATCCTATCGTTAATATAGATTTGGATTTTGTTCCACTAAATTTGCTGTTGTTGTATCATATTGGTGTCTAGGAACAGCTCATCAGTAACCTAAGATATTATCATATCATAAATATAGATTTGGATTTTGTTACACTAAATTTGCTGTTGTTGTGTAGGAACAGCTCATCGGTAACCTAAGATATTACCATACCATTAATATAGATTTGGATTTTGTTCTATTAAATTTGATGTTGTTGTATCAAGTTATTAGTTTTGTTCAATTAACTCTAGCCTTTTTTGGGGCTTTTGTTAAACTCAATTTGTTGTTGTAGTACTAGGGTATTAGTTTTATTCAAACTAACTCTGGTTGTTTCAAGGTACTAATCTATGTCAGCATATTTCTGTAGACCTATTAGAAACACGCTTGTGGGTAACCTAAGAAACTGGCTTATCATTATTATAGATCGGGGTTTTGCTGAATTCAATTTGCTGTTTCAAGGTACTAATCTATGTCAGCATATTTCTGTAGACCTATTAGAAACAGGCTTGTGGGTAACCTAAGAAACTGGCTTATCATTATTATAGATCAGGGTTTTGTTGAATTCAATTTGCTGTTGTTGTATCATGGTATTAGTTTTGTTTAACTCTAGGTCTTTTGGTTTTTTTTTCTAATTCAATTTGCTGTTGTTGTATTAGGGTATTAGTTTTGTTCAACTAACTCTGGTTGTTTCAGGACACTAATCTATTTTAACATATTTCAACATCCCTTGAATGTTTAACTAGTATTTACCTGGGAAAAAATAAAAAATTGTATTTGTGAACTCATTTTTCTAGTATATTCGACAAAATTTTTAGGACATAAAGTTATTTTTACACGAATATAGCACTGATGGTCTGTTTAAAGTCATTCATTGGTACCCTCGGAGCATTAACAACTTATCAGAACACCACATAGAAAAGTGAAATCTAAAGCAGTTCTGGTCTTCTGCTTACAGAGAAGGATCATATTATAAATGACTCGGACAGATGGACAGAAAAAGCAACAGACAATAGAGTAAGTGTAGGTACCACTTCTGAGAATTACTCGTGATTATCTTTCAATGCGTAGATTTATTATTTGAAAGACTTAAGATTTTGCAGCTACCCACGAGCGGGCCTAAGAGGGAGAACCCTGCAGATGCAGGCCCAGAGATGAATGCTTTCGAAGAAAACTGCAACAGTTTTGATGATGGGGAAGAATGCTTGATGAGACGCGAAGTGGCTGCTCATTTGGACTACGTCTACACTCAGCAACACAACCCATAAGGCTCTCGTAATTCCCAGATGTATTGTTTACTCCACCCAGTTCTGTAAATTAATTAAACAATACTTGCGATCCAGTCATCCATGAAAAAACACGCTAGGGAAGAAGGTCAACGTGTATGAGCCCAAGAATACTATTTATTTCGTGAACAACTTTCTATACTGAAATAAAAATTAGGTTACTTTAGTTTTGAAATGTATCATATATCGGGGCACAGATATCAGAGATACTCCCATACATATTTATGCGTGTTCCTCGATATGGCATGCGGGACGTACTCTTTTCAACTTTAATGTACAAAAATAGCAACATTTTACCCACGATACTTCCCATACTTCAAATTATTTAGAATTTTCGAAAAGAATTTCGTAACAGTATTTTTATGTTTTAAAAAGATTAGGGTTATTCAGTTGAGGGGCACATTTTACAGCTCAGTGTGAAGGGAATGTGTAAGTAACACTTATATCAATTTCATTGTGCAGATAGGTTTTCGGGGCATCCTAGAGTCATAGTTGAGTATGACCCTGATGTACAAGTATGCCACGTCCTTAAAAAATAATAAAAATAATTTTTACTAATGTCAGGCCCAAACATTAGGTTGAATCTTAAATCATATATAACTTGAATCTTTAGATTATATATAACTTTTTAATCTTATTAATGAGCTAAGATTAATTATAAAAATATAAATATGTATTATTATATATAATTTGAATGGAGAATAAATTATCTTATGGGTTTATGCATGAATTTGAATGGATCATAAATTTACCTTTATCAAGAAAATTTACTATATTAAAATTCCAGATTAAGTAAAATATTAAGAATCTTTACTCTTTACTAAAGACAATACCATCTTTTAAATCAAAGTAAAAAAGTTAATTCAACGCAAAAAGCCTAAAATCTTGGTCCAAAATCTTTTAATATTTCTTTTAATTAAATATTGTAAAATGAATCTTTAAAGAGAAAAATCATATCCTACGAATATATTGAAATCTTTAAAGACATAAATATTTCCACATGGAAGTTATAATATTTGAAAATATTAATTTGATGTAATTTTATTATAAATTTTGTTATCATGACATGTAAAAAAGAACATTAAATCTAATATTAATATTACTAAACTTAATAACTTTGGATTGCAATATTAAATTATTCAATTTGTTATATCATAATTCCTTGAGGCTTCTTATTTCAACTCTTAGTCTTAATGCTTATCAATGGTTGTAGTGTATTAAAGAGTTTGTTATGTTGCAATGACTTAATAAATTTAAAAATTTAGATTTGTGCCATGCGGCTCGCGGCCCACCAATTTCCTAAGGATTTGAGATTATTCCAATTCTAATAAGTTCTTCTATGATAAGTTCCTCATTATTATTTATAACATTCATTTATATATAATCAAATATTATTTAGAAAAATGATCCATTACTTTTAATAAATTTTAAAAAATTATATTTGTGCCACGCGACTTACCACCCACCAATTTCCTAGGGATTTGAGATTATTCCAATTCTAATAAGTTATTCCATGATAAGTTCCTCAGTATTATTAATAGCATTCATTTATAATTCCATTTTTATCTTAAGTTAAATTTGACCCATAACCTTTTTATACATGGCTGATCAGGTAAATGTATACCTTTTTATACATGGTTAATCAGGTAAATGTGTGCATTAGTAAGACATTATTGGTAGTGAAATAGTTCTTTTTGGTTATATTTATAAAGCCTTCAGCTATATCAACCACATTAATATTTTTAATGTGGTTGTACTAGTATATCTTAATATATCATGATATACATAACTTTAGATATATATGGAGAGAAGAACAAAGACACAAAGTGATGGAGGTGGAGAGATAGAGGGAGTGACAAGGGAGAGATTGAGATAAAGCGGAGAGGGGAGAGGAGGATTGAAGAGAGAGAGAGAGAGAGAGAAATGGATACACAAAGATGGAGGGGGGAGAGAGAGAGACAAGGTTGGAGGGTAGAGAGAGAGTGGGAGATAGATGGATGTAGGAGGGAAAAGAAGAGAAGGAAAGGACTAGAGAGAAGACTTGAGACAAAGGGGAAGAGAGGTAAGGACAAATATGGAGGGATAGAGAGATGGAGTTGGAGGGTGGGAGAGTGAGTGAAGAAGGAACACATAGAGAGAAAAAAGTGGAGAGAGAGAGAGAGAGAGGAAGTTACAAGGGAGAGATGGAGAGAGAGTGTGTATGTTTTGGGGTCATAGATATACAAATAAGGAGAGATAGAAGGAATCGGGAAGAGAAGGAGAGAGAAGGAGAGAGGGAGGGTGATAGTGATAAATTTGGAGGGTGAAGAGAGACAAAGTGGGGAGAGATAGAGGGAGGTTAGAGAGAAAGGGAGAGGGAGGAAGGAATAGAAAGGAAGGAAGAGAGAGAGAATGTGAGAGAGAGAAGGAGGGAGGGAGGGAGAGAGAGATGGAGTTGGAGGGAAATAGAGAGGGAGGTAAGAAGAAATACATAGAAAGAGAAAGGTGGAGAGAGAGAGAGAGGGAGTGATAAGGGAGATGGAAAGAGAATGAAAGAGGAGAGCAGGAGGGAAGAGAGATATAAAGGGGAGAGATAAGGAGAGGAAGAGGGAGGGAGATATATATAGATATGGAGAAAGAGTGTGCATGTTTTTGGGGTGATAGAGAGAGATAAAGGAGAGGCAGAGGGAGATAGAGATATAGATGGGAGGTAAAGAGAGAGACAGAGAGAGGGAGGTAGAGATAGATATATATGGAGAGAGAGTGTGTGTGTGTGTGTTTGGGGGTGTGTGTGTGTTTGGTGGTGTGTGTGTGTTTTGGGGGCAGGTGAGATAGAGAGACAATGGAGAGATAGAGTGAGATATAGATATAGATGGAGGGGGGAGAGAGGGAAGAATATTTGTTTCACTATATGCATTGATTTCAATGTAGATGATGATTTATAATCCTATTTGATTTCTTGCACTAAATGCATGGATTTCAATGTAGATGTTGATTTCTAATTAATTTTGATTGCTTGCACTAGACACAAATATTTCAGTTTAGATGTTGATTTCTAATTCTATTTTATTGCTTACTCTAGTTGTATTTATTTTAGAATAGATGGTGATTTCTAATCATATTTGATTTCTTTCACTAGATGCATTGATTTTAGTATAGATGTTGATTTCTAATTATATTTGATTGCTTGCACTAGATGCATTGGTTTAAGTGTAGATGTTGGTTTCTAATCTTATTTGATTGCTTGTATTATAAATATTGATTTCACTGTAGATGCTTTTTTCTAATACTATTTTTTTTCTTGCATGAGATGGATTAGATGTTGTTAATCTTGAGAATGCAAATTATTAAAAATATTTTTCAAGATTAGATGGATGGGGGAGAGATGGAAGAAGATTTATTGCACTAGATACATTCATTTCAGTGTAGATGTTGATTTCTAATCTTATTTGATTGTTTGCACTAGATGCATTGATTTCAGTGTAGATGTTGATTTCTAATTTTATTTGATTGCTTGCACTAGATGCATTGATTTCAGTGTAGATGTTGATTTCTAATCCTATATGAATGCTTGATGCATGGATTTCAGTGGAGATGAGGATTTCTAATCCTATTTGATGGCTTGCACTAGATACATTGATTTTAGTGTATATGTTTCTAATCCTATCTGATTTTTTGCATTAGATGCATTAGATATTGTTAATATTGAGGTTGTAGATTATTAGAAAAAATATTTTTCAAGATATATCTAATAATACATAGAGGAACACTATTAAGAAATAATTAGCTGTAAAAAGTTGTGATCCCTAGGATTCAAATGAAAAAGACGTGTAGAATCAATCCACTTACAAAGTGAAAATTAATCCTTGACACGATTTTCTCCCTTCTTCATCACCAACTAACTACTAATAAACAATTATATATATTCAAAATTACTAATAAATAATTGCATACAACAATGTATTCAAAATATTTATAAGAGGAAAATATATATTTATGGACATGAAAAAAATCAAAATATTCTAGAAGATGTGATAATTGTTTGGAAAAACAAATAATGTAAATATATTATAAATTTGGTCATTCATTAAAAAATATCCATAAACACATTATTGCTTGACTTTGCAAAATAAATTGTAGATAAAAAAAATCATCAAAATGTTCTCAAAGGAAATAAATTATTTCAAACATTAGCAAATAAACAAATTATTTCACGAGTAATTTTGACATAGTAAATTTTTAAAACTACTATTCAATTTATATTTTGTAATACTTGGAGGAACACTATCTAGAATTAATTAGTTATCAAAAGTTGTGATACCTAAAATTAAATGAAATAGATGTGTAGTATCAATCCTCATGCAAACTATTGACAAGATTGTCTTCCTTCTTCATCACCAACTAATTACTAATAAACAATTACATACACATATAAAATATAACACAACAATTGTAACATTCACAAACATACCATTTAAATCCAAATACATAAACACACAAACCACTCAATGCATCTAAGTACAAACATACAAACTGTTCAACCACTCAATGCATCTAAGTACAGACATACAAACCATTCAAGGCAAGCAATGCAAATTAAATTAAATAAGAGAATGATATGGTCATGCCAAGCAAAGAAAACCTAATGTGAATTTTTAATTTTATCTCAAAAATATACATAATAATGATAATCTAAAAATGTGACATTGTTGCCCTCAACTAGAACCAACTTAGATCCATCTAACACCGGATACATTATGCGCCAAGATGGATCAAATACCTCAAGGTGCAAACCTTTCCTCAAGTTCTACACACCAAAAAAATGGTTTGCACCTCGAGGGATTTGATCCCTCTCAGTGCATCATAAATCAGGTGTTAGATGGATCTAAGCTAGTATATATTTTAGTGTTGCATAGAATATAATATCTAATGTGAGGTATGAACAAAATAATCTAATATGAATTAATATTGATGTATACTTAAAAATATATTAATAACAAAAAAAAAAAAAATTGGATGTGCACTGATAAAATGGCTCAATGCATATGTTATGTAATTTGTATAACATTCAAAAATACAATTTATACAATTAAAAATTACATATTGTTTTTTGCACTCTAAAATAAGTTTTCACTTGAAGAACTATGAAACCTTTTGGTCCATGTTAGATCAATGGTTAAGATGGATCTATGTTGGTTACATATACTTTACATACCTCAAATTATTTTAAACTTTCGAGAATAATACTTATAAAAGTATTTTTATTTTTCGAAAGCATTCGAGATGGTTGATCACTCGAGTCACAACCAGGTATCTTATGAAGTTCGTTACGAATGAGATGTAAAATAATTATTATTTAGAAAATTATATATTAGGGTTCGTTATGAAACAGATTGATCATTTTTTTATATTTAATATCTTCAAATGATATTTTATAACATTTATATTTAATATATTAAAATAATATTTTATATATAGAGAGGGGTATAGTCTAACTTATAGATGAAATGGTCTTTTTCACAACATTGTCTTGTTAATTTTAACCAAAATATGACACAATTTTAAAAACATGAGTTTAAGATTTTTAATCTACAGAATTCAAGTTCTCATTGGTTTTCCAAGGTATTGAATCAATTTATGCACTCAAAATTGCATTGCATTTTAAACAACAAATAATTGCATTCTTTCTTAAAATTGTTTTGTCGAATTCCAGTGAAAAAGTCTAGTAAACAACTTTCCTTAATCCCATAAAAATTTGTCGTGAACATCACCATGCAAAATTTTATTGTAGCATTGAAAGATAAAGTTGTTTTATGTAATTCACTTAATAAGAAAGGCTACGACCTACTAAAAGAAAATCCCTCTCATCCAAGGAGGAAATGCCAAACATTTAGAAGTTTTCTGAGCAGCAAGGTTGCTCCCTATTAAATTTGAAACCAATTAAGACTTCAACATCATCCTCAACCGTTTGCCGCCCATGCCACCGACACCAACCTACTACGTCATCCACTGACTCCACTGTGCAGTCATGTATTCCACATGATAGAATTCGAGAATTCTAGAGCTTCTCTCATCTAGAAAATTGTAATCTCTCCTCTACCTGAGCAATGTAAGCCAACTCAAAGCCTGTGTGTAATAGAAATGTGATTTCAATTCTCCTTTGTATATTTTTATCTCCGTAATGTGTTCTTTAATTTCTGATGTCTCCTCTCTTGTGTTCTGCATTTTCTTGAATGAATTTTGTTGTATCTATCATGTTGTTGTAATCAACCTGAGTCTTTGAGCCCAATAGTCCAAACAAAAAAATCCCTTCTCCAAGCCCACTCTTTCAAACGAATAAGCAAGGTCATAGTTTTTCCAAAACATTTCTAGCCCTCATCATTTATGTGATTTATCTTTTCAAATTTATGCGATCTATTTCTTTAAATTTTTTTCATTTGTTTAACAATAAGATTTGAAAAATTGAATTGATATATCATCTGAAAATTGAAAGGATTAATTCTGAATAAGAAAAATAAAAACATTCCTCCTACAAATAAACCCAATTTACAACATCAAAATTAATATATTATCTTTATGTTTTTATTAATCATTCATATAAATTTATAACGCTGCGTGCAAATTGTCAGACCCACATCGCTTCGGGACATGCCCTCTAGGTAATGAGTTTATTTTACTTATTATGGTTTGCTTGTCCTTTCCAATGCCTTATCTTTCTTTAGTACCCCTCGGGGATGGCATTCCTCCTTCCCTCAATCCCTACTCAATCTCTTGTTGGGGCCCTTCTAAAAAATACTCAATCCCCTGTCGGGGCCCTTCTAAAAAAAACTCGCCATTATTACATACATAAATTCTATTTAAGGATATTACAGTAACAGATGTATAGAGATGTTGACAAGATTTAACAAATTCTATTTCATGATAGTATAGTACCATATATTTAAGAATCCATCTTTTGGTGAGTTATGATAACAGCATTACAGGCCTATTACATAATTTAGCATAAAGAAAACAAATTAGTGAATGCATAGGGAGTTTTATCTAGAACCCCTCAAACCTTCAATTACTTAGGATGGTCCATTTTTGTGGATTTTTCCAGCGCGTTATGAGAAAACTGAAATAACTGATACAGGGAGTCTTGTGGATTTTCCCAGTGAGTTCTGAGAAAACTGAAATGACTCATACAGGGACTCTCGTGAAGGAAATGAAATGCTCCTTTGAATGAAATGTTCATCAAGTTAAATTACATATGAATTAAGCTCAATCTTGAAGAGGAAATGAAATTGGTCCAACAAGCAATAACAAATGAAGGGAGATAAAAGAACTTAAAGGAAAAGGAATGTGATTTGCATCACCAAATAAAAGAAAGAATGAGCCAAGAATAAATTCTTTATAGGCAAAAGTGAAGGATTAAATGGCTTAAGGAGGGAGAACACAACTCAAAATTCTTCCAAAATTTTATGGTTAATTACTAGCTCCAAAATTGTACCAATCGCCTTAGCACTCAGAACACTTAATACTTGGAGGATCATAACGATTTGTCATAAGTCCTTACTCAACATTTCCAATATCTTCTCTTAGAACCTATTCTAGATAGGAGGTCAGACATTCAAAAAACTACACACCATATTCCAAAACTAGTCATGACAGAACATAATGCCATGTCTTTAAAAGAACTTACTTTCTAAGAAGTAGAGGAAGTAGTCATGAATCTTTCCAGGGCCCTTGCCCCATGGTCAGACGAATTCACAACAATTTTTTTTCAAGCTTGATAGAATATTCTGGGAAATGATGTATGGAAGGTGGTGGAATATTCTAGGATATATGTCTCCTTGATTTCAGCCTTTGATGCAACTTTTATCTATCTCATGCCTAAAAAAACTAAGGCCTCAACCCCATCAAACTATCATCCAATAGCCTTATGCAATTTTATTTATAAAATAATCTTTGAAACCATGGAAAACATGATCAAATATCTTCTCCTTGGTCTGATTTCTCTGGAGCAGACAGGCTATGTGGAGGGTCGACAAATTCTCGACAACATTATTCTAGTTCAAGAGAAACTCCATTCTCTCTACTCAACATAACATCCAAGGATGAGCCTGAAGCTTGATAGGTCAAAGACATTTGATAAGGTAAGTTGGCAGTTCATTTATCATGTACTTAAGGCATATGGCTTCCACTAGGAAAGGATATCTTGTGTCATGGCTCTCATCTCTAAAGCCTTCTTTTCTATTCTTCTCAATGGATCCCCACTTCTACCTTCACTCCTGCTAGAGGCATTAGGAAATGAGATCCTCTCTGTCCTTACATTTTCCTATCTGTAGTAGAGGAGTTAAATCTTTATACCAAGCACTCTATACATCACCATCATTTACATGGTTTCCCTCTTGGCACTTCTCAACATTGATCCACTCATGAACAATTTTTGGATGATATTTTTCTTATAGTATCTCCCTCCATCAAGGAGGCTCCCATTTTAAATACCTTTTGTACACCTTTAGTGTTGCCTCCAGAACTCAAATCAATAAGGGAAAGTCTTAGATCTTCCTTTTCAATACTCCCCATGGCATCCAAATTCACATCTCTCATGTCCTTAGCTTTCAAAATAACTCCCTCACACCCAAATACCTTGGTTCCCCTCTCACTTTCAATCTTCTCTACTCTATAGTTATGGAGGAGATCCTATTGAAATTATAAGCCAGACTCTCCAACTAGACTTCCAAAGCCTTAAATTTTGTAGGGCATTTCACCCTATTAAAATAATTCCTTCAGTCGATTCCTACTTATATTCTATCTACTCTTGCTACTCTTAAAACCATCCTCACTAAACTCCACAACCTTCAGCGATCCTTCTTATGGGGAGAAGCCACGCTGGAAAAAATGTGGGCTTTAGTGGCCTGGGATAAGTTATGTCATCCAAATGCAGTAGGGGGGTTCGGATTAAGGGATCCTTAAATTTTATGCAAAGCCCTTAATGCGAAAACCTGGTGGCATTGGTTGAAGAATCCATTAGCATTGTGTTGCAATATGTGGTCTAATAAATACACCTTAGGTCTCACACCCTCTCAAATCATTCCCATGCCTGAATGTTCTAGGGGATCCCATATCTGGAATGAAGCTTGGAATAACAAGTCTCTAATTCAAGATCACAACTTTTGCGGGGTGAAAGATGGTTAGACAGTGCTTTTCTCAGAGGATTCTTGGAATCAATGGCCCAAGCTATGCACCTTGCCAAACTCTCTTTATTTCTATTATCATCCTCAACAACAAGGTTTAACATTAGTAGCACAATAATGGGATCCAAACACCATGAACTTGCCTTGGCGCCCCTATAAGTCCCACTCTTTAATTTCAATGGCACTGATTATGTAGCAGAGAGTAAACTTCTCCAATAAGCATTAGTTACTATGAACATAGTTGTACAGACAAACCTGAGTGTACTAAGATTGGGCTACAGTCCATCTGGAGTCTTCAATCTGAAAGAAGCTTGCGAAATTTTATCTCCTTCTCTACTAGAAAGGTCTAATGCTCTTTGGAAGTACCTTTGGAAGCTCAAACATTGGCCTAATATCTCATTTTTTCTCTATCTTCTACTAAAAGGCATAATGCTCACCCACGATAAACTTCAAAGACGAGGATTCATAGGCCCTTCAATCTACTTATTGTGTCAGACTCAAGCTAAGGATATCAACCATCTTTTTTTAGGTTGTTCATTATATTAAACGATTTGTGACCAAATAGCAATTATGTTTTGGCGATAAACCCTCATTCCTCACTCAATCATGGCCACGAGGGCTTCACTCAATGAACCTCCAACATATCACGTGTGTTCGTGGCATATTTTAAATAATATACTTAATTTGACTACATATTGGAGAATAACATTAGTAATCACATTATTTAACCCCCAACCAATATGAACCCAGTGCACCTTCCCAATTTAAAAAACCCCTTCTTTCACTAGATGTTGTAGGTATCCATTTTTTCATATACATTTTATTATACCCCTTTATAATTTTTTATTAACATTGAGCTCCATTTTTTATACCTATCAATATAAAAACCCTTTACCCCCTATATATCCCCCAATATATTATGTCATTTTTCCCTCAATATATATCCCCCAATATATTATGTCATTTTTCCCTCAATATATATCCCCCAATAAGATTGCACGTGGTATGGTATTGGAACCCCAGTGAATCCCTCATGATCATGACTTCCCTTAAGAATTGGAGTAATCTCCCCTTAGCCTTATCCTCAACATGGAAAATTTTAGGGGCAAATTTTCGCCTTTTGGCGAAATTAAGGGGTTTTAAATTTTTAGTGGGCAAATATTTTGTATCATAGTACATTTTCACAAATTGCCTCAAATTTATTTTATAAAAGAAATTAGGTATGGAGGTTAGCCCACCTTATTTTAAGGGAGAGGGTAAAAAAGGTAAATTTAGCCCTTGAAATTAGGAGTTACAACCTTCCATTTGCCCGAATAGGTTTTATTTAAGTGAATCCTATGGGCCAAATACCATATTTATAAACGAGGTATGGTAAATTAATAGAAATATAAATAAATTAGAGGTATGGTAAATAGATAAAACATTTCTATATTTACTCCATAAGTCACCTTATATACATGCAAGGGTGCAAACAAATAAAAATATAAATAAACTAGAGGTATGGTAAATAAATAAAACCTCTTTTTATATTTAGTCAATAACCCTTTTTCTATTTATGAAGGCTCAAAAAAAAGGTTTTATTTAAGCAAATCCTATGGGCCAAATACCATATTTGTAAAAGAGTTATGGTAAATTAATAAAAATATAAATAAACGAGAGGTATGGTAAATAAATAAAACATTTTTTTATATTTACTCCATAAGTCACCTTATATTTACGAACACTCAAAAAATGCGTTATATTTAGGTGAAACCTATGGGCAAAATACTATGGGCCAAATACCATGGGCTAGATTATTATTAATACCATGCAAAAAAGCATTATTAACCCTAATATTAGTATTAATAAAAATAAAAATGGCACATGGTATTGACCCATGGTATTCACATGGAATGTAGCCTATTTAAAAGGGGAATTAAACCATCATAGATCCATCTTTACTCTGGATCTACTAAGCCCCTAGAGGGATCAAATATTGTGATATAACTAGCATAGAGTGAAAAAATATTTGATCCCTCTCGGGGCTTGGTGGATCAAGAGTAAAAATGGATGTTGGAATTTAATGTATGTTGAACATTTTAACTTGGTTAAAATAAAAAATAAAATAAAAATAAATTATTAATTTTATTAATTTTTATAAATTACTAATAGTAATTTTAAGCTCCAGGTTTATGATAACCCATGGTATTGACCCATGGTAATACCATGGTATTCATGTGAGCATAGACTATTTAAAGGGGAAATTCTATCATGTTAGATCCATCTTAATTCTGGGTCTACCAATTGCTCAAAGGGATAAATAGATTTCATCCCTCTAAGAGTGGTAGATGTGGAGTTAAGATGGATATAGGTTGGTTTTTATGATAATGAAGATATTAAATAGACTTAGGAAATTATATTGTAAAACATCTTAAGGTGAATGGTTAAAGCTACATTTAGTCACTTCACAAAATTTAGTAAAAAATACCAATATCTCCTTTACTATTGGTTTTTCTGATTTAACAAAAAAAAAATTCAAAACAGTGAAACCTTATCACTATTTCCACATCACCCTCATAGAAGATTCCCCACCATTTTTCAAACATTCTCAATATGATATCTTTGTGAAAATGTTTAGGTATTGATGTTGGATTAGCTGTTGGTAAAATAAGTTGGTTTGTACAACCTTTCATCCTCTGTGCTATTCTTAGTTTTTCCTAATGCGCACCATATTTTCCTAAAAGGTGGAGATTGTTCACCAAAAAGGAAATAATCTACATGTTACAACGCTGTTAAAAAATGTGAGATGTATGAGGATAATGAATTATGCTAATAAGAAATTTAGATTGGGAGAGACGTAATTAAATTTTATTATCTAATTGAAGATTTCCAATTAAAATAATAATAAATCTACATTTATATATTCATATATTGATTGGAAGGCTTCTCACAATGGTCACTTCTTTCAATTAGATCCCCTTCAAGCCTTTGGGATACCTAATAGTTTCTTATATAATATAGTTCGAGCTTGCTACTTCTTGGCGTGTTGGGGTAAATAAACTTGATGTGTTTATTTTTATTTTATTTTTATCTCGTAGTTGGAGTCTATGGAATAAGAAAGAAATTTGATAACTTGAAAAAAGTGGTAGCTTGACAAAAGTTGCAGAGAAAAGATTAATCTCTCCTACCTTGACAAAACTCGTCGTCAATATCAACACCTACAAGAACTTTGTTGTCGAATATTATCAAAACTAATAGAAGGATATGAAAGAGTGTATTGTAAGAACCTTGACAAACACGGCCACTGAAACATGGAACATTGTTTGTAGGAAGAGAAAATTATGTTTCTTTTTTCCAAACATGTATGTTAGTATATTACAGTTTAATGAATATGTTTTCTTATTATCATATATGGTTTCATACTTTAACAAAACATTCGCCAAGACTTCATAATGTTTTATTATTCATTAAAAGATTTTCCAAGATCTTACAAGATTTTATAATTCAGTGAAAGATTCTGCATCATTGTACAAGATAATATAATCTGGTGAGAGATTCGCCAAAATATATATATATACATATTATATTATTGATAAAATCGCCTCCCATTTTTCCTATGTATCATGGGGATTAGCCCATTTATTATACATATAAATATAGGGTGGTTCTTAAAATTTTCCTTGATCCTCAACAAGGCCTCACAACTACTTTCAAGCTTTCTCACTTGGAATTTATGGAAAGAAAGTAAAAATCGTACATGCAAGAACAATATTTCCTCCCTGGAAAAGGTATGGAGCATAATCCTTTCACAACTTCAGGAAACAATAACATCAGCATATTGGAACCACCGAGAGTGGGATTTCCCTCTAGTTGAGAAAGACATATTGAACTCCCTTGGGATCATCCCTTCAACCACATTCTATTTCAAACTCTCATCCATTCCTAAGGCTAGCAACTCCACAACCTAATTCCCTCCCCCAAAAGGATTTATTAAGCTCAAATTTGATGGAGCATCCCTAGGAATTACAAGTTAAGTTAGCTGTGGAGGAGATAGCACATGAAAAATTCTTCACATATATGTGGGAAAGCTTGGAATCACTACAAATAATGAGGCATAATTCTAGGGCCTAGAAAAAGGTCTTGTATTGGCCTTAGAATCTGATCCTCATCAGCTCCTTATCGACGCAGACTCAATTCTTATCATATCCATTCTAAATAAATGACGCAATGGAAATGATGGCACATGCTGGTAAAGAAAATCATCTAGCTTTCCATCTACCTTTGTTATATCTATAAGACATCATATTGAAAACTCCGGTGATAGGACCATCAAATGCCCTCAAGTGGGAGTATGCATGTTTTAATTTTCTTATGATGAATATATAACATTTCCTGGAATCATTGTCCACGCGCATGGATGGATGCATCACCCTGCATCAGCATTGTCCTTATATAGGAAAGCCTCTATCTTGGCACAATTCCATCATGTTTGCAGATAAATTGGTCATGAATGATTCTATTCTCTATTTTTGTCGTTGTTTTTAGTGGTGGTGTACTCGCAGGATGGAGTGACATTGGGCATACAATGGATAACTCGGACATGGAGCATACGAGTTGCATTGTAGTCAACCAGGAATTCCATCCAACTAAGCTCTAGTTCATTGACATTTCGATATACATTTCAACCCATGCCTCGACTCTCTTTAACACTATATTTTCGTCATAGGATGTGAGGCTTATTCTCTTGGTGGAATTCCTGGGAAGCTGCTCTCTTCTTACCAGTAATGGAGAAGGGTTGATTGGGGTAACTACTCAGTATTTTGCTGTTGACGATAATGGAGAATATCCTAGAATAGGTAGAGTTGGTTCACGTAGCCTCAGGATAGGAATTAGTTTCTATTTCTTAGGAATATTTTCTAACTTCCCTAAAACCATGTATTTTATTGAATGTGTAATGTTGATGAACAATGTAAAGCATCCTGCAGAGCCAGACTTTCCTGGTTCAGAATCTCTTTCGTAGAGCTGACCAGTAGGTTTTATTTTTTTTAATACAAACATTGCCATTTTTATCATTGTATCAGAGCATTAGGGCTGAGGAACCTGTACACTGGCTGGTGGGTGGTTCTTTGAACTGAAATCATCGCAGGTTTTGAGTGGATAGCCACAATGATAACACTACTACACTTCTCAGAATTTTTATTTTTCGATCGTCGTATTTTTCCAATGTACAGCTGCAACGATCTCTGAAAATTAGTGTATTTCTACAACCGTCTCAGATATTGGGCATATATCTGCGACTAGTCTCAAAAAATTGGTGTATTTCTTCGATAGCCTCAGATATTGGGGGTATATCTGCGATGATCATGTAAATCAAAGAAATTGCAAAGGGAGCCAAGAAGAAGGTTGTAGCTGTCAGAGAAGCTAAGTGGGGAAGCCAAGAGCAAGGCTGTAGCTAACAACAGGAGGTTGTCTGGAGGCTGAGAGGAAAGCCACAGAGATATGCTCTTGAGTTGCGAGACCAAACAACAGTGATCTGTCTCTGTCACAGATATGGGGTAAATTGAACATCTTTTACTTGTCATTTTTTTTTTCTAAATTGCCAAGATGAATAATAATGTTTTTGAAGCATGCATGAACGAGCATAACAAGCTTGATGGTTCCAATTATGTAAATTGGAAGTTTAAGATGTAGACTCTGATAGAAGCGCAGAGTGCTTGGACGATTGTGAATGGGGATGAGCCGAGGTCGGCGACTAGATCAGCATCGGTCCCAAATTGGGAGAAACAAGAAAGTAGAGCAAGGACAATGTTAAGGATGTCAGTGAAAGACTGCATTATACTGCACATCAGAGAAGGTAAGTCAGCTAACAAGATCTGGGGAATTTTGAAGGAATTGTACGAGATCAAAAATTCAAATCATCTTTTGTTCCTCAATAGTAAAATTCTGTCCATGAAGATGGAGGAGAATGAAACAATTGCTTCATTTGTAGTAAGGATCAAGGATCTGAAAACCAAATTATCAGATATTGGTCATATAATGGACGATACAGATCTTGTAACCATTAAAATGATTGTTGTCACTGATGATTATCAGTTTTTCATCATTGGGATCAATGCCAGATAAAAGATCCCGCATTTTGAAGAGTTGACAGGTATACTGATGTAGGAAGAAGAGAGGAGATCGACTCTGAAGCACCAGAGTGCTGATCTTGCATTGGTGGCAAGTAAAAACTTCTACAAAGGGAAAGGAGGTCCACAACAACAAAACATAGCAAGTTCACAGAAACATCCAAATCTGACTCAAGGTATGCATCCCAATAAAAGCTACTCTGAAAGAAAATGTTTTTATTGCGGAAAATTGGGTCATATTGCTAGGGAATGTAGGAAAAAGAAGTATCATGAAGAAAAATTGAAGCCAAAGAGACATGTAGGTCATCTCGCGAATGGTGATCAGGTGCAGAATTTGAGATTGTTCATGGTAGATCGTGATGAAAATGTTGATGCAGACATTTGGTATGTAGATTCAGGAGCATCAACACACATGACAGGGAACAAGCACTGGCTGGAGTATTTTAAAGAGATCAACGAAGGGGCACAGATTTGCCTAGGAGATGACAAAAGTAAACAAATCAAAGGATGTGGGAAAGTTTTTGTCATTCTACCTGATGGTAATATATAACAAATTTACAATGTAATGTTTGTGCCTGGCATAACAAAGAACTTGATTTCTATATCAATGATTACAGATCAAGACTTGAAAGTTGAATTCTTTAAATCTAACCATTACATTAAGGATCTTCTAGATGAAATGAATACAATTGCTACAAGAATCCAAACAGGAGGACTGTACAAGCTGGATGTGAGACCTGCACCGGTTCGAGCATTGACAGCAACAAGCCTGACTACAGAAGAGCTTTGTCACCAGAGGTTCGGCCACATCAATTACAATGATTTGTTGTTACTACAGAGGAAAGAAATGGTAAGAGATCTTCCTATGCTAAAGCAAGTACATAATGATTGCGATGCTTGTACTCTATGAAAAATGCATAGAGAAGAATTCCCTATTAGAGTAGAAAAGAAACAGATGGATATACTGGAGTTAGTGCACATAGACCTTTGTTGTCCCATGCAGACAAAATCATTAGGAGGTGCAGTGTATTTCCTACTGTTTACTGATGATTGTACGAAGTTTTCTTCAGTGTATTTCTTAAGTAAGAAGATTCATACATTCGAATACTTTAAGTAGTTTAAAAATATGATTGAAAAACAAATAGGGAAACAGATAAAAATTCTTTGTTCTGATCAAGGGGGAGAATATAGGAAAGATGATTTGATCAAATATTGTAAAGATCATGGAATTTTGCAGCAGTTTATAGTACCCATACTCCAAAGCAAAATGGAGTAATAGAAAGGAAGAATAGAACTTCGGTGGAATGTGCAAGAAGTATGCTGAAAGGAAAGAATCTTTCAAATGGTTTTTGGGCTGAGGCAGTGAGTACTACAGTTTATTTAAGAAATAGGAGTCCTACAAGAAGTCTTGAGTTTAAAACTCCTTTTGAAGCTTTGTATGGATATAAGCCTATAGTAAAACACTTAAGAATATTTGGATGTAAATCATTTGCCAACATACCCAAGGAAGATAGAAAGAAATTAGACTCAAAAGCCATCAAATGTACTTTTATAGGGTATTGTTCATCATATAAAGCATACAGATTATTTAATCCCTCTAGTCACAAGATCTTTGTTAGTAGAGATGTTAAATTCCATGAGCAAGATAGTGAAGAAATGGATGAGCACTATGATGGATGGTACATGCCATACTTTGAAGAAGAGGATGTAGAGAACAATTAGGATCAACAACAAACAAAGGCAGAGGATGAAGAACAACAGCAACAGCAACAGCAGCAACAACAGAAACAACAACGACAATAGCAGCAACAACAATAGCAATAGTAGCAATAGCAATAGAAACAACAACAATAGCAATAGTAGCAGGAGCAGGAAGAAGTAAGGTTTGAAACCACCACCCAACCACTCAGGAGATCAGGTAGGAAAGCTCAAATGCCTGCAAGATATAGGGAAAATGCATTTATAACTAGTATGATGAATGTTGTTGAACCATCTAGTTATAAAGAAGAAAATGAAAGTAATGAATGGAAAATAGCCATGGAACAGGAATATGATTCAATAATCAGAAACAACACTTGGGAATGCGTAGAACTCCCTAGAGGAAAACAGGTCATAGGTTGCAAATGGTTATATAAACCGAAAATAAATGCAGATAGAACTATAGAAAAACTGAAATCTAGGTTGGTTGCAAAGGGGTATACACAAAAAGAAGGGATATATTATGAAGAAATCTTCACCCTTGTCGCTAAATTGAACATTATCAGAATGTTAATTGCTTTAGCTACTAACAAACATTGGATAATGCACCAACTAGATGTAAAGTCTGCATTTCTGAATGGAGAAGTGAAAGAAGAGGTTTATTTAGAGCAACCAGAAGGGTTTGTCCAGAAGGGAAAATAAAATTTAGTCTGTAGATTGAAGAAAGCACTCTATGGACTAAAACAAGCTCCCAGGTCGTGGTATGAGAAAATTGATTCATTTTTCTACAAGCTGGCTACAATAGAAGTAAGAATGACCCTAATCTTTACACCATGAAAGATGAACAAGGGTGTGTAGTGCCGATTTAATTATATGTACATGATTTGATAATTACAGGTGATGATATATATCTAATTGGTGAAATCAAGCAACAGATGTCAGAGATGTTTGAGATGAAGCATCTCGGTGAACTCAGATACTGTTTAGGTCTCGAGATTTGGAGAGATTCAGGTCAAACATTTTCGTCTCAAGAAAAGTATGTCAAAGGCCTGTTAGAACAGTTTAGAATGGATTAGTGTAAATCGACACCGTACCATTGTAGCAGAACATCAAATTGTAGTGTGAGGATGGCTTGTAGAAAATGTCTACACAAGGTTTGTCTTTATAGATGGTCAATGGAGCATGTTCTTGAAAAATTCACCACAAGGATGGAATTTGAATTTGACTGGAATTTTTGCTTGTTATGGGGCATTTTGTACGTATTTGATGACTACAAGGTTCTTTATACAAATTTTTCGAGATGTGCCTGAAATTGGGAAATTTTTTTGATAGGCAACAATTATCTGAAAAAAGTTAATAATTCTTGTTTCCTTCACTTTATTTTCTAACTACCTTGTCCATTACCCATGAAGCTTTCCACTATCCAACTCAGTTTGACGTAGCAGAGTTTCTCTGAAGTATATATTCACTAGCTTTAAATTCTAGATAATAAGTGTGTAACTTAGTTAAATGTGTAGACGGTGCTCCTTTAATGGAGTTATGACATATTTCTCATCACTGAACCGCTTGCCACCAGAGTACAATAGGTTCCTTTAAAAATTATGGCATACTTCTCATAACTGAACAATGTACTAGCCGAGTACAATAGGTTGCAACCTCTAGGTTCTTGCCCGGTACACAACAAGAAGAAAGAAGAAAAAAACAACAATACTTGAACCAATAGAGTGCAACAATGACACCCTGAAAATAAATGCAGAATGACATTTTAAATACTAGAACATGGAAATTACAGTGAGATATACATATTTGATGGGTTTTTAGAAAACTTGCATTTAACAGAGAATGAATACATCAATGAAATTAGTAATTTAAATCAATTTACACTTTTACAAGAGAGAAGGCCAATATACATGGTCTAATAGCCGGCTATTATCGATTCATGCTTGATTCATATGCATCAGTGACATATTGTATCTCTTACATGATGAAACTCAATAAAACAATGAGAAATACATTTAAGAATGTATGAGAAGAGAAACAAAACAAATTCCAGTTTTGTGCAAACCACAGGTAGTCTTTGAAAATCCTTCCAATACTTGTAGAAAATGTATACACAAATATAGACATCATGCAGAAAATATGTAGGAACATGATGATCAACTCAATTGAATTTTTTTTAACCATAATTTCACAAGGCAATTTCTTTTTGAGAATCATTTTTAACAAAAGCTTAATGAAATTTTATAATAAGAAACAAAAAATATGGCCCAATTGGAAGATAAGCATAGATTTATTTTCCTTGTGTTCACTGTAATATAGATTAGAAGCTTCAGATGAGTTGCTTAATTAGTGGTCAAGTATTGCAATACAACTTTCGGTGTTGAAACCGAAAACCTTGTATGACGCCCGCAATAAACATCATCAAGACTAATGATAGCATAAACAAGACCTGCAAAATAAATTGAAGAAAAATTTGAAAGGAGAAAAAGAAAAGGAGGTTTAGATCATTCTTGAAATATGATCAGAAAGTAAACAAAACAATGTAAAAGGAAGAAAATAACATAAAAAAATTGAAAAAGAAGCAGTGGAAGGGCCTTATTGGAAGGTTGTTGTACACAAGGGGAAACCTATTAGAATGAAGGACCACAAAGAAGGCACAACCAGCCTCAAACTATTGCAAATATGGAAAACTGCACCCTCATTTTGATTTGATATATGAGGTCAATAATTACTCAAAACTTTACAAATTTATAATATGCTTTCTTGATTTAAGAAAAAGGCATGGCCTCTCTTATATATGTAGACAAGATGAAAATAAGAGTTGTAGTTGAAATGAATGTTTACATGACTAGAAACTTCAATCGTAAGTGACATGAGGAAAAAATTTGTTATGGTGGCAAAGTTGTGATCAAGAGTGCTTTAGGGGGTCTCAAGTTGGAGCCTTGGTCAAATTAAATACCATGCTTGGTTTGGCCAATGATAACTCCTTCATATCCAGAGATCCATTTCTAGAGAAGTACATCCTTACAAAAAACAACAAAAAAACAAAACAATATTTTAAGTAGTCAAACCGAACAAGAGCTCTATTGGGAAATGCATAACAAAACCAATCAATACGGTCATGGTATTTTAAGTGTAAAGACAAGTTATCAAAACAACAATCGCTGATAATTTTGAATACATACAACAAAATGATTCTGTATATTTGATTTTTCAAGGATACTAACATACATGTTCATAATTTCCTATAATAAAGTAGAAGTATTTTATCCTTGTATGAAAGCATAATTTACAAATATTCTAATGTCTAAATGCATGCAATAATTTTACAGGTTGTTGCATCTATGGAAAAAGGTAGTTATGCTACTCGTACAAGGAGAAGTGGCAGGAGAGTGACAAGGGGTGCACATCTACGATGCACATCGTCTGATGAGGGCAGGACAACTGATGTCAATGTCAACAATGCCCCAAGGAACATTGTTGAGGATGGCCATGTGATGGCAGCTGATGTTAACACACCATCAGCCACAAAACCATTATCAACAACAGTCCAAGGGGCAAGTTCAACTAAAATGATCAGTGCTATAAGAGGATAGACAAAAGAACAAATATTAGTTGGAATTGATGACATAGAGTTTAATGGATACTTAGTTCAGGAATTTGCAAAAATACATGGTATTCCTCCCTCATCAATACATTATTGGATAAATGGATTGACTCATACAAAACGTAGAGGGCCTCTTACAGTTATGATTGAGGAGGAGGAGGCCGAGGTGGTTGAGTGGTGTAAAGAGATGGCCCAATTGGGACGTGGGCTAGAGTTGATACAACTCAAATCCACAGTTGCCCAAATCTGTCAAAGGAGGCCAAACCCATTCAAAGATGGGTTTCCTGGTAAATCATGGTGGTCTAGGTTTAAAAAAAGGCATCCAGAACTTGTATTGTGTACTATTGAGGGCCTTGACAGAGACAGAGCATCAAATTTGCGCCCTGTAGTTGTGCAAAAGTTCTATGACACACTTTCTAGTGCTTACGATAAACATTCTTATGGAGTAGACCATATATGAAATTGTGATGAAACAGGTTTACAGGTAAGGAGGAATTGTGGCATGCGGGTAATTATTAAGAGAGGGAGCCGAAATGTGCCAAAGAGTTTGCCTAAGAGTAGGGAGTGGATAACTATTTCATGTTGTGTCAATGCAATTGGTACTTCAATCCCAGGATTTTATCTATTCAAAGGTAAAAATCAACTGAAAAGCTATATATAGAACTATGAACCAGGTGCATGCATGGCTACACATCCCCATTCATGGATGACTAAAGAACTATTTTTAAGTTGGCTTTTTAACTTTGCTGCATCGGTACCAGGTGGCGTCTCGCCTAATAACAGACACCTATTGATATTAGATGGCCATGGGAGCCACATGGCTATACAAACAATTGAGGAAGCAAACAATTTAGGCATCAACCTATTGACATTGCCCACTCATAACACTCAAACTGCAACCCCTTGATGTTAGTGTGTTTGGCCCTTTCAAGAACTATTTTAGGTCGGATTGCACTGCATGGGTGGCAAAGAATCCAGGGATTGAGGTGAAAAGGTTCGAGCTAGAAGAGCTTGCAAGTAAAGATTTTAAAAGGGCTTTGACACCATCAAATATCAAGGCTGGCTTTAGGAGGACAGGAATCTGGCCATTGAACTATGATGCTCTTATGCATGATACTGGTTGTAGCCAAGCATTTCATGTGGATGGTCAGGAAGAAGGGAATGCCCAAACAAGTGTTGAAGTGCAAGAAGTAGATGACCAAGATGATGTTGTTGCAGCTGGTAATATGATTTCCCTCTCTCAAGGACACTTACATGATGAACATGACAAAACTATATGTGAAACACAATATAACCATGAACAAATTCCCAGTAACATGGAGATCGTTCCACCAACTCAAGAACATGAAACTCCTGTTGCTAATATTGTTAATGACATTGTTGAACATGTAGTTGACAATGACCAATTGACATTGGCAAGCCAAGTAACCCCACCTTCATGGCTAGCAAAAGCAATGATTAATATGAATGCACATAGTGTCTCAACAACCAATGAACAAAGCATGAACATGCCCTCACAACCAGCAGAATTGAATAGTGAAATTGTTCATTTTTTTTGTGGACAATAGATCAATGGAAGAAGATGAAGCACATAATGAGGTATCAAATGAAGATAATGATATAGTTCAATCAGTTCCATTAGATACTGAAAGGGAAGTACCAAGCAATGACATGCGGGTGGGAGAGGTGGAGAAGACACTTAGTCAGTTCCTAAAGCTACCAGTAGACAGAGTATCAATGAAAAAAAAGCAAGGTGCACCGGGTAGTCTTTGTCTGGGCCGAAGCTCATAGTTACTCACCTCGGAGGACTATACAAACCTGTTAGTTGAGTCTGAAAAAAAGGAATCTGAAATGCAAGAATTAAAATAGAAAAAGAAGGATCTAGTCAAGGAGAAGAAGGCAGCAAGGATTGTTGCAGTGCAACATCGAGCAAATGAAAGGATTGAAAGAGATAAAGTAAGGCAAGTTAAGGACCAACAAAAAATAATGGTAGGATAGGAAAAGGAAAAAAGAAAGGCTCAACAAATGCTTGAAAAGGAACAAGGGATGATCAATATGGTTGACAATGATACAAGAATAGCTGATGTAACTAGGATTATTTCAAACTCATTGGACTCCATTGCTGATAATAACCATTATTCCAAGATCTCATAAACATTCAAGTGCCTCAATATCAAACTGAGGGTTTACCCACTTGCCTTATTCCTACGAGAGTTGGTGTCAATTCTATGTTTGCTCATTACACACCTCCACTTAATGCAAGGGTCAGTAGTGCAAATGTGAGGTATGGGTACTCAATACCTCCATGGTTGGAAGCTGCAAATTGAACTCAATCATATGGAAACAATCAACCATTTCCTAATCAACCCTTGACAGGTAGGCCAACCTACCTGGCTCAAGAAGGTAACTCGTGGAGTTTTGGCACTCAAGATTCTCAGGGCCATAAAGAATAGGGGTGTCATATGTTTTTGGTTGTAACCACATTATGATGTGGATTTTGGATGGATTGTATCTTTTTCTTGTCACAGAAACATTTTGGCTTACAACCTAGTTTGTTTTATTTCATAATGTGTGCAACATTATAGCCAAAATCCATTTTAGAAGGAACATCTATAGTCTATTATAATGTAGAAATCTTACAAGATTCTCAGGGTCATAAAGAATAGGGGTGTCATATGTTTTCGGTTGTAATCACATTATGGTGTGGATTTCGGATGGATTGTGTCTTTTTCTTGTCACAGAAGCACTTTGTCTTACAACCTAGGTTGTTTTATTGCTTTGAAATGCTAACAACATTATGGTTCTATGCATTCACTACATTAAAAAGCCAACAACAACTTGGTTGGTTGTAAAGCAGTTTTGTTTGCGAGCTAAGCACAAATGTTTATAAAAAATTGATTAATAACATTGAAATACTATTTATTACAGTGGAAGAAATGCTTTAACCTAGGTTGTTTTATTGCTTTGAAATGCTAACAACATTATGGTTCTATGCATTCATTACATTGAAATGCCAACAGCAACTTGGTTGGTTGTAAAGCAGTTTTGTTTGCGAGCTAAGCACAAATGTTTATAAAAAATTGATTAATAACATTGAAAGACTATTTATTACAGTGGAAGAAATGCTTTAACCTAGGTTGTTTTATTGCTTTGAAACGCTAACAACATTATGGTTCTATGCATTCACTACATTGAAAAGCCAATAGCAGCTTGGTTGGTTGTAAAGAAGTTTTGTTTATGAGCTAAGCACAAATGTTTATAAAAAATTGATTAATAACATTGAAAGACTATTTATTATAATGGAAGAAATATGGTTTGTCCTGGTTAAAAATCTAAACAAGGATCAAGTCCTGACCTGCCTATCTATTGTAGTGATGAGAGAAAAAGGGAAAATAGCAGGGACCAAATTAGAGGAAATTTTTACAGATAAGGAAGAGAAGGTTTCTTTGCATAATACATCAAAAGCCATAGGATAACTAATAGAGTTATGACTAAAATAAATGCAAGCATCAATTGAAAATGATTTTGAAAAGGAAGAGGAAGGACATGGCATAAAAAATTCGCCATCTAGAGCTAAGAGAATGAGAGGGAGGATATATGGATGTGATCCTTCATACGCCTGGATAGAGCCATGGTCCATTGCAACAACATCAAGGCAAACTAAAAAGGAAGCTAGGGGTGATAATGCTTGAGAGTAGGATGATGCCTAAAATTCTTCGGATCTAGCAGTTCTTTTAGATGATAAGGAAGTAGTCATCAACAAGAAGAAATCTAGTTAGGTTCCATGTCCCATATCCTGCTAGGTCCCTTACTATAATTTGACCTCTGCCCCGACAAAAGACAGATTAAAGAGGACAAATACCTAATGAATTGCTTGGGATCTATCAATTTTTTCAAATGATGAGGAAAGTTGAAGCAATCATCCACATCCACACAATCTCAAAATCACTAATCGACATGCTTACTAAGTTCATTCACATCCACAAGCCTCTCTTCAAGACGATGGTGTGGAAGGAAAAGTAAATGTTAGCAACCCTCAACTAAAAGTGAAACAATAAATGTTAGCAACCTTCAAACTTCTGCATGTTGTCTGGGCTAGGATAAACTTTATTCAAATATTCATTATGAAACAAATGAGCTTTGATCCTAGCATATGAGCCATTATATACTTTGTTCCACTCTTTACAAAATCTTTTACAGATCACCCCCAGGGAAAAGCCTTCCTCTCACAACAATATTTTGCATTGTGGAGATCTTGGATCAAAAAGCATGTGTTTCCCAGTTTCTCTAGTGGTTAGGTCAGAAATACAAAATGAAGCCACAGTAGGAACAAAAAATTCAAATCTCCACTCAAAATAAGAAGGCAGCCAATTGCCCTTATCTCACAATGTTCAACCCAAAAAGAACAGTAAGGAAATGGTTAAGAAACCAGTACACTTTCCAACAATAAATTTCTTCATTATGCTCAGTCCATTGTTGAGTATAAAACAACAGCAATAGCATCAGTAGCAAATTTTGAGAAACCACCTCCTTCAAAATGCTACTAGATGAGGGAAAATTCAGAGAAATGAAGGGAAGAGAGACCCTTGAATAATCCCCAGGTTTTATAAAAACCTCGCAAAAAGATGACCCTCAGAAGATATGACGAGAATGATAGGGAAAATGAAACCCTAGGTTCGGGGGATCATAGGAAACAAAAAGGCATCACTGAAGGAGTATGAAGACTCAAACTCCATGGAAAATGGTGATAACCCTGAAAAAATTGAAAACCTTCGGAGGTAGAAGAAAAATGACCAGAGGTCGAAACCCTAACTGTATAAAATACTCTGTTTCCACCTGTCGGGCTAGGGTCTGAGAAATGATGCAAAGGGGGAACCATATGAGTAGAAGGTGATAAATTAGTCTAAGTACTGATAGGTGCACTATGATAAATGAAGAAAACCTGAGATTGATGGGTCCGAACTTCTTAAGAATCCAAGGAGTCCTGATTAATAAAAACCACTAACCTGCGAAAACCCACTAACCTGCAAGGAGCCAGAATAAAAACCACTAACCTTCAAAACCCTAAACCCCTAACCTGTAAAACCCTAAACCCTCAAAACAAAACCCCTAACCTACAAAACCCAAAACCTGCCTGAAACTCCAAGTGCAAATTTAACAAAAATTCCAATAAACAAGGTGAGGTGTTGAAAAACACATCAACAATGGCTGGTAGGATTAAAATCCTACTGGATAGAAGCCATGTCCAAGTCTAGAGCTCGCCACACCTTCGCCAAACCTTCTCCAGAGCTCGCCACACCTGCAACAAGTTGGAAATTAGCAAATGGAGAAACAAAAAAGCCAAAAAAGCCAAACAAAATCCAAACAAAAACCAAAGAAAACCTGCAATTACCTATAAATGCAACCTTCGACCTCGAGCTGGCTGAAATTGGTACCGGCTCCTCCCCAAATAATAGGTCGCATGAATGAAAAAACCACCAAGGAAACCCTAAACCACCGACGGTCCAGAATGAACAATAATTGCAAGCGGAAGACCACAAGAACAATAGAAACCCTGTAAAGGTTATGAAAAGGAGATTTTCGATTTTTTTTTTTTTGTGTGTGTGTGTGCAAATAATGGTTTTATTGGAAAGAGAAAGGTGAATTGTTTGTAAATTTTTTTTGGTTTTATCAAGCATGACAATGTTTTTGGTGAAGATTTTGTTGTATGGGGTGTATGTTAAAAATCATATTTTTTTCAGGGGAGATATGAAAGATAGCTTCATGCAATCAGGAAAGCAACTATAAGATAGAGGAAAGACAATAGTCATGGGTTGCAAAGCACAAGTGAAGAAGATTAAGAAAGGAATAAAAAAAAGAGGCAAAGATTGTTTTCATGTTTGGAGACGTTCAGGCCACAGCTGAGGAACTGAGGAGTCTAGCAAAAGATAAAGAAGAAATCGAAGTTGATTGGTGTAGCATGGATCTGATACCACCTCCTATGCTTAATGATAGCCTAGATTTGAGTTTCATTCAAAAATCAATGGATGAAACAGTTATATGCAAGGTAGAAAAAACTACAACTTCTGAGGAAGCATAGAAGATCTTGGAAGAAGAATTTGGTGTAAGGGGGAGTGACATGCAGCAGCAGGTTATGTCATAAGTAAAGAAGTTAGTCGTAGATCTAAGAGTATATGAGCAAGAATCTAAGCGGACAACAAAGCTTCGATAATCCCACTCAAAATTGGATGATGGTCGTGAAGACCATAAAATTGAAACCCATAATGCAAGCATGCATATGGATTAAGAAAATGCGACAAAGATTGGAGAGAAAGAAGCAGAAGCCTCTGTCTATGAAACAGAGCAAGAGCATATAAATGTTCAAGGAATCCACTGTAATGTGGATGGTGCAGATGATGGTGAATTCCATTATGACGAAACACATGTGGATGATAATTGTAAAGTGAGATGTGAACTGGTGAATCCAGCTGCAGCTTATGGGTTGGGAATTTTTAATGAGCACATGCATGCTTAGATATCCCACCATAGGGTGCATGAACATTATGTTGATGATATGTGTGGTTACTTTTTTGAAACAGGGATTGATTGTGGTAATAATGTAAGCACCATGTTTGATCAAGAACTAAAGGTTGAAGATGCCACTCTAATAAAATGTTATGAAGTATTTCGAACTACTCATGAAGCAGTGTGTGAAAAAGCAACAATCGAGTTTGGTAGAAATAAAGCTATCAATAGAGAAACAAGTGGTTTGGTGGATCCAAAAATTGAAATTGTTGATTTTAAACTTGATGAAGAACCATTAATTGGTGACAAGTGTTTGCACATGATGCAACGAAAAGATATTGTTGATATGTTGTTATTTGGTTAAAGAATCGCACTTGTGTCTGGAAGCCAATTGGAAGACAACATGTTTGCAATAGCAAAGGTTTGTAAAGGAGTGGAAGATAAGGCAGAGAAGGAAGAGGAAGAGAAGGAATCTCTCAATGAATAGAATAATGAAGATGTTTTTAACATTGATCTTGAGTGTGCAGAGTGCAGAAAAAAGTAGTACTTGATGATGAAAGTGAAGAGAAAGCGATGGAAATTTCTGAATACAAAGACGAAAGCATTGAAGCAATTTTTCAACAATGGAGTCAAGAAGAGATAAGGTTTTGCTATCAAGAAATATGGCAGAAAAAAAATTAGGAATATGAAGCACAAGAAGCAGCGGGAAGAAGACAGTTTGAAGATGGAGAATTTTGGAAGAAGTCCATGAGTGAAAGAGTCCTTCAATAGGAAGTTTTATAAGACTACCTTAGATCAAATTCAAGAAAATCCAAAGAAAAACTTTCAAGGATATAAAATCTGGAAGAAACAAAAAAGAAAATACAAAACTATAAAAGCATCGAGCCTTTGTAAGCCTAGCTGAGACTTAGACCAACAAGCATGTTTGAGTGATAATTGAGTTAATTTCTATTGTAATCCTAGTGAGAATAGTTGAGTAATGTTGATTTATGTTGAGTCATGTTTGAGTTATGTTGAGTCATATGGTTGTAATTAAGGGGGAGTGTTGTAAATTGTAATCACTCGCACATGCAAGAGTTTTCTAAATATAGAGAGTCAGTTAACTGAGTCAAGTTGAGTCAAGTGAAGTTAAGTCATATTTTGCGTAAAGTCAAATTTAGTGTGTGTTTGCATGTGAAGTTATTTTGGGCGATTCACTAGACGAAAAAGTTTAAACACCCCTCACTTGGTTCATTGTAATAATCAAGTTTTGTGTGATCAATAGAGAAGAGCAACAACTCCTATTATTTGTGTGTGTTAATTTTTGTGTTCCTCCTCTCCGTCTTTCCAACATTTTTGACTAATTTCTAGACTATATGCAAGCTAATATGTGTGGATTTGGTAAACTACTAGGGATTTTAGGAGTGCTCGAAATAACACATTTGAAAAATTTAGAGAGGCAGATCTGACAAGTCTATGAGAAAAACTTGTTGTGATACCATTGTTAGAACATGCAGAGCAAAGTGAATGATAAGCATGACCTACTCTATTATTCAAAAATATATTACATATAAATGCATTATGTGACTGTTGGATTCATCTTCCAAGGTATATTGGACTCCATTCACTATTCACATTCCACACCCAAAACCATTAGCGGATTAGGTTTTCAACACTTATTTACTACAAATCCTTTTTATAATATATTTCAAGCGAAATAGAAGGCTCAAAATTATAAATGGTGATAGGAAAAAGGTGTGAGAAACATCTATTTTTTTGCTGGTGGTAGAACCATGGGGTCTTCACTTACTAAACCTATTACATTGCATGCATGTTCATGACATATTAAATAACACCCATAATTTCACTAAATATTGACAAATAGCTTCGAAAAGCCTCTTGTTAAAGCCATCTCTAGAAACATCTTTCCCATAAAAAGCTCCTCGTTTTACTAGAAGCCCCTCTTATAAAACTTAATGCCTATAAATATCCTTATACCTTGTGTGGGCCCATAAATACCTATGATATATTGACCTAATTTTTTACAATTTTAAAAACCCATTTATGAATGAATGTGATAAGGCCGAGTGACAAACAAGGTGAAACTTTTGTGGGTATAATAATAGATCTATCAAATAGAGATAGCATAGCTAGTGTGTTAGTCATTAGTGGTATATCCATCTAATTCAAATAGAGTCCCTACTTGCTAGAGGCATGTCCATCAGTTTGTAGGTGGCCTACCTCTGAACAAATAAAGTGAGGAAGAGTCTGATTCCATAAGTAAGAGCATTCTAGGCGTTTTAGATCACCCTATTAAAAGGGAAAGTCCAATAGTTCTTGGAGGGAAAGAAATACACCTAAAATAAGGAAAAAAAACTAAAGAATATCTCTACTAAATGGAGAAAATGGGCCAAAAACCATGCCATTCAAACGACCATGACTAAGCATTCTATATAATTTCAAAAAAAGTATTTTGACAATTATACGCTTAATTGGTTGTTCAGAGGAAAGGTCTTATTCCATAGATAAGAGAATTGTAGGAGTTCCATTCCACCACTATTAAGAGTGAAAGTCCAATAGTTCTTGGAGGGAAAGTGATACCCCTCGAATAGGGAAAAAACTAAAAAATATCTTTACTAAATGGAGAGAATGGGCCCAAAAACATGTCCTTCAAACGACCTTGAGTGTACCCATTCTATATAGGTTTCAAAAAGGTATTCTGAATATTATATGCTTAATTGGTTGTTCAGATCAAGTACTTTTATCTCTCATTGGTGCACATAATTACTCCAATATGTGCATGTTGGATCTAGATTAATATAATTCAAAAGTGATAACAGGAAGAAAAAAAATCCAGGATGAGAATTACAAATCTTGATTTTGATGCGAGGTTATGTTATCAAAGATACCATTGTACCATCCTTTCCTTGCCTACGAATGTATTTTTTTCTTGAAAATCCTAGATTGTTCTTGTTCATGATGTAGGGGAATCCTTCCACACATTTTATTACATACTTCGAAAAACAAAGTGTCTCACTTAAATAAACTAAGATACAGATCCCCTCATGCAAATGAATCTTGTTCTATGTTGGTTCTTGGAAATCAAATTATGATAGTTTATGTCTTATGTTTAGGATTATATGTGTTGAATTATATATGTATTTGAACCTAGACCATTGTTAAAACAAATCCTCCAAGTTGCATCTGTACATCTTATTTCTTCTTCGACTTATAAAATAGAGGCTTTGCAATTAATCTAAGTCCACTTCAATCTTAGATATATCAATCATCCATCTATATATATAAGGAACAACCAAATGATCATATAAAGGTCCCTTTTCCTATAATAAGGAAATGAAAAAAATGTAAATAAAACACCAAGGAGCAAACCACATTTAACATTTTTTCATAATCAAATATAAGTAATCATAATTAACAATAATCAAACCTGTTGAATTATAATGTAACATGCTATACAAACACAACTACAAAGTTTGTTGAGATACAATATATAACGTTACAACAAAATTTTCATCAATAAAATATAACAAATCGCAATCACCCCCAACATACTTTCGTAGCCATCATTGATAGGATTGTTAACAAATCACAATCAACCAAACATACTTTCGTAGCCATCATTGATAGGATTGTAAATGTTAACCAGTGGATTGGATGAGCATATTAACAAGTATGTAGAAGAATTATAGATTGTTCTTGTGTGAACTAAAATTTCCCAAAGGTGATGAGTTAATTATTATTGATAACATTGATTTAATTTTATTTATTTTTAAAGATATCCGATATTGGTTTCTTTTATTATTAATATTTATTAGGTAATTGTTTTTACGATGACTTCATATGAGTTATATTTTGATTATGTATAAATTATTTTCGTCATATATTAAAATTTTATTTTTATTTTTTATTTATTTTATTGATAAAATTTTATCATAAAACTGAATTAAAAATTAGAAAAATAAAAAAAAAAATTAGACTTAAAAAATAATATATTAAAAAAATTATATAAATTCATAGAAAATATTACTCTTTATTGTTTTTCATATATATGAATGAGATGATATGAATATATTATGTTATAATGATTACTAATATCTAATTTACAATTAGTAATTATTGATATTCTATTCATAAATAATCTTTATTTATTTATTTATTTATCTTTTAATAAAAAATAGTGGTTTAGTTTAACTATTCATTATGTATTTTCTAATTTCTCTAGTAGTGACTAAGTTTTCATTATTGTGTATTGATAAATTTGGATTTTATATGAGCATATTTCTGCTTTTAAAATATGTCTTACAAATTTGGGCTTTAATCTTTTTTTTTTTTCATTTTTCATTACCATGTGAAATTATGTAAGGAACCCTCATAAACAAAAGATCAAAGTCTAACTTGGAGAAGCTTTTTATTTATGCATGTATATGACTAATAGACATAACCATAATGGAAACTTAGAAACTCTCTCCACCATCATCTAATCATCTATGAGAGTTAATATAAACTTGGTTTTCCTTCTAAATTGTCATCTATGATTCTTATTCCTTTTTTCTTGCAAGATAATGTGTTATTCACTTAATTATAAATTTATTTTTTTATATATAAACATATATGACATTTTGGCAGAATTTTTGGCTAACATTTCCATTTTTTTGGGAGGTGACGTTTCTAAACATATTCGTCTTAGAAACTCTGAACCATTTTAACACTTTGTGCAACTTAGTTAAACTGTAATTGAGATATCTTTTTGCTTATATAAGGGATTAAGTTTAAATGTTATTCAACTATTATAGATTTGTTTTAAGGATTGATCTAGCAAGTTCTTAGAGTTATTAAGTTTCTTGAGATACAAACCTTTTAAGAGTGAAAATCATTCATATATCTATATATATATATATATATATATATATATATATATATATATATATATATATATTTCATACCTCTTCTTGAGATGCAAACTTCTTTGACAATGCAAAGGATGAAAAAAATGTTTTAGAGATTCATATTGCTTTGTGATTGATATATCATGGGTCAAGACAGATGGATACTTAATTTATACACACACCATGCAATTTTTTATTGTTTAAATTACATTTTTAATGTATAAAGTGATTTAACACCTTCAAAATCTCCTTAGGCACTTCGATTTTATAGACTATATAGCTTAAACTTGCAATTTCAACAAATGTTTGATGGATTTTAGATACAATTATATATATATATATATATATATATATATATATATATATATATATATAGATATAATGTTGAAAATATAGATTAGTGATCCTTTTTTAAATGTTTAAACCATAAGAAATTATTTTCACCAAATATTTTATATAATATAAAAGTAGCCTCGATAGGGGTGTTATGGCAGTTGTAATGAGTATCAAGTGTGATATGGTGGTCCCTCCCATCACTACTCCTCATTCTCACACACCATACTATCACAGCTCATTTACAAGACCCTGCCTCCCATGGAGGATGACAAAGGCTCCCCAATACATCTTAACATTCAACTCCATTTTACATTCCACAAGATCCACCATCCTTCCTTCTCCTAGGTGATTTTCTCACCCTTATTTTGTTCCTTTGATGCCTCCTTATGATACTCCCTCCATCTAACATGACTTATGACTATTGAATGGTCTCTTATGCATAGGAGCCCTCTCCTACCCCTCTAGATTTCCCTCCACCTCTGAAGGCATTTTTTTATGTGAAAGAACTTGGGTTGAGTCCATTGATGGTGTAGCCCTTTAGCAATGACCCTATCATTAAATTCCTTCACTATAGGATTTTGCAGCTTGGCACCCAACTCCAACCAGGGCTTAGTGATTTTTTACTACCTTTGATGGCCATAACATGCCAACGCACTCGCAACTGACATGAAGGAGGAGGTCAAGGAGCTTCAAGTGTTTCCAAAGCTATATTTTGTGTAGAGCCTTTAGTGCACATCTTTCATGAGCACACACCTCTAGATATTCAAGAGGAAATTTGACTGGTCAAGGTGGAAATTCCTTAGGAAATATATCTGAAGTTAGATTCAAAGGCTATGGTAGGTATTACCCATTGGATTCCTAATACTAGAAACAACTGAACATTACAAAATTACTATCTCCATATAATGGACCTATACTTGCATGTCAAGCTACTAAGGAGTATGATATTTGTGGATACAATACATACCTAGGTGAACCTCAGGAATCAACTAGATGATTCAAGGATCTCATGTTGGACATGGAAGGGTCACGTGGCTTGCTAGGCTAGAGATGGGATCTCCACCTAGCTCTCTAATTCCCTGTCCATGTAAGGTCAATTAACAACCCATCAACCTAAACACCTCATTGTCTTCATGATGCTTAGGACTCTTACCTTTCATGGTCATATTCCTTAGGTTTTCAGTTATTGCAACGAGGGTTATTGGAACTTTGTTTTCATAGTTTAATTTTTTTTACCTTGTTGTCTCAAACTCTACAAAATTCAAATGTTGCACCTTTCGTGTTTTTTTTTGTTATTTTCCCCATGGTGGGGTGACATTATCCATATTAATTTTAAAGTCTTAGATTGTTAGATATGGTTCAATTATGATGCCCTAGATTCTCTATTCTTTTATTGTTGGTTTAGTTTCTCATGTAGCAATAGAGACAAACTAAGAAAATTATCTCTATTTTGATCATTTGATATTTTCAATCAAAAATAATATATATATATATATATATATATATATATATATATATATATATATATATATATATATATATATATAATTTTTCGAACCATATGTAATATATACATAATTGACATTGAAATAGTTTACTTCATATAGACATTAAAATATTTTGTTTATAAACTATATTATTCACATTAAAATATATTTTTTAATACATATTAAAGGTATTACTTAACCAAATATTATATTGGCATTAAATTTTCTATTTTATTAATATCCTTTAAATGTCCCATATCAAAATAGCTAAATTTCTCTATATCTCTCTTTCTCCAAAATTTCTGTATATATAAGGTTGATATTCAAGTAAATTAATTGACATTTATATTCAAATGATTTATTTAAGTCCTGTATTAAAATATCTTCAAAAAGTATAAATATAATACATCTTCTTAGAGTTAAAAGTGAAAATGAAAAGATCACAAGGGGCAGCTCAATTGGTGATCAGAGTAATGTAAAAACTATGAAAATCTGGAAATCCAAGGTTTAAACCCTTGAAATTGTGACTAGATTTTACTAGTCTCAAAGTTGAATAGACAAAGAGAAAAAACTAATAATCCCAATGGTTTCTAATTCTTTTGCAATTAAGTTGAAGTCAACTTTTAATGATTGAATAAGACCCAAAAAATTATTTTAAGTAATTAAAAAGAGAAAAAACTAATAATCCCAATGGTTTGTAATTCTTTTGCAATTAAGTTGAAGTCAACTTTTAATGATTGAATAAGACCCAAAAAATTATTTTAAGTAATTAAAATGATAGCAACCCAAAAATTAAAAACAATATTTTCCTTAAACTTATAAAAAAAAGCCAAGAACTCTAAAACATTTAACTTTGGTTTTCCTTAACTAACATCAATCAACCTATATTTGCAAATAAAAATCAGGATTATCTTATTTTATCACAATGTTATGCCTAATATTTTTACCAAGGCTATAGGCATATCTAGCTTCGAATATTGTTCCAAAAAAAATCTAATAAAAAAATTATGAAATTTGACCCAAAAAAAAAAAAAATTGTGGTGTAAAATAATTAGATTAAATTCTAACACCGATCTTAATTTATTTTTTAACCACCACTAAAATTCAGAAAATAATATAAAACAAACCATTTATTTTTTTAATTTTAATAATATTAACTAATATTCCTCACCCATTTAACTACATAATTACCCCACAGATATTTATATTAATTTGCTAAAATTAACCATATTAGAAGTTGTGCATCTCCATTGTACCTGCCTGGAAAATGTCTATCGTGAAAGTTGTACATCTCCGTTCTACCTAGCTGTAGAATGTATATATAGATATAATAAACACTTTACCCTAACAATGTGTGCAGTATTACCGAAATATCACTGATCAATAATCAATTAGTCATATACTCTATGTACGTGCAATGGTGAAGCCTGGGGAGGTTTTCGCTGTTAAAGACGAAGACAACCTGCATCACAACACAGGCCCCCGCTTTATGATTTGGCAGAAAGATTTTGTTTAACGAGAAAATTGTGGTTATAAGATGTTTAATGTATTCAATCTTAAATGTTAAATTTATTTTTATATTAAAAACGTTAAAGCAACCACTCTAATACATTTTAAATTTTAAATGATGAAACATTGCTATCGCCAGAAATTCCGAATTTGAACAAAACAGCCTCGTTCCACTACGCCCATATAAATTATTTACCTTTGTACCATCCTTTAATGTAGTCCATAACCTATGTAACGAATGGGCAGTTTTCCAAGCAGGAGATTTGGTCGTCAAGTCTCGGCCAAACAGGTGGTTTTCGATTGGCAAGATTGGGCCCATAATAGTTCTTTGTCCTCTGCCCCCTTGACCGGCAAACTCTCGTGATCGATGGCTGTAGTGGTTCTAGATTTAATCTTGTCAGTACCGTTAGGCGCTCTTTCATGGCAATGACGATCGACAAAAGAAGTTTTTAAGGTAATCCACCCTCCAGGGCCAGAGAAAAAGTCGGTAAATATTAATATATATATATATATATAATGTCCTGCATTCAGACTGAAATTAAGCTGTGAAGAAGATCAAATGGGTTGGACTAAAAGGCAATCGAGCACACTTCCTTTACTTGTATATGCCATTCTACTACTCTCCACAGCAAACGCCACTGGATCTTTGACAACAGGTTTAACTCGTTCCATTGTCGCGACGCATTTGCGTTTAAATTTTCGTTTGCAATGCCAAATACGAAACTATTATGACCAATCGGTTCGTTTTAAAATAGCTGATTATTCTTCGCCATACATTTAGTTATTCTGAATCTAAAACCATATTTCTGGTTTGCTATCCTTGTAATCCATTGGGAAATCACGGCTGCAGTCATATAAATTGTTGCAGCCTATCATTAATGAGATAACAATCTATAACGTAGGTTATTATCATAGTTTTTAGGATATTTAACTTTGCAAATCTGTATTATGTAAAGTTATATGAATGATGAAGGCCCCGTATTCAATTCCCATAGAGATTGAAATTTTGTTGAATTCTATCTGCAGTTCTCGGATTAGGGTATTCAACGTACTAATCTATGTCACCATATTGTTGTAGCCCTACTAGGAACAGCTTGGCAGTAACCTAAGATATTATCATATCATTAATATAGAGTTGTCCGACTCAATTTGCTGTTGTATCATGGTATTAGTTTTGTTCAATTAATTCTAATTTTTTGGGTTTTTTTTTTTTTAATTCACTTTGTTGTTTTTCTATTAGGGTATTCATTTTGTTCAACTAGCTCTTGTTGTTTTAGGGTACTAATCTGTCAGCATATTGTTATGGACTCACTAGAAACAGCTTGTCAGTAACTTAAGATATTATTTTATCATTATTATATCCGGTGTTGTTGAACTCAATTTTCTGTTGTTCTATTAAGGTATTAGTTTTGTTCAACAAACTCTGGTTGTTTCAGGGCACTAATCTATGTTAACATATCTGCTGCAAACAACATCCCTTGATTTTTTGGGGACAAAAATGAAAAATTTGTATTTGGAATCCTTTTTCTTACTATATTCTACAAAAATTATAAGACAAAGTTATTTAGACCAATATAGCACTGATAGTCTGTTAAAAATCATTGTCATGGGCACTTTCGGAGCATTAACAATTGCTGGATTTTCACACTCACTTTGTTGGGATCTAGTGGACTAAACCACCACTCCATGATCCACTCTGCCCACTCATAATGGTAATAATAATGGTTTGGAAGTTTATTATTGCCTAAGGATTTTGGTGTAATGGAAAACCTCAACATGAGATCAGAGTCTTTGCCTAAAGTTCCATTACCACTCAGATCCACTCTAGGATCTTTACTTAATGCCCTTAAATTTTGGTGTAATAGAAAACCTAACAACAACCTATCAAGACACCACATAGAAATGTGAAAGCTAAAGCAAGTCTGGTCTTCTGGTCTTCTGCTTACAGAGAAGGATCATATTGTAAAGGACTCGGACACATGGACAGAAAAAGCAACGGACCACAGAGGATGTGTAAGGAGGACTTCTGAGAACTACTCATGATTAGTTTCCAATGCCTAGATTTATTATTTAAACGAGTTATGATTTTGCAGCTACCCAAGGGCGGGCCTAAGACGGAGAAGCCTGTAGATGGAAGCCCAGAGATGAATGTTTTCGAAGAAAACTGCAACAGTGTAGATGATGAAGAAGAATGCATGATGAGACACAAACTGGCTGCTCATGTGGACTACATCTACACTCAGCAACACAACCCATAAGGCTCATGTAACACCAAGCTGTATTCTTTATTCCTAGTAAGTTTCGGGTCTTAGTAATCGATGAAAACAAAACTTGCGGTCCTAGTAATCGATGAAAAAACAGGCTATGGAAGAAGGCCAATGTTCATGAGCACAACAATACTATTTATTTCGTGAACAATTTTATGTACTGAAATTAAAATTACGTTACTTTAAGTTGAAATGTATCAGATATTAGGTCACAGAGACTTCCAACATATTTATGCGTTTTCCCTCGATATGCCAGGGTTATTGATTAATGTACAAAAATAGCAACTTTTTAGCCAGGATGCATTGTTAGGTACACTTTCCATACTTAATTTGTTTAACTTTCGAGAAGAAAGTTCCATAAAAGAATTTTTATGTTTTTGAAATGATTCGCGTTATTATGTACACTTTGCATACTTAGGTTATTTTTAACTTTCAAGAAAAATATTCCATTAATGTAATTTTATGTTTTGAAAAGATTCGAGACGGTTGATCACTCGAGTCACAGCCAGATATCTTCTGGAGTTCGTTATAAAAGAGATGTAGAATAGTTATTGTTTAGAAAAGTATATATTAGGGTTCCTTATAAAACAGATTCATAATTTCGTAATATTTATATTTAATATGTCAAAATAATATATTTTTAAATATAATATATATAAACTAACAGGAAACAACTTTACTTATCCTATAAAAAAAATATTACCATGTAAACAAAAATTTGTAACCTTTGCAAGATAAGGTTGTTTTAAATAACCCACTTGTTAAGAAAGGTTGTGGCCAGATAAAAGAAAAACTCTCCTATCCCTTTCATACAGAGAATAAATAACAAATGTTGCGAAATTTTTCGAGCATCAAGGGTGCTCCCAACAGCAAACTCCCTTCTCCAAGCCCACCCTTCCCACGCATAAGCAAGGTCATCATTTTTCCAAACCCTTGCCAGCCCGAAACCGCCATCATTTAAGTGATGTATTTCTTGATGTGTTACAAGATTTGAAAAATATTAAATTTTGAAAATATCAACTCAATATATCATTTGAAAGAATTAATTTTAAAAAAGAAAAATAACAGCATTCCTCCTACAATTAAACCCAATTTACAACATTAAAATTAATATATTACCTATATGTTTTATTAATCATTGATATAAATTTATAATGTTGAGCGCAAGTTGTATATTTAAGCATATTATACTTCGAGATGTTGACAAAATTTAACAAATTCTACAAAATAGTTCAGTATCATAGATTTACGAATCCATCTTGTGGTGGGTTATAGGAATGGTATTACAAAATTTACCGTAAACAAAACAAATCAGTGAACGTATAGAGAGGCTCATTTTACTGTTGGATATGAGGCTCATTGAAGAGAGGGAGTGAACCAACATGACCACCGTTGCATTAATATTTCTAGTTTTTGGTCAAATGCGCAGCTGCATTAATTTTCTTCTCTTTCTTCTCACTTTGAGAACATTCTAGAGTCCTGTAAGAAATGATGGGTTAGCTTCAGTCATTTTTGCATATTGTCAGTTATTATCTATATCTGTACACTAGTCCATATATTGTACACTAGTGAACACCCGACCACTGGACTGCAGTTCTCTTTGTTGCTCCCTAGTCAGGCAATGGATGAAGACGAGAAGTATTCATTAGACATATCCCGACAATGAAAGCAAGTTGGTGAGGGTGAAGATGCAGGAATACATCTGGTACTTCAGCTAGTGGAGGTCCATTACAAGGATAAGGAACTCAGATAAATTAATATGGCAACCTTCAACATCATTCTCCAGCAGATGCAGTGATAATGCATAATTCCTTGAATATGCTCAAGGCTAGTTGAGTTTCGGCACAATATATTAGAGTTGCAGGTTTAGAAGTTAAGGGGCAGATAAAAACTTGAACAACGGTAGGAACAAGGATTCTAGCTACAATTTGAACTTGCTTTGTCTTCACAATTGAGATGTTGCTGAAATAATTTTTTTAGATGTATAAAACAAAGGCTTTTGGTCCAGAGGCTTCTTCTCTATTAATCGTGGTTTACAACTGTGGGGTGTAGTCTCAAAGTGGTGTTTGTGGTATGACACACCATTAGACTAATATGTTTGGCTTGTAAGAAGTTGCTCTATAGTTATCTTCTGTAATACATTTATATGATGTTAGCAGTGGGAATAACTTTGTTTATGGAATAGCCTTGGTTATTTCCATATGCATGCAGGAAGATGAATTCTCTTTGGCTTTCCCATGTATCAATTCTCTAAGTTTTTGCATCATTCCGATAATACTAAACTAGGACTCTCTATTTTGATGGCTCTAAGGAGAAAACGATTGTATATCCCAACAACCTTCCATTATCGTCTAGAGTATGCTCGAAACCACCCCGATGGAAAATTGGAAACTTGCGGCTTGCCATCCCCTCTCGTAACCATGTGGCAGAATACGGCCAAACATCCAATCGTTCGTTGCAGTATAGTGCTAGGGTCCCTAGGCCTTTGGGGATGCCCTTGTGGGGTATCTTCATCAATAAATAACATTTTTTTCTTGACCTGTTGTGTCTTGGCTAGAAGAGTAGGCACGTCTCGGCTCTTGTTGAGGCATAAGTTACCTGCTATTGTGCTGCTTGTAGGTTGTTGCAAGTAGCCTAGGTTTATAGTGGCAGCCAGTCAGATTTGATCCTGGGCCTGTTCAGGATAACTCTCACCAGTTACCGATTATCCTAGATTCAAAAAAAGAAAAAACATCTTTTCCTTCGGTGAATTCTCTTTGGTGCAGACAGGAAATGAGAGACATCTTCCAGCCAGAATATATGAATATATGAATTTTCATGAATAATTTTATTTGGGAAATTCCTTAAGGGAAGGAAGCTGATTTAATATTCCAGTTGAATTCATTGATTGTAGTTGATTCATCCAACATTGTTTAGTTGATTCATCCAAGATTGTTTAGCTTCACTGAAAAAAAAATAAAAAAATCAACCAAAATTGTAGATGCAAGATTGATTCCACATGTTTTCCATATTCACATTCTTACTTCTTGCAAGGCTACTCCTATCTTACTCTACATTTGTCTACACTCCTATCGGCTTACCTTTGCACTTTTGATGCAAATATTAGTTTTACATTAAAAAATACTTTAAATTTAATAACATTGATTTAATTTTATTTATTATTAAAAATTAGATATTAATTTGTATTTATATTCAATATTGGCTTTTCATTATTAATATTCACGAGTTAACTGTTTTGAGAGTGACCTCATATGAGTTATATTTTGATTATATATAAATTAATTTGGTTATATATTAAAATTTTATTTTTTAATTATTTTATTGATGAAAATAATTAAAATCTTATTACAAGATTGAAATAAAAATTAGAAAAACTAAAACAATATATTAAAAAAAAAATAGTTAAAATTTATAGAAAATGTTGTTTCAATTGTTTTTCTAATATATACATTTATGAATGAGATTATATGTATATATTAAGTTGTAATGGTGTCAATATCCAATTTACAATTAATAGTTATTGATATGAATTTGTTTTTCAAAAGACTCAAATTTATTTTTCTTTTAAGATAGAGAATTTAATATTCTTTTACATATTCTATGAACAGATAATCTTTATTTATTTGTTTATCTATCTTTTAATAAAAAATAGTAGTTTAATTTACTATTTATTATGTATTTTCTAATTTCTCAAGTAGTGCATAAGTTGTCATTAATATGTATCTATAAATTTGGATTGTATATGAATAAATTTTCACTTTTAAGATGTCTTACAAATTTGGGCTTTAATCCTTTTTTTTTTCGCATTTTTCATTACCATGGCAAATTATGCAGGTAATCCTCCTAAACAAAAGATTAAAGTCTAATTTGGAGAGGTTTTTTTGTTTATGCATATACAGGACTAATATTTTATATAGAGGTTAAATTGTAATTGAGATAGCTTCTTGTTTGTATATGTAAGGGATTAAGGTTAAATATTATTAAACTATTATAGATATGCTTTAAGCATTGATCTAGCAAGTTGCTAGAGGGATTCAATTTCTTGAGATACAAACTTCTTTTATAGTGAAAAACTTGAAAAGAAAAATAGATATTTGATACCCCTTCTTGAGATGAAAACCTATTTGACAATGCAAAGGTTGAAAAAACTATTTTAGAGATTTGATATCTCTTCATGTTTGATAGATCCTAGGTCAAGATGGATAGATACTTTATTTATACACACACCATGTGTGATTTTTTATTGTTTAAATTACATTTTTAATGTATAAATTGATTTAACACCTTCAAAATCTCCTTGGGAACTTCTATTTTGTAGACTATATATCTTAAACTTGTAATTCCAACAAATATTTGATGAAATTTAAATAGAATATTTAAAAATATATATATCTAAAGGGTGGAAATATAGATTAGTGGTCCTTTTTGAAATTTTTAAACCATAAGAAATTATTTTTACCAAAGACTTTACATAATATAAAATTAAACTCGATAGGGGTGTTATGGCAGTTGTAATGAGTGTTAAGTATGATATGATGGCCCCTCCAACCACTACTCCTCATACACCACACTATAGGGCTCATTTATGAGACCCTGCCTCCCAAGGAGGGTGGGACAGGCTCCCTAATACATCTTAAGATTCAAATCTATTGTGTAGCCCACAAGATCCACCATCCTTCCTTCTCCTAGGTGATTTGTTCACCCTTATCTTGTTCCTTTAATGCCTCCTTATGATACTCCCTCCATCCACCATGACTTCTGACTATTGACTAGTCTCATGTGCATAGGAGTCCTCTCTAGCCTCTCTAGATTTCCCTCCACCTTCGATTCCATCAATGGTGTAGCCATTCGGAAATGACCCTATCATTAAATTCTTTCAATATAAGGTTTTGTAGCTTGCCAACCAGCTCCAACCAAGACTTAATGAATATTTACCATCTTTGATGGCCATAACATGCCAACGCACTCACAAGCGACAAGGAGGAGGAGGTCAATGAGCTTCAGGTGTTTCCAAAGTTAGATTTCATATAGAGTCTTTAGTGCATAACTTTCATGAACACATCCCTCTAAATATTCAAGAGGAAATTTGACTGGTCAAGGTGGAAATTCAACAGAAAATATATGCGAACTTGGACTCAAAGGGTTTGGCAGGTATTACCCCTTGGGTTCCTAATACTAGAAACTCTTGAGCATTAAGAAACGACTATCAACATATAATGGACCTATACTTGCATGTCAAGCTACTATGGAGTATAATCTTTGTGGATAGAATACATACCTAGGTTAACCTTAGGCATCGACTAGATGATTCAAGCATCTCATGTTCGACATGGAAGGTTCACAGGTGGCTTGCAAGGCTAGATATGAGATCTCCACCTAGCTCTCTAATTCCCTGACCATGGAAGGTCGATTACCAACCCATCGACTTAAACACCTCATTGTCTTCTTGATGCTAACGACGCTTATGTTTCATGGTTGTATTCCTTAGGTTTTCATGCATTCCAACGATGGATATTAGATTTGTATTCCTTAGAGTTTATTTTTAATTTTCTTAGCTTGTTGTCTCAAACTCTATGAATTCAAATGTTCCATGTTTTGTGTTTCTTTTTTGTTATTTTCCCTATGGTGGGGCAACATTATCCATATGAACTTTAAAGTATTAGATTGTTAGATATAGTTCAATTATGATGCCCTAGACTCTCTATTCTTTTATCATTAGTCTAGTTTCAATGAAAAATTATGTGCGTATGTATATATATATATATATATATATATATATATATATATATATATATAAATTTATAGACTACATTATTCACATTAAAATATATATTTTTAATACATAGTAATGTTATTACTTAACCAAATTTTATATTAGCATTAAATTTTATATTTTATTAATGTCTTTTAAATGTCTCATATTAAAAAAAAATATCTATATCTCTTTCTCTAAAATTGCTCTATATATAAAATTAATATTAAAGTAAATTAATTGACATTTATATTCAAATGATATTTTAAGTCTTGTATTAAAATATCTTCAAAAAGTATAAAAATCATACATTTTCCTCATAGTTAAAAGTGAAAATGTAAAGATCCCAAGGTGAAAATGTAAAGATCTAAGGGGCAGCTCCTCTATATATAACGTTGATATTAAAGTAAATTAATTGACATTTATATTCAAATGATTTATTTAAGTCTTCTATTAAAATATCTTCAAAAAGTATAAAAATCATACATTTTCCTCATAGTTAAAAGTGAAAATGTAAAAATCCCAAGATAAAAATGTAAAAATCTAAGGGGCAATTCAATTGGTGATCGAAGTAATGTGAAATCTATGAAAATTAATCTAAAGTTTAAATCCCAATTAAATCTATGAAAACCAAAAGTTCAAACTCTAAACCCACTATAATAATATCTAAGTTACAGTAAAACTTCCCAAAAATTATTTGAAATTAATTATTTTTTTCTCTAAGTTGAGTAAAACTTCCCAAAATTATTTGAAATAAATTATTTTTTTCTCTATTATTTTATTTCAATTATTTTAACAATAATTGAAATTCGAAAATTAATACGAAAAGAGAGAAAAAAACCCGTTTATTAAAAAGGTAAAATTTATTTAATTTTAATAATATTAAGTAATATTCATAGACCATTTAAGTTAATTAATTATCCTATAGATATTTATATTATAATTTCTTAAAATTAAGCAGTTATACATCTCCATTCTACCTACCTGCCTGTACAATGTGTATGGTGAAAGTTGTACATCTCCGTTCTACCTCGCTGTAGAACGTATATATAGATATAAAAGACAGTTTGCCATAACAATGTGCAGTATTAGCGAAATATCGCTGAATAACAGGTGCCGTTGCGTTCTATTTTTCTATTTTGCGGTCAAATGTCATAAACGCATAAAGTTTTATATGAGGCGCACTTTGGATTGGCCTCGTGGTGGTTTTTGATATTACCGCTGAGCTGGAAGGTTTTGCTTTGTCAAAAATCTGCGGTAGAACGGAGTTCGTGGTGTTGTTACTCCGATTGTTTCTTTTCCATCCGCGTCCAGTCGCAAATTCAAAATTTACATCTGGAAATTAATCAATTAGTCATATACTGTGTGTCCTGTGGAAGTTGACGCTGTGACGCTGTTAAAGACGAAGACAATCTGCAATACAAGACAGGCCGCGGCTTTATGATTTGGCAGAAAGATTTGTTTAAAGAGAAAATTGTGGTTATAACTGGTTTAATGTATTCAATCTAAATGTTAAATTTATTTTTATATTTAAACATTAAAGCAACCACTGATACATTTTAAATTTTTTTAATGAAAAAATAAAAAATAAAAAATAATTTCAATGCATTCATTTTTGTCTTCATAAACATTTATATCATTTTTTTCACTTTCATGATTATATATTGCTGTTTTTTCTTGTAATATGTACACTCAAGATCAATATTCACTATTTCATTCAATTCTTTTAGTACAGCAGTTGTTTCTTTAATACTCGCATCAATTTGTTCTATTGGTTTCTGAATCCATTCTTCAATGAACTTCAAATTTGCATCAAATTTATTAATAACCTTGCTTTCAACTTTTCTCCCATGCTATTTTGAACATCTGCATATTCAAAAACAATGTTAAAAACATCTTTCATATGACACTCTTTAGTGAGTGCTTATTTCTCTACATATGTCTCTTTTTCAACTGCATCGATATGTCTTCCATTGTTATGTTATTAGTGGATATTTTAATAAAAAACTTTTCAAACGCTTTATCATGTTCTTGATCATCAACTACTGCTAGATGACATACTGCTTCACGAGCAGTTCCAACTACTTCATATCTTACTGTGATAGTGATAGCTTCAATCTTCAATGTTTTATCAAACATGGCGCTTACCATACTGTCACAATCAATCCTTGTTTCAAAAGATAAACCACACATAAAATCAACATAATGTTCATCCACATTATGGTGGGTATCCGAGCATGCATTTGCTCATTGTCAAGTTCATTAACAATTTCAACTTCACCAAATCCATCAGTGGCCTCTGGATTCACCAATTCACATCTCACTTTATAGTTATCATCCACATGTGTCTCACCACAGTGGGATTCACCATCTGCACCATCCACATTACAGTGGAGTCCTTGCGCATTTATATGCTCTTGCTCTGCTTCACACACAAAGGTTTACGCTTCTATCTCTGCAATTTTTGTTGCATCTTCTTCATCCATATGCATGCATAATGAGTTTCAATTTTATGGCCTTGACAACCATCATTCACTTTTGAGTGGGATTCTCCAAACTCTGTTTTCCTCTCGGAGTCTTGCTCATCTGCTCTTGTATCTGTGGCTGACTTCTTTGCTTGTGACATAACCTGTGGTTGCATGTCACTCCCCCTTCCAGGAACTTCCATGATTCCTTGGAAGTTGTAGCTTTTGCTACTTTTCAAAAACATTTCTCATCTAATGCTTGTTTTATAAAATTCAATGCTAAAGCATTGCATACTTCATCATATGGGTAATTAGACTTGTACTCAATTAACTCCTTAGCTCTAAGAAATGTAAACATCTTGATAACCCAATGATCAAAATATTTATCTGTAAACATAGGAGGTGGTAGCAGATCAAAGTTACACCAATCAACCTCGATTTCCTCTTCATCTTCTATTAGATTTCTCAGTTCCTCAGCACCTCTCTAACCATGACAATGATTTTCGCCTCTTCTTTTCGATTTCTTTTTTTAATATGCTTCAATCATGCTTTGCGACCAATGACTATTGTCATTCCTTTTCTTATAGCTACTTTTTTGATTGCATGGGATTGTCTTCCATATCACCCCTGAAAAAATATAATTTTCAATATGCACTCTTGTAAAACAAAATCTTCACCAAAAAAATTGTTAACACCAAAAAAATTTATAAACTTACAAACTTTACAAAGACTTAAATTCTCTTACCAATAAAAATCGTGTAAAAAAATTTCTTTCTCATAAAAAAAATCCCAAATTTTATGTTTTTTATTAAAAAAACCAAAAAAAAAAATTCCAAAACCCTTTTCAAAAACTTTCAAATATCTCTTTAAGGAAACTCCTTTCAAATAACGTTTGTCAAAATCTTTTTAAAAAATTATGTAAGCCCTTTAGGGGAGAGATTCCTAATGTTGTGCAGGGACCAGTAATTGATATAGTACTAGTCCCACCAAACTACCATAAATTGAGACTTTTGAAACCAATATTTAAACAAAAATAAATAACATTAAGTATAAATAAGTATTAATTTATATCCAAAATTTCTCCATACATTGACTGGGCCCACAACTGTCCATAAATAGTATTTTACTACTTAAGACTGCAAACCATATTGACCCAACTAGAAAACAGCTAAAACCATAAAGGCTTCCAAAATGGTCTATTCTAGAAGTACAAAGCGGCAGTCACTTCAACCCCCACTCATCAGAACTGCAGCGTTGCATCCCAAATAAATATGCCTACCTGCACATAACAAAAGGGAATGTAAGTCAGTCATAACTGTTGTGTTGTTCAACAACTAAACACCCTATGTTCAATAAATGACACCCAACCCAATAACATTTCAACCCACTTTATTCAATAAATGACACCCAGACCCAATAACTGCAATAAATGACACCCAACTCACTTTATTTCTCATTAAAACAGATCAAAGCACACGGATCAACAAATAACCAATTCCCAACCATTAGATCACATCAAATTAAATCCAGACTAGACACTCAAAATGAAGTCATTGCAATCCATGTGCATCCATGTCCATCAATTAAATTCAAGTGCCCAAAACTATAAAAAGAAGTCCACCCACTGTTGAAGTTGCATCTTATGCTTTCAAACTATTCAACAAACTTGAAGACAACATCACAAAACAGTTGCCAATATATCCAGGTTAGTTATATGAATTACAACTCATTCTTCTTACAGTTCTGTGTTTATTGTTTTCATTTATCAGATTTCTTACATGATCTGTCTAGCCATAACTGCTAGAAGGATACCTGGATGGTTTCACAAATAGCCATTGAAAGTCATTATTCTTACAGTTTTGTTTTCATTGTTTTCATTTATCATAGTTCTTACATGATCTGTCCGGCCATAACTGCTAAAAGGATACCTGGATGGTTTCACAAACATCCATTGAAAGTCATTGTTCTTACAGTTCTGTTTTCATTTATCAGAGTTCTTACATGATCTGTCTGGCCATAACTGCTAAAAGGATAGCTGGAGGGTTTCAAAAATAGCCGTTGAGTAAAAAGTAGGTTCTAAATATAGCTATTTAGAAAAGTTAAAACCATTCCTTAAAATAAAAAAAATGAATGCCTTCAACATACTTAATTTTTTCAGTTCAATTTTCTAAAACTTTTTATGATTGATAAGTCTATTCCAAAGCTGATCATAGCTGCAAGTTGTTCCCAACATATAATTTATGTCTGAAATGGTGGCCATGGACTACAATGGAGAAGTTGCAGTACTGAGACATTTTTGGCAATGCCAAACAGCGAAAAAAATACAAAATGATATTTGAAACAACTATCGTAGAATCTTACTTGATTCCATATAAAAGTTGCTAAATTGATGAACAGGCAGGCAATTGAGAGACCACAACGTTGATCAAAACATAAGTTGTTCCCAACATAGAATTTATGCCTGGAATGGTGGCCATGGACTGCAATGGAGGAGTTGCAGTACTGAGACATTTTTGGCAATGCCAAAAAGCAAAAAAAAATCGAAAATGATATTTTAAACAACTATCATAGAATCCTACTTGAATCCATATCAAAGTTGTTGAACTGATGAACAAGCAGGCAGTTGAGAGACTATGAAGTAATTTGCAATGAGAGACTACGAAGTAATGCAATTCGATTTCCTGTAACATAAGTAATGCAATTCGATTTCCTGTAACATACATGTTGATAATTTTCTGTAATAAAGGAAAAGTATTTTTGTAGAAGTAATAAAGCATAATTTACAAATATTCTAATGTCTAAATGCATGCAATAATTTTATAGGTTGTTGCATCTATGGCAAAAGGAAGTTACTCTACTCGTACAAGGAGAAGTGGCAGGAGAGTGACGAGGGGTGCGCAACTGCGATGCATATCGTCTGATGAGGACATGCTACCTGATCCCAATGCCAACAATGCACCGGGGAACATTGTTGAGAATGACCATGTAACAGTAGCTGATGTTAACACGCCAATAGCCACAGAACCACCATCAACAACAGTCCAAGGGGCAAGCTCAACGAAAAAGATCAGTGCTATAAAAGGATGGACAAAAGAACAAATGTTAGTTGCAATTGACGACATAGAGTTTAATGGATACTTAGTTTGGGCATCTGCAAAAAAACATGGTATTCCTCCCTCATCAATACATTATTGGATAAATGGACTGACTCATACAAAATGTAGAGGGCCTCTTACAGTTATGACTAAGGAGGAGGAGGCGGAGGTGGTTGAGTGGTGTAAAGAGATGGCCCAACTGGGACATGGGCTAGAGTTGATACAACTCAAATCAACAGTTGTTCAAATCTATCAAGGGAGGCCAAACCCATTCAAAGATGGGTTTCCTGGCAAATCATGGTGGTTTGGGTTTAAAAAAAGGCATCCAGAACTTGTATTGTGTACTGCTGAGGGCCTTGACAGAGATAGAGCATTAAATTTGCGCCCTGCAGTTGTGCAAAAGTTCTATGACACACTTTCTAGTGCTTATGATAAACATTCTTATGGAGCAGACCATATATGGAACTGTGATGAAATAGGTTTACAAGCAGGGAGGAATTGTGGCATGCGGGTAATTTCCAAGAGAGGGAGACAAAATGTGCCAAAGATTTTGCCCAAGAGCAGGGAGTGGATAACTATTTTATGTTGTGTCAATGCAATTGGTACTTCAATTCCAGGATTTTATCTATTCAAAGGTAAAAATCAACTGAAAAACTATATACAGAACTGTAAACCAGGTGCATGCATGGCTGCACATCCCCATGCATGGATGACTAAAGAACTATTTCTAAGTTGGATTTTTCACTTTGCTGTATCTGTACCAGGCGGCGTCTCACCTAATAATAGACACCTTTTGATATTAGATGGCCATGGGAGCCACATGGCTCTACAAAAATTGAGGAACCAAACAATCTAGGCATCGACCTATAGACATTCCCTGCTCATACCCCTCACAGATTGCAACCCATTGATGTTAGTTTGTTTGGCCCTTTCAAGAACTATTTGAGCTAGTAGAGCTTGCAAGTAAAGCTTTTAAGAGGGCTCCATAAAATATCAAGGCTGGCTTTAGGAGGACAGGAATCTGGCCACTGAACTATGATGCTCTTATGCATGATACTGGTTGTAGCCAAGCATTTCATGTGGATGGTCAGGAAGAAGGGAATGCCCAAACAGGTGTTGAAGTGCAAGAAGTAGATGACCAAGATGATGTTGTTGCAGCTGGTAATATGATTTCCCTGTCTCAAGGACACTTATATGCTGAAGATGATGAAATTGTATGTGAAACACAATATAACAATGAACAAATTCGCAGTAACATGGAGATCATTCCACCAACTCAAGAACATGAAATCCCTATTGCTGATATTGTTAATGATATTGCTGAACATGAAGTTGACAATGACCAATTGACATTGCCAAGCCAAGTAACCCCACCTTCATGGCTAGCATAAGCAATGATCAATATGAATGCACATAGTGTCTCAGCAACCAATGAAGAAAGCATGAACATGCCCTCACAACCAGTAGAATTGAACAGTGAAATTGTTCATTTTTTTGTGGACAATAGATCAATCGAAGAAGATGAAGGACATAATGAGGCATCAAATGAAGATAATGATATAGTTCAATCAGTTCCAACAGATACTAAAAGGGAAGTACCAAGCAATGACATGCAGGTGGGAGGGGTGGAGAAGACACTTGGACGGTTCCTAAAGCTACCAGTAGAGAGAGTATCAATGAAAAAAAATCAAGGTGCACTGGGTAGTCTTCATCTAGGCCGAAGCTCACAGTTACTCACCTCAGAGGACTATATAAACCTGGTAGTTGAGTCTGAAAAAAAGAAATTTGAAATGCAAGAATTAAAACAGAAAAAGGAAGGATCTAGTCAACGAGAAGAAGGCAGTAAGGATTGTTGCAGCACAACGTTGAGCAGATGAAAGGATTGAAAGAGATAAAGCAAGGCAAGTTAAGGACCAACAAAAGCAAATGGCAACACAGGAAAAGGAAAAACGAAAGGCACAACAAATGCTTGAAAAGGAACAAGGGATGATCAACGATACAAGAATAGCTGATGAAACCAGGATTATTTCAAACTCATTGGACTCCATTGCAGATAATACACCATTATTCCAAGATCTCATAAACAATCAAGTGCCCCACTATCAAATTGAGGGTTTACCCACTTTCCTTGTTCCTACCAGAGTTGGTGTCAATTGTCTGTATGCTCATTACACACCTCCACTTAATGCAAGGGTCAGTAGTGCAAATGTGAGGTATGGGTACTCAGTACCTCCATGGTTGGAAGCTGCAAATTGGAATCAATCATATGGCAGCAATCAACCATTTCCTAATTAGCCCTTGATTGGTAGGCCAACCTACCTGGCTCAAGAAGGTAACTGAGGGACTTTTGGCACTCAAGATTCTCAGGGCCATAAAGAATAGGCGTGTCATATGTTTTTGGTTGTAACAACATTATGATGTGGATTTTGGATGGATTGTATCTTTTTCTTGGCACAGAAACATTTTGGCTTACAACACTAGATTGTATCTTTTTCTTGTCACAGAAACATTTTTCCTTACAACCTAGTAGTGATTTCTTGTGGCAACCTAACTGTGTGTTGAAAAGAAATTTTTAATGGAATATGTCTTTCTGTAAAATATTAATTATGATAAAACTATTTCTATAAGTTATTCTGTGTGTCAAAGCGCATGGATCAAGTATGACACCTGTCCACTGTGGAGGTCCACGTGTTGGGCATCGTGTCATCACATAAAATTCTGTGTCTGCGCCATTTCCTCCATTTGTTTGGGGTCATTGCTGCGATGTTTGTGAATTCAATAATAACATTCCATTCCAACTCTAGACAAGAGATAATGGCTAGAGGCTTAGGAAAATGGCTAAATACAAAAATAAAATGACCAAACAGTGTCAAATGACGAGGCAATCTACCTCATAATAAGTTTTATTAAATGTCAAAAAGCCACTGATAATTTTATTCATTGAGGGGACACTTGAGAAATTGAGAGCACTCATTATCAAGTTGCATATGAAAAAGGCTAAATACAAAAATCACATGACCAGATAGTCTTATCTCATAATAAGTTTTTGAGTGATCGATTCCCAGCAGCGGCAATATCAAGAACAATTGATGATGATGGCCCTGCCTCCAAAACTGGGTTTTGGCCCCAGCCACCCCAACCCCAACCTCAGGTTATGGTGTGGCAATCCCCACAACAAGAGAGCTCTGCCGGGGAGATCAGGACCCTCTGGATCGACGGTTTGCAACATTAAATGGATGAGAATTATCTACACCGATGTTTAGCTTCTGCCCAGGACCTTCATTCCATTAAGATTATTCGCAATAAGCAGACTGGGCAATCATAGGGTTATGGCTTCTTGGAGTTTGCAAGCCAGGCAGTGGCGCAGATGGCTCTCCAAAATTACAATGGCATACAGATGCCCAGGGCTGAACAATTTCACAGGTTAAATTCGGCAACAAATAGCGGTACAGAAAAGCGTTCGGAAGATTTTACTATATTCGTGGGAGATTTGGCATCTAGTGACACAGACGAGTTGCTACAAGAGACCTTCAGAGCTGTATACCAATCTGTAAAAGGGGCAAAGGTTATTACTGATAACATTACAGGCCGTTCAAAAGGATATGGGTTTGTAACATTTGGGGATGGGAATGAGCAGGTTCGGGCTATAACAGAGATGAATGGAATGCTCTGTTCCTCTAGGCCTATGCGAATAGGTCCTGCCATAAAAAAATAGACTACGAAAACAACGAAAATAACAGTGAAAATTCACAAATTCACAAATACCATCATTGAAAGCCACAAACAACATCAAAATATCCACAAAAACCCTAAACCCTTATCCACAAAAACCCTAAACCCTGCCATAGAAAGTTTACAAAATATCCAAATAGAGTTGTTTGTGTTGAAAAACACAGAGAAATTGCTGGTAGGATTAAAATCCTACCGGTGACACTCGCTGACCTTCCCCGGAGATCGCTAGACCACCTCCATACCTGCAATGAGAAGAAAAAGCCATTAGACAACAGAAAACCACAAAAAAACGTGCACAAAACGGCAAATTAAACAATTACCTCGAGCTCGGTAAAAATTCAACAAGCTCCTCCCCAAACAATAAAAACTATGAATAAGACCACCACCAGAGAAACCATAAACAACCGGCAGTCCAGAACGACCAAGAAATCCAGGCGGAAAACCACAAGAAAAGCAGAAGTGATGTTCCAACCACAAACCCTAAACCTCGAACAAACATTTGCATCAACACTTGCATACTAGACGAAACACGCAAGTCCACAAACCCTAAACCTTGAACAAACGCTTGCAACAACACCTACATATCAAACGAAACGCACAGGTTCTGGGGTCGTCCCGTGCCATCTTTGGTGGGGTGCTTCGACCAATAACTGGCCCTAAGCAGAAAGACAAAGGGAAAATGGAACATCGTAGCAATGACCCCAAACAAACGGAGAAAATAGCGTGGACACAAAGTTTCATGTGATGACACGATGCCCAGCACGTGGAGCTCCACAATGGACTGGTGTCATACCGGATCCATGTTGATTGACACGTGGTTTTATGATGTGGCGGAAAAGGCTCATAGGTAATAGCGGCCCTCCCCTACTTATATTTAATATGCTTACCATAAAAACTTTTATAATAAATTGAAACCTAAGTTTCAAACCAATCCTTTTGAATGACTTGGCACCAGATCCATGTTGATTGACACGTGGTTTTATGATGTGGCGGAAAAGGCTCATAGGTAATAGCAGGCCTCCCCTACTTATATTTAATATGCTTACCATAAAAACTTTTATAATAAATTGAAACCTAAGTTTCAAACCAATCCTTTTGAATGACTTGGTGCTCAATCAAATCGCACCCTTTAAAATAACCTTGTCCACTTGACTTTCCACTTCTCACGAGTGGAATGTCTTCACTTTCTCGGGCCACACACCTTACGATAGCTAGGTGGGTTATTCCCCGAGTGCTAGGACTAGACGAGTTATGACCGACATAGGATGCCAGTTTTCTCTCCAGGCTATCTTAACAATGAGCTATGCCTCAGCTCTCTCCACGGCAACTTCTTCGGGCGGTTCTCATTCACGCACAGCAGCGGCGGAAACTACTTTTGACTTTCGGCCATGACAGTGGCTCTGCAAACTCTTTTTGACTTTCTGTCCTCACAGTGGGTTGTGTGCTAACGCTGTCCACGGCAACGATAACTGGCATTAGTGCTCTAACGCTTAACGCCCTGTATATAACCTACAAGGTGCGTTATAGCACTAACCACTAGAAAATATAATTTCTCTCCTCTCACATGGACGGCTGTTAATTCGTTTTCCCTGGTTGGTTTTTTAACCTCGCTATCATATTAATTTGTTGGATTTTTTTGAACCTCGCTCTCATGTCAATTTGTGGGAGAGAAAGAGGAGAAAACACGTAAATTCACACACAAATTACAGGAGGTTGTATTTTTTAACCTCGCTGTCATATTAATTGGTTGGATTTTTTGTAACTTCGCTTTTATGTCAATTGGTTAGGAGAAAACACGTAAATTGACACACAAATTACAGGAGGTTGTATTTTTTAACCTCGCTGTCATATTAATTGGTTGGATTTTTTGTAACTTCGCTTTTATGTCAATTGGTTGGAAAGACAGAGAAGAAAACATATAAATTCACACACAAATTACACGAACTAGGGCTCTTCTATTTATCACACAAAACATTATTTTTACAATGAATCCAGTGAAAGGTATTTAAACTTTTTCCAACTACCAACTTACTTAAAATATCTTGACATCCACACACTTAATTCAATTAAGTGACACTCTAAATATAAGCTGCACTTAACTTTTTATCCATCACTAAACTTAACTCAAAACTTAATTAACTAACTCTCTAATTTTAACCAAACTATTCCAAAATTACAAATTTGAACCCAACAGCCTCATTCCACTAACCCAATATAAATTATTTACCTTTGTACCATCCATTAATGTAGTCCATAACCTATGCGACAAATGTGACGTTAAGGAACTAAAATCTTGATCGGATGAGTGGTTTTCCAATAAACGATATTTGGCCGTCAAAGTTCGGCCAAACAGGTGGGTTTCGATTGGCAAGATTGCGCCCATAATAGTTCTTAGAAGCGCCCCCTAAGTGTACATTTTCGATTTTTTTGACTCAAAGGAGACAAGTCTCTGTCCTCTGCGACTGCCATGCCGCCCATAGACGAGCCCCTTGACCGGGAAACTCTCGTGATCGATGGTTGTAGATTTAATCTTGTCAGTACCGTTACGCGCTCTTTCATGCCAATGACGATTGACAAAAGAAGTTTTTAAAGTAATTCAACCTCGAGGGCTAGAGAAAAAGTCGAAAAAGTCGGTCATATATATAAATATTATGTCATCCATTCAGACTGAAATTACGCCGTAGCATTTGCTTTCCAACCTACTACAGATTCCATCGTCAGGACTATGAAATATAGACGTATTGTTTTTTCCGTAAAAGTATGGAAATTTCTTTCATATTTTGAAAATTTTGATATTAAATAAAAGTTGTGAAATTTCATAAGTTTGAGTGTTTTTAGAATTTGGGATGGTGCTGAATTTATTTTTATCCCTGAAAAACATGATTCAAATACTATATCTACACAAATTTTTGAAATTTTTTAATCCAAATTCCAACCACTTTTAACCAAACAAGGCCTCCTTAAACGACGCCTGAAATATATCTTTACAATGTTCGTACTCCATTTTTTTATTCATATATATCTGTACAAAATTCGCTCGTAGTCCATTTTTTATTGAAATATATATCTGTACAAAGTTCGTAGATCTTCATTTGCTGTAGTCTCGTTTTTTGCTTCGGTTCCTGTCCCTTTGTTTTCAACAATTCAATATCGTGTGCTATCTTTCGCATCCATTCAGAATGGGAATCGCGTATTTCTTATGTGAACAGGAAAGTTTAACCAGACAAGGAAATTAAGCTGTTAAGAAGATCAAATGGGTTGGACTAAAAGGAAACCGAGCACACTTCCTTTACTTGTATCTGCCATTCTACTACTCTCCACAGCAAACGCTGTTCGATCTTTGACAGCAGGTTTAACTCGTTCCAGAAACGCTATTCGATCTTTGACAGCAGGTTTAACTCGTTCCATTGTCTCGGCACGTTTGCGTTTAACTTTTCGTTTGTAATACCAAATACGAAGCTACTAGGACCAATCGATTATTCTTCTCCAGACATTTAGTTTTTATGAATCTAAAACCATATTTCTGGTTTGCTATCCTTGTAATCCATTTGGAAATCACTGTTGCAGTCTATCTTTAATAAGATACCAATTTGTCAGTAACGTAGGTTATTATCATAGTTCATAGGGTATCTCACTTTGCAAGACGGTATAATGTAAAGTTATATGAATGATGAAGGTCGCGTATTCAATTCCCATAGAGATTGAAATTTCAACTAGTTCTTGTTGTTTCAAGGTACTAATCTGTGTCAGCATATTGTTGTGTAGGAACAGTTGATCAGTAACCTAAGATATTATCTTATCATTAATATAGATTTGGATTTTAGTTGGATTTTGTTCCACTAAATTTGCTGTTGTTGTACTAGGGTATTAGTTTTATTCAACTAACTCTGGTTGTTCAAGGTACTAATTTATGTCAGCATATTGCTGTAGACCTAGAAACAGGCTTGTGGGTAACCTAAGAAATTGGGTTATCATTATTATAGATCCGAGTTTTGTTGAATTCAATGGTATTAGTTTTGTTTAATTAACACTAACTTTTTTGGGTTTCTTTTAATTCAATTTCTATCTGTTGTTGTATTAGGGTACTAGTTTTGTTCAACTAACTCTTGTTGTTTCAGGACACTAATCTATGTTAACATATTTCAACATCCCTTGAATGTTTAACTAGTATTTTCCTGCGAAAAAAAAAAAAAATTGTATTTGTGAACTCCTCTTCCTAGTATATTCGACAAATTTTAGGACATAAAGTTATTTTTACACGAATATAGCACTGATGGTCTGTTTAAAATCACTCATTGGTACCCTCGGAGCATTAACAACTCATCAGAACACCACATAGAAAAGTGAAATCTAAAGCAGTTCTGGTCTTCTGCTTACAGAGAAGGATCATATTATAAATGACTCGGACAGATGGACAGAGAAAGCGACAGACCATAGAGTAAGTGTAAGGACGACTTCTGAGATTTACACATGATTAGCTTTGAATGTCTAGTTTTATTATTTAAAAGAGTTATGATTTTGCAGCTACCCACCGGCGGGTGTAACACGGAGAAGCCTGCAGATGGAAGCCCGGAGATGAATGATTTCGAAGAAAACTGCAACAGTGTAGATGATGGGGAAGAATGTTTGATGAGACGCAAAGTGGCTGCTCATGTGGACTACGTCTACACTCAGCAACACAATCCATAAGGCTCTCGTAACTCCCAGCTGTATTGTTTACTCCACCCAGTTCTGTATATTAATTAAACAATACTTGCAATCCAGTAATCCATGAAAAAACAGGCTAGGGAAGAAGGTCAATGTGTATGAGCACAAAGAATACTATTTATTTCGTAAATTACGTTACTTTAGTTTTTAAATTATTTTGAACTTTCAAAAAGAATTTCATATAAGTATTTTTAAGTCTTAAATAGATTCCCGTTATTGAGTTGAGAGGTTCATCTTACATCTCTATGTGAAGGGATGTGTAAGTAAGACTTGATCTTAATTTTATTGTGCAAATAGGTTTTTGGGGCATTCTAGAATATGACTCTCATTTATAAATATTTCACTTTTTCAAAAAATAATAAAAATAATTTTTACTAATGTTCACCAAAACGTTAGTTTGAATCTTAAATTATATATAACTTGAATCTTTAGATTATATATAACTTTTTAATCTTATTAATGGGCTAAGGTTAATTATTAAAATATAAATATGTATTATTATATATAATTTGAATGGAAAATCAATTATCTCATGTGTTTAGACGTGAATTTGAATGGATCATAAATTTGTCTTTACCAAAAAAATTTACCATATTAAAATTCTAGATTATGTAAAATTTTAAGAATCTTTACTCTTTACTAAAGACAATACCATCTTTTAAATCAAAGGAAAAAAGTTAATTCAATCGTGCTCCAAAATCTTTTAATATTTCTTTTAATTAAATATTGTAAAATGAATCTTTAAAGAGAAAAATCACATCCTATGAATATATTGAAATCTTTAAAGACAAATATTTCCACATCAAAGTTATAATATTTGAAAATATTAATTTAATGTAATTTTATTATAATTTTTTTATTAAAAAACAACATTAAATCTAATATTAATATTATTAAATTTCATAACTTTGGATTGCAATATTAAATTATTCAATTTGTTATATCATAATTATTTCAACTCTTAGCCTTAATTCCTATCAACGGCTGTAGTGTATTAAAGAGTTTGCTATGTTGCAATGATTTTTAATAAATTTAAAAATTTAGATTCGTGCAAGGTGACTCATCGCCCACCAATTTTCTAGGGATTTGAGATTATTCCAATTCTAATAAGTTCTTCTATGACAAGTTCCTCATTATTATTTATAACATTCATTTATATATAATCAATTTTTATTTATCAAAATGATCCATTACTTTTAATAAATTTAAAAAAATTATATTTTTTCCAAGTGGCTCCCCACCCAACAATTTCCTAGTGATTTGAGATTATTCCAATTCTAATAAGTTCCTCCATGATAAGTTCCTCATTATTATATATAACATTCATTTATAATTTTCTTTTTTTCTTAAGTTAAATTTGACCCATAACCTTTTTATACATGGTTAATCAGGTAAATGTGTGCATTAGTAAGACATTCTTGGTAGGGAAATAGTTCTTTTTGGTTATATTTATAAATCCTTCAGCTATGTCAACCACATTAATATTTTAATGTCGTTTTACTAGTATATCTTAATATATCATGATATATATAACTCTAGATATATATGGAGGGAAGAACAAAAACACAAAGTGATGGAGGTGGAGAGATAGAGGGAGTGACAAGGGAGAGATTGAGATAAAATGGAGAGGGAAGAGGAGGATTGTAGAGAGAGAGAGAAAGAGAGAGAGAAGGGTAAAGGAGAGAAAGGGATGCACAAAGATGGAGGTGGGAGAGAGAGACAAGGTTGGAGGGTAGAGAGAGAGAGAGTGGGAGAGAGATGGGGGCAGAGAGAGGGACGTAGGAGAGAGTGGAAGGACTAGAGAGAAGACTTGAGACAGAGGGGTAGAGAGGTAAGGATAAATATAGAGGGATATAGAGATGGAGTTGGAGGGTGGGAGAGTGAGTCAAGAAGGAAGACATAGAGAGAAAAAAGTGGAGAGAGAGAGAGAGAGGGAGTTACAAGGGAGAGATGGAGAGAAAGTGTGTATGTTTTGGGGTGATATAGAGATACAAAGAAGGAGAGATAGAAAGAATGGGGAAGAGAAGGAGAGAGAATGAGAGAGGGAGGGAGATAGTTAGATTTGAGGGTGAAGAGAGACAGAGGGGGGAGAGATAGAGGGAGGTTAGAGAGAAAGGGAGAGGGAGGAAGGAATAGAAAGGAAGGAAGAGAGAGAGAATGTGAGAGAGAAAAGGAGATAGGGAGGGAGGAAGAGATGGAGTTGGAGGGAAAGAGAGAGTGAGGTAAGAAGAAATACATAGAGAGAGAGAGAGAGAGAGAGAGAGAGAGAGAGAGTGATAAGGGAGATGGAAAGAGAGGGAAAGAGGAGAGCAGGAGGGAAGAGAGATAGAAAGGGGAGAGAGAAGGAGAGGAAGAGGGAGGGAGATATATATAGATATGGAGAAAGAGTGTGTATGTTTTTCGGGTGATATAGAGAGATAAAGGAGAGGCAGAGGGAGATAGAGATATAGATGGGAGGTGAAGAGAGAGATAGAGAGAGGGAGGGAGAGATAGATAAATATGGAGAGTGTGTGCGTGTGTGTTTAGGGGGTAGGTGAGATAGAGAGACAAAGGAGAGATAGAGTGAGATATAGATATAGATGGACGGGGGAGAGAGGGAAGAATATTTCTTTCACTATATGCATTGATTTTAGTGTAGATAATTATTTATAATCCTATTTGATTGCTTGCACTAGATGCATTGATTTCAATGTAGATGTTGATTTCTAATTAATTTTGATTGCTTGCATTAGATGCATATATTTCAGTTTAGATGTTGATTTCTAATTGTATTTGATTGCTTACTCTAGTTGCATTTATTTTAGCATAGATGGTGATTTCTAATCCTATTTGATTGCTTTCACTAGATGCATTGATTTTAGTATAGATGTTGATTTCTAATTATATTTGATTTCTTGCACTAGATGCATTGATTTAAGTGTAGATGTTGGTTTCTAATCTTATTTGATTGCTTGTATTATAAGCATTGATTTCACTGTAGATGTTTTTTTTCTAATACTATTTGATTTCTTGCATGAGATGGATTAGATGTTGTTAATCTTGAGAATGTAAATTATTAAAAATATTTTTCAAGATTAGATGTAGGCGGGAGAGAGGGAAGAAGATTTATTGCACTAGATGCATTGATTTCAGTGTAGATGTGGATTTCTAATCCTATTTGAGTGATTACACTGATGCATGGATTTCAGTGTAGATGAGGATTTCTAATCCTATTTGATGGCTTGCACTAGATGCATTGATTTTAGTGTAGATGTTTCTAATCCTATTTGATTGTTTACATTAGATGCATTAGATGTTGTTAATATTGAGGTTGTAGATTATTAAAAAAAATGTTTTTCAAGATGTATTTAATAATACATAGAGGAACACTATTAAGAAAAATTAGTTATCAAAAGTTGTGATGCCTAGGATTAAAATGAAAAAGATGTGTAGAATCAATCCACCTGCAAAGTGAAAATTAATCCTTGAGAAAATTGTCTCCCTTCTTCATCACCAGCTAACTACTAATAAACAATTATATATATTCAAAATTACATATATTCAAAATTACTAATAAATAATTGCATACAACAATGTATTCAAAATATTTATAAGAGGAAAATATATATTTATGGACATGAAAACAAATCAAAATATTCTTGAAGGAGATGTGATAATTGTTTGGAAAAACAAATAATGTAAATATTTTATAAATCTGTCCATTCATTAAAAAAAAATTATAAACACATTATTGCTTGACTTTGCAAAATAAAGTGTAGATAAAAAATTCATCAAAATGTTCTCAAAGGAAATAAATTATTTCAAACATTAGCAAATAAACAAATTATTTCAAGAGTAATTTTGACGTAGTAAATTTTAAAAACTACTATTCAAGATATATTTTGTAATACTTGGAGGAACACTATTTAGAATTAATTAGTTATCAAAAGTTGTGATACCTAAAATTAAATGAAATAGATGTGCAATATCAATCCTCATGCAAACTATTGATATTATTGTCTCCCTTCTTCATCACCAACTAATTACTAATAAACAATTACATACACATATAAAATATAACACAACAATTGTAACATTCACAAACATACCATTTAATTCCAAATACATAAACGCACAAACCACTCAATGCATCTTAGTACAGACATACAAACCATTCAAGGCAAGCAACACAAATTAAATTAAATAAGAGAATGATATGGTCATGCCAAGCAAATAAAACCTAACGTGAATTTTTAATTTTATCTCAAAAATATACATAATAATGATAATCTAAAAATGTGACATTATTGCCCTCAACTGGAACCAGCTTAGATCCATCTAACACCGGATATATCATGCGCCGAGAGGGATCAAATACCTCAAGGTGCAAACGTTTCCTCAAGTTCTACACACCAAAGAAATGGTTTGCACCTCAAGGGATTTGATCACTCTCAGTGCATCATAGATCAGGTGTTAGATGGATCGAAGCTAGTATATATTTTAATGTTGCATAGAATATAATTTCCAATCTAAGGTATGAATAAAATATTTAATATGAATTAATATTGATGTATAGTTAAAAATATATTAATAACAAAAAAAAACATTTGGATGTGCGCTGATAAAATGACTCAACGTATATGTTATGTAACCTATATAACATTCAAAAATACAATTTATACAATTAAAAATTACACATTGTTTTTTTCACTCTAAAATAAGTTTTCACTTGAACAAATTTGAAACCTTTAAGCCCATGTTAGATCAATGATTAAGATGGATCTATGCTGGCTACATATACTTTGAATACCTCAAATTATTTTAAAATTTTGAGAAGAATGCTCATAAAAGCATTTTTATTTTTCGAAAGGATTCTATACGGTTGATCACTTGAGTCACAACCAGGTATCTTATGAAGTTCGTTACGAATGAGATGTAAAATAATTATTGTTTAGAAAAGTATATATTAGTGTTTGTTATGAAACAAATTGATAATTTTTTCTTATATTTAATATCTTAAAATAATATTTTCTAATATTTTATATATAGAGAGGGGTATAGTCTAACTTATAGATGAAATGGTCTTTTTCACAACATTGTCTCATTAATTTTAACCAAAATATGACACAATTTTAAAAACATGAGTTTAAGTTGTTTAATCTATAGAATTCAAGTTCCCATTGGTTTTCCAAGGTGTTGGATCCATTTATACACTCAAAATTGCATTGCATTTTAAACAACAATAAACCACATTCTTTCTTAAATTTTTTTTGTTGAATTCCAGTGAAAAAGTCTAGTAAACAACTTTCCTTAATCCCATAAAAAATTGTCATGAACATCACCATGCAAAATTTTATTGTAGCATTGAAAGATAAAGTTGTTTTATGTAATTCACTTGTTAAGAAAGGCTACGACCTACTAAAAGAAAATCCCTCTCATCCAAGGAGGAAATACCAAACATTCAGAAGTTTTTCGAGCAGCAAGGGTGCTCCCTGTTAAATGTGAAACCAATTAAGACTTCAATGTTGTCCTCAACCATCTGCCACCTACACCTCCAACACTAACCTACTACGTCATCCACTGACTCCACTGTGCAGTCATGTATTCCACATGACAGAATTGGAGAATTATAGAGCTTCTCTCATCTATAAATTTGTAATCTCTCCTCTGCCTAAGTGATGTAAGCCAAGGCAAGGACTGTGTTTAATAGAAATGTGATTTCAGTTCTCCTTTGTATATTTTTCTCTATGTAATGTGTTATTTAATTTCTGATGTCTCCTATCTTGACTTCTGCGTTTTCTTGAATGAATTTTGTTGTATCTATCATATTGTTGTAATCGAACCCGTTCTTTGAACCCAACACTCCCAACAACAAACTCCCTTCTCCAAGCCCACTCTTTCAGACGCATAAGAAAGGTCATAGTTTTTCCAAACCCTTTCTAGCCCTCATCATGTATGTGATTATCTTTTCAAATTTATGCAATCTATTTCTTGAAATTTTGTTCATTTGTTTAACAATAAGATTTGAAAAATATTGGATTGATATATCATTTTAAAATTGAAAGGATTAATTCTAAATAAGAAAAATAAAAACATTCCTCCCACAAATAAACCCAATTTAAAACATTAAAATTAAAATATTATCTTTATCTTTTTATTAATTATTCATATAAATTTATGATGTTGCATGCAAATTGTCGAACCACACCACTTCAGGACATGCCCTCAAGGTAATGAGTTTATTTTACTTATTGTGGTTTGCTTGTCCTTTCCACTGTCTTATCTTTCTTTAGTACCCTTCGGGGATGGGATTCCTCCTTTCCTCAATCCCTATTCAATCTTCTGTCAGGGCCCTTCTAAAATAATAATAATAAAAAAAGTCTCCATTATTACATACATCAATGCTATTTAAGGATATTATAGTAAAAAATGTATAGAGATGTTGACAAGATTTAACAAATTTTATTTCAGGATAGTATAGTACCATAGATTTAAGAATCCATCTTTTGGTGAGTTACGATAATAGTATTACAGGCCTATTACATAATTTAACATAAAGAAAACAAATTAGTGAATGCATAGGGAGGTTTATCTAGAACCCCTCAAACCTAAAATCACTTAGGATGGTCCATTTTTGTGGATTTTTCCAGCGATTTATGATAAAACTAAAATGACTCATACATGGAGTCTTGTGGATTTTTCCAGTGAGTTATGAGAAAACTGAAATGACTCATACAAGGAGTCTTGTGGATTTTTCCAGTGAATTCTGAGAAAACTGAAATGACTCATACAGGGACTCTCGTGAAGGAAATGAAATGATCCTTTGAATGAAATCTTCATCGAATTAAATTACATATGAATTAAGATCAATCTTGAAGAGGAAATGAAACTGGTTCAACAAGCAATAACAACCGAAGGGAGATCAAAGAACTTAAAGGAAAAGGAATGTTCTTTGCATCACCAACTAGAAGAAAGAATGGCCCAAGAATAAATTCTTTATCAGAAAAAGTGAAGGATTAAATGGATTAAGTAGGGAGAATGCAACTCAAAATTCTTCCACAAGTTCATGGTTAATTACTAGCTCCAAAATTATACCAATCACCTTGGCACGCAGAACACTTAATACTTGGAGGATCATAACGACGTGTCACAAGTCCTTACTCTACATTTCCAATATCTTCTCTTAGAACCTATTATTTATAGGAGGCCAGACATTCAAAAAACTACACAACATATTCCAAAACTAGTCGTCACATAACATAATGCCATGTCATTAAAAGAACTTACTTTCTAAGAAGTAGAGGAAGTAGTCATGAATATTTCCAGGGGCCTTGCCCCACGGTCAGACAAATGCACAATAGAATTTTTTCAAGCTTGATAGAATATTGAGGGAAATGATATATGGAAGGTGGTGGAATATTCTAGGAGATCTGTCTCCTTGATTTCATCCTTCGATGCAACTTTTATCTCTCTCATACCTAAAACGGCTAAGGCCTCAACCCCATGAGACTATCGTCCAATAGCCTTATGAAATTTTATTTATAAAATAATCTTTGAAACCATGGAAAACATGATCAAATCTCTTATCCTTGGCCTGATTTCTCTGGAGCAGACAGGCTATGTGGAGGGTCAACAAATTCTCGACAACATTATTCTAATTCAAGAGAAACTCCATTCTCTCTGCTCAACATAACATCCAAGGATGAGTCTGAGGCTTAATAGGTCAAACACATTTGATAAGGTAAGTTGGCAATTCATTTATCATGTACTTAAGGCATATGGTTTCCATGAGGAAAGGATATACTGTGTCATGGCTCTCATCTCTAAAGCCTTCTTTTCTATTCTTCTCAGTGGCTCCCCAACTTCTACCTTCACTCCTTCTAGAGACAGCAAGAAAGGAGATCCTATCTGTCCTTACATTTTCCTATTTATAGTAGAGGACTTAAGTCTTTATACCAAGCACTCTCTACACCACCATCATTTACATGGTTTCCCTCTTGGCACTCCTCAACATTGATCCACTCATCAACAATTTTTGGATGATATTTTTATTATAGTATCTCCCTCCATCAGGGAGGGTTGCATTATTAAATAACTTTTGTACACCTTTAGTGTTGCCTTCAGAACTCAAATCAACAAGGGAAAGTCTTAGATCTTCTTTTTCAATACTCCCCATGGCATCCAAATTCACATATCTCACGCCCTTAGCTTTCAAAATAACTTCCTCACACCCAAATACCTTGGTTCCCCTCTCACTTTCAATCTTCTCTTCTCTATTGTTTGGGAGGAGATCCTATTGAAATTATATGCCAAACCCTCCAACTAGACTTCCAAAGCCTTAAATTTTGCAGGGCATTTCACCCTATTAAACTAAGTCATTCAATCGATTCCTACCTATATTCTATCTTCTCTTGCTACTTCGAAAACCATCCTCACTAAACTCCACAACCTTCAGTGATCCTTCTTATGGGCCTTAGTGGCCTGGGATAAGTTATGTCATCCAAAAGCAGCAGGGGGGTTGGGATTAAGAGATCCTCAAATTTTATTCAAAGACCTCAATGCAAAAACCTGGTGGCATTGGTTGAAGAATCCATCAACATTGTGTTGCAATATGTGGTCCAATAAATACACCTTAGGTCTCACACCTTGTTGGGCATGGAATCCCCCCACAGCATGTTTTGGAGCTCAAAGCCAAAGCTTTGAGTTAATATTGTTGTAAATCTCCGCGAATTGTGGGCGCGAAATGTATGTTAGAGTCATAGGGCTATCCGCCATAAGTTTTGAAAGTAATGTCGGCCTACCCATGGTCCACGAACCATGGGATTGTATAAATAGAGCGAAGCTCTAAGTGTAAAAGATAGCAAGTTAGAGCGAAGTATGAGATAGAAGCACAGAGTAAGTGTCTAAGTGTATCTTGGGTCATAGAGTAGCAAAAGGCTCTACAACTGAGTGCGTAGAGGCCTAGTAGAGTCTTCAGCTGAGTGCGCGGACCCCTGCAGCTGAGTGCGCAAGGTGGAGTTGGGTTTATGAACGGAGAAGAGATTAGTAAAGAAAGGTTTCGTCACCAATTCTATGTATTTGTTCTAAGTTATTACTTGCTTGATATCATTGGCGAATATATTGTTTCTTTACTACGCACACTTGTATGAATTGTGAATATTGTTAAGTATAATTGGAAGCATACAAAGAAGCTAAGTTAATCAACTAATATTGGATTACTAGTAAGGACTTGGGTAATAACATTGTTCGGCCCCGAGTAGGGCTATGTGAAGGTAGCATCACAGGTTGCGAGGTACGGGCAAGTGCGTGTAGTGACATAAGCGCAGGGTCGAACCGCGGACCACTTGAAACCATGAGACATCTCTAGGGTGTGGAAACCTGGTTCTAGCACCCTCCCATGCTACTTCGGGTGAGACCTTAGTCCTCGCTCCACGGACTATTGCCGAAAGGGCCAGTAGTATCGGGATTTGTTTGGCTAAATCACCTCCGTACTTGGGTCAGGCCCCAACAAGCCAACAAATAGTTCCGTTGACGGGACCAGGATCTGCATAAAGGATGTCTGATGTCGTGTCACTAGAATCCAACGAAGAAAGAAATTGAAGGGTGGTTGGACAGAAAGATTCACGAGTTCGCGATGTAGGAAAATAGGAATCCATGTGTATCAAAGGAAAAGTGGTTAGAGTGCTATTTATATACGTAAATCCACGAAATTTTCTTTGCATCCTTCCCCTCTAAGTTGTATGAGTGGATCATGAAGCTAGCAGACAGTCAGGGAAGGTGTAGGCTCAACAAACTGATTATATGGACTCCATAATTTGTGCCCAGACTAGAAGAACCAGAAGATAAGATCACGCGTGCTGTGGACCATTGGCTTGATCGAATTATAGGAGGGTTTATCACCGAATTCACGGTAGATACTTCAGTCAGCTACAGCGAGGTGGAACGATGCTTCCTCAAAGGACCGCGAGGTAAGTACATTGAAACTTTGAACACTTGGATTAAAATTCTATTATGTGAAAAGTGATTTATGCAAATAAATTTATGTTTGGGGTTACACGAAGTGGGAGGATCTATAGAAATGAAGGTAGTGCAGAGATAGAAAATAGCCCCTTGATTTCACCTTGGCAGGAAAGTGAGGAAGAGCTCGCAAAATTTTCTTCGAGAAGTGCAGTCACTCTCATAAGGCAGCGAATTCCGCGCATACCACTCCCACCTACACCACCACCGGTTTCACCATCTTCACCTCCATCTCTACCCACACCACCTCTGCCACCGCCACAGTTCAATATGGTGAGCGCAATAAAATTGCTGGTATTCAGAGGAGTAGGGAACGAATATCCGGACCAGTTTTGGTTCGTGGTAAAAGATGCATGGGATGAAAATATAAAGAAGGCAACACTAGTAAGCACATTGCAGGATCGCGCACTAACATGGTACATTAAGCATTCTAATGATCATCCAAACACAGGGATCACAGATATCCAGGCTACGCTGAACAGGGAATTTAGCAGGCCGAAATCAGAGACACAATCGATTATCGGATTTAAGGAAATCACGATGCTTCCAGGCGAGACCCCATGGGATCTAGATCAGAGATTGAAGAGTATGATTCGCAAATCCAACATGACCTTGATAGATGGATAGCATCGTGCATGCTTTGTCACATCACTAACGCGCATTTAAGGGCAGCACTGTCACAACAGAAGTTATCCGCCCAGGCCGAAGCTTTGGACATTGCAATGAGACTGCACAAGACCCAAATACAAGTTCCTAGCTTGGGAGTCCAACAAATCCACGTGCAACTGCAAAATTTGTGTCTAGAAATGCAGAGTTTGAAACAGGACAGGACAACTCACCCAGAAGCGCGTGAGGAGGTATGGTGCATAAAACACAAAGACCAGGGGCATGACAAGGATCATTGTCCAATCTTCACGAAGTACCTAGCAGCAGGAGGGCCAATGCCATTGATGCCAGAGGCATAAGTAGGGCCGAGCGTGGTGCCTACATTATGGTGCGCGATTTGTCAGATAGGAGGAAAGCACGCTACAGATAACTGCCACCTATTACAGAAGTATACGCAGACATCCCAACAATTTTTTTGTAATTTATGCAGGTCGGTAGGCCATGATGAGTGCACCTCCAAGAGTTATGAAATGATGATGGATCAGACTCCTGCCTACAGAGTGTAGACCAAAACGCGAGCCCTTGATCAAAATGCAGGGTTGACGCACGCTGGATTTTAGGGGTACGGACGAGGTCGAGGTGGAATGGGACCATGTAGGGGTCACGGACAACTAATTTATTACGATTGCAGAGGGCCAGGGCATTATGCCCACGATTGTACAAATCTGACGAAAGAATCATGTTTATATTAAACTCACTTTGATCATGAGATGGAGGACTGCCCTACACTAATAGTGAGGCTGCGCAATAAAGGGATACTCCAGCCTCCCCTGACCCAAAACTTGCAAATGATGAGTTCTGAGCCACGCTTAGAGGACCCGAATGTAAACATCGTGCTCTGAAGTGGTATCACGACAGGAGATGACAAAGGTAAGCATCCTGAAGAAAGCGTGTGGGTTCGCAAGGCTCCTACAAAGGAACTTAAATTTGATTTGGAGCATGCAAAGTAGACTTTCATGGAAGCTAAGAAGAGCTTCATGGAGGCCTCCACTTCAGGTAGTAAGGATCAACTAGAACTGGAGATGGATCCTTCAATGCTCACTACCTTTTTGGAGACATGGATGAAACTGCTATGCGATAGCAAGGTAGTGAAAGGACTACAAGAACTCATCACTAGATGTGCTGGACCAGGGGAACTGAGTGTAGTCTGCAAACTTAGAAAGCACACATCGCGAACAGGAAGGGAAATGAGATTGATTGCGCAAATCAGGGAGTATGAAATGGATCAAGTGATTCTGGATTTAGGATCGGACGTGAACATACAGCCAAAGTAGACATGGGGGCACATGGGCAGGCCCACGTTGCAATGGTCCCCTAATCAATTGCGAATGGCGAACCAGCAGAAGATCCTATCGATGGGGAGATTGCAGGGAATAATGGTAGACATCGAAGGTGCAAGCGCACTTGCAGATTTCGAAGTGATAGAGATTGTTGATCACAACAATCCCTATCCCACGCTATTAGGAATAGATTGGGCCACTGATATGAATGGAGTGATAAACTTGAATAAGTGAAAAATGATTTTTGAGAAAAAGTCACTGCGCGTAGTGGTACCTTTAGATCCTGGGGAAGGATCGAGCTACACAGAACTAGTGCACGACAACGAAAGTGACAACGAGCTAGACTATAGCTACAAGATAACTGCTCGAGAACAGGATTGGGTAAATCCTATAGCCGATGGCAGGATTTCGTGGGAGCATGAAAGTTCCTGCGCATTAGATTCAGATGAGGAAACAGAATGATGGTAGAACCGATTACACAAGGTAACCATGCTCAATTGCAACATGATGGTAAGATCATTGTACTGCGTGACAATAGAGACAAGGGATCTACCTATGTATGAAGGGTTGACAGCGGTGAATGAATTCCTGAAAATATTTGAAAGCAAAGTGCCAGAAAACAGAGGTTCAATGCTCTGAAATGGGCATTGCGCGTTATGCCAGCAAGGTGGTACGGTACGCACCAGTAGAGTTTTGGGGACTGGCACGAATGTAGAAAGATGATGTGCTTATGGTTTGGAAATCCTCAGTTGTGGATGGAAGCTGGGTATGATGGACAAAACATCCTGCGTACCCACCTTTCCAGATGGGTACAGGCGTATGGTACATGGCCCACACGAACGCACACCACTCTCACGATAGGAAACAGCAACAACAAGAAAAAGAAGGAAAGGCAAGTGCGTGAACAACGATGTATGATAAGACCTACCACGCCAAAAATCATACACGAGGAAGCCTTTGACAAGGTGTTCGAAGTGTTGAATAGAGTCCACCATATAAGATGCACTGATTGGGACCTGCACGTACAAGCAGAAGTTTGAAGCAGGGGTTGTAATCTCTGTGGAGCATGCGAAGCTGAATCCATGCATAATAGTACCCGTAGATACGATGGTTTCCAAATCTCAGAACGAAGAAATCACACAGTTGTAAGAAACAGAACTTATAGGACTTGAGGAATAAATCAAAAAAGGAAACCTTAAACTCCGCGAACTTGAAAAAGATCGGGTACGACTAAGGGAGAAAAGCGCTTTGATGGATGCGGAGGTCAAGAAGCTAGAAAACAAAATAAAGGAAGCATTTTTCCTCAAAAAACTAGGAATGGTAAGGCAAGGTGCATACAATCGTACTAACAAGTTGGATGACTATCGTCGTGAAATGGTTAGTTTGCTGCCGTGGCTTGGATCGCATATCACCAAATGAAGTGACCAGGGTAGAATATTGCAAGTAGTAAAGTGTGCAGTGTCGGTCACCCCAATGGAAGAAGGGTATTCTTCGCGAACCATGGGGGAGGACGGGATGGAGCCCCACACGGGTGGTGCGACCACCTGACTAGCCATAGGAAGAATAGTCTTAACGCTCCAAGCAGTTGAAAGGGAGCGCAGGACTATAAAATATTCTTCCTGGGAGCTGCGTGGTATTGGAGATGTGCGCAGAATCAGAATGTCATAGGGTTCATGGTCGCGCATGGAGGGCTACGCTACCGCGTGATTTGGCTGGGAAGTGACCATTGAGGTCACTATTCATGATGAGATGTGTGATTTAAGGACAAATGGAGTGGGCAGCGGGCATTTAAGACACAAGTTATGGGAAATATTTCGGAAATCTGCCGCCAAGAAAGAATTAATGGCCCAAAATTGGGGGGAGCTGTTGAATTCGAATTCGAAAGGCACTATAAAGCACAAAGGGTTGGCCAGCAAATAACACTTGGTCATTTGAGAATTGAGCACTTGAGCAGAGCATTTAGCATTCAGATTTAAGAGATAATTAAGCCCCTAAGTTCACGAGTGACAGAATACAACCTAGATATGATTACGGCCACTAAGGATGGTTTGGCAATTGAAGAGGTAACTGTCAGCAAGGCTACACAAACCCAAATGGTGGAGAATGTTCCAGAAGGCATCGGGGTGGTGATAGAAACCCCCAAATCACCACGAATACAGAGGCCCAAGAAGGATAAACAGGTAATGGGCCTAGTACGTGTGTCCCCAAGGAATCCACGACATGGAAAACTAACCATGCCAGAGAAGGGGAAAGTAGTCACAATAGAAACAAATGAGGAAGAAGAAGACTTGCAAGCCCTGATCGCCGTAAAATAAGAATATGAAGACATGGAGGAGGATATCCAACCATTACATTTTGCAACAAAACTGCCCACGTATGTCCCTCCGTGGAAAGGGAAAACCAAAGTGCTGAAGGATCTAGATGAAACGAAGAGTTCACTCCAGACCCCGCTCCTCCCATATGGCATTGTATTTGAGGGCACACACCTAGGCCATGTGCCAACCATGAAATTTGAAGACTAGGACCTCACTGACCGCGAGAAGTTCCCACACCTAGAGACCAGGAACCTAATGAACCAGAACATTGGGGGGTGGTGATAACATTAGAGCCACAGAAGTGGCTGCGCTGTGTGGAAAAGGCTGGGTTGTTGCACTTATTATGGATACCACATTTCCACCACACGCCCATCACCATTTTCATCATCAGGCAGCTGCTCTGCCTGGTGCATGATGGATATCTATGGCTAGAGGAGCCTATTCCCATCACGGCAGACCTCATTCACCACATTTCTCAGCTCCCTTATAAAGGAAAGGACCCCGCAACCATAGCGGGAAAGGGCAGCGATTTGGCTCTCATAGAAGCTATGAAGGCAAAATACAAGTTGGAGAAGAAGAAGAGGGGCTACGCCATCTCCAACATCAAGGACAAAGGGGTGCATGTAGCAACCAAACTCCTGGCCGACAAAGTTATGAGGAAGTGTCGCGCCGATGAGGTATCGGCATCGGTAGTCGCACTGGCCAAGTAGAGCGCGGAGTGGGTCTAGTTCAACTGGTTTGAATTCCTCTGTGAAGAATTTTTGACAAATTGTCACGAAGCACAGGAGTAGGGTAAAACCTTCCACTACGCGTGGTTGTTGTTATCCATCATGCTAATAGCAGGGGAACTACCAGAAGACAGTTAATTCCCCAACATTAACAGAGACTTACCGGAGTCAGCAAAGTATGCTTTTCTCTGGACCACGAAGGAAGCAAAATGGATTCGCGACACCAAAATTTTCTGGGTGCTCATGGAGGTGAGCATCCAGATGTGGATCAATCAGAGGCCGCGCTTGGCACGTATGGTGTACAATAGTCTACATAGTTTTTCAGACTTGAAAGCTGATATGCACAACATTTATATCAGGGTGGGAAAGGATTCAGCAAAGCAGTGGACAAAGCTACCCTTTTTAGCCACTGACGATGCAATTTTTACTGTCTTCGATACATGGCCTCCTGAATGGCACGCCCCAGATTTGGCAGAACTAGAGAAGGTGACAAAACAGAAGAAAAAGGACAATGCCAAGTTGTGTGTCACTCAATTGGCATAAAAAAGGCAAAAGGAAAAAGCAGCAGCTGAGGTAGGGGCAACGTGAGAAGCAACACAGAAAGTCACAGAGCAAAAGAGATCCGCAGAAGTAGTAACAGTAGCACAGGGAGCAGAGGCAACAACAACATAGGAAGACGAGGGCCAAGCAATGCCCTCATAAATGTAGGAGGCGGAGGAAACAGAAATAGCAGAAGGGAGTGCAAACCTAGGGGCCACGTCCACACAGTTAAAGCACCCCCACATTGCAAAAAGAGCAGGACCAAGGAAAAAGGTCAAGGCCTCAAAGTTGGCCATTGACCCGATCACCTTAACCGAAGGTGATCTCCATGACATTGGCGAGACAGTTCGTGATGTCACCAATGAAGCACTTCAGGAGTTTATGAATGAGCACTAGATTGTGTTGGGGGCCCTCAGGGTGCAGCTGTAGGAGTTACAGGTGCGGCCCCCTCAGGTGGGTACCCTTTCTACCCACCTCGCAATAGGATCTTCAGCAGCAGAGCAGATGCTACACGCAGGGATGGACAATACAATAGTATTGCCGAAAGGGGCCATAATTGCAGCGAATGTGACCGATAGATTTTCGGTTAGCATGTTGAAAGGACTTGGCCTTAATTTGGCTTCCCTTCCACAAGAAACATTGTATCAACCAAAGAATGGGATAACTGCAGAGTTGCGCGCCAAGGGGAGCCACACGATTCAAGTTCTTGGTGAGGAGAAAATAAACATACAACAGCTCAACTTGCAGCGTGACGAGTTGGTGTCGCAAAATCAACAATTGGTGTAGATGGTAGATGACGCTTGCCGATGCATCCCGAAGTTGGCCATCACAACAGATCCACCAGTAGAAGTGTGCATCCACAGTTTGTCAACCAAATTCCGTGAGGCCAAGCAAGAGATGACAAAGGTGTAGTTGGAGCTGAATCTCCAGATCGCCGAGCTGCGGTTGAAGGCACAACTGTCCACTCCCCCGAAAATCAGAGAATAGAGCACTAGTGCTATTGCAGCAGGGTTGGAAGCAATTGGAGGTGCAGTGTGTGACTATACTGACATGTTGGAACATACACTTGAGGTCCTCACAACTTTGCAGGACGACCTCAACATCCAGCGCCTGGAGACAGAGGCACGCAAACTCCAACAGAAGTACGACAGTGTCAGAGGAACTGCGCAGACAATAGTCCTCACTCAGTAGCTTGCAAGGATGCAGCAAGCCAAGGCATTAAAGGAGAAGGTGGACGTAGCGTGCCATAAGGAAGCAGTTATCAAAGCACGCGTTCAACCATGGATTGACGAGGCCTTGATAATCATGACGAATATCGATGGAAATCTCACGCACATATAGGGGATGCATGCACAAATACAGGGAAGCACGTCGGAGACAGAGGTCTCAGGAAAATGGATGCAACAGGTTCAGCAAGCAGCAGCTCAGTGCACCACAGATATCAGCACTGTTCGAGAACAGTTGGAGGGACTCTACGCCAAGATCGTCGTGCTGACAGAGTGACTCGAGGGCGAGTCATGGTGTTTGTGTTAGGGTTTTGTTGGGCATGGAATCCCCCCACAACATGTTTTGGGCCTCAAAGCCCAAGTTTTGAGTTAATATTGTTGTAAAGCTCCACGAATTGCGGGTGCGAAATGTATGTTAGAGTCAGAGGGTTGTCCAACCTAAGTTTTGAATGTAATGTTGGCCTACCCATGGTCCGCGGACCATAGGATTGTATAAATAGAGTGAAACTCTAAGTGTAAAAGATAATAAGTTAGAGAAAAGTATGAGATAGAAGCACAGAGTAAGTGTCTAAGTGTATCTTGGGTGGTAGAGTAGGAGAAGGCTCTGTAGCTGAGTGCGCAGAAGCCTAGTAGAGTCTGCAGCTAAGTGCGCAGACCCCTACAGCTAAGTGTGTAGGGCGGAGTTGAGTCTATAAATGGAGAAGAGATTAATGAAGAAAGGTTTTGTCACCAATTCTATGTATCTATTCTGCGTTATTAATTGTTTCATATCATTTGCGAATATACTATTTCTTTACTACGCGCACTTGTATGAATTGTGAATATTCTTAAGTATAACTGGAAGCATACAAATAAGCTAAGTTAATCAACTACTATTGGATTACTAGTAAGGACTTGCGTAATAACATTTTTCGGCCGCCAAGTAGGGTTTCCTGAAGGCAACATCACAGGCTGTGAGGTACGGGTAAGTGTGCATAGTGACGTGCGTGCAGGGTTGAACCGCGGACCACTTGAAACCATGCACTACAACAAAACAGGCAATTTGCGCCAGATTTAGCACCAGATTCTAGTGCATTTTTTTCTCAATTGGGATGAGCAACCTGGCACTAAATCTGGCTCTATTGTACAATTTTTAAAGCGTCCTTTTTTGCACCAAATTTTTCATCTTTTTTACGCCAAATTTTCCATCATTTTCTGCATCATATTTTGCACCAAGATTTTCATTTGGTTTTACAACAGGTTTTGCTTCTAGTTTTGTGCCTTTTTTTGCATCTATTTTTGCATCATTTTTTGCTTCCTCTTTTGTGGAATTATTTGCTTCTATTTTTGTGTCATAATTTGCATCGATTTTTACACCATCTTTGACATCTTATTTAGCGCCTTTTTTTACATCCAATTTGTGCCAACTTTTGCATCTGGTCTTATGCCATCTTTTGCTTCTAATTTTGTACTTATTTTTACATCTATTTTTGTGCCAATTTTTCTGCCTTTTTTTACACCATCTTTTCCATCCAATTTTGCACCATATGTTGAATCTGATTTAGTGCCAAATTTTGCATGCATTTTTGCACCATTTTTTGCATCCACTTTTGTATTTTATTTATCTCCCTTTTTTGCATCCTATTTTGCACCATATTTTGCATTTAATTTTGCATCATTTGTTGCATCCAATTTAGCATCATTTTTAACACCATTTCTTGCATCCAATTTTTCATCCTTTTGAGCATCTAAATTTGCATCCTATGTTGAACCATATATTGCATCCACCTTTGCATCCCATTTTGTGTCTATTGTTACGTTCACTTTTGAGCCATTTTTTCATCTACTTTTGCATTTGTTTTTGCACCAAGTTTTGAATGATTTGTTGCATCATTTTACATCCAATGTTGCATCTCAATTTGCATCCAAAATTGAGCCATTTTTATGCCCATTTTTGCACCATTTTTTCTTCTTTTGTGTCCAATTTTGCACCATTTTTTATGTCCAAATTTGCATCCTTTTTGGTATCTAGTTTTTCATCCTTTTTGGCTTCCAAATTTGCATCCTTTTTTCTGCCACATTTTGTGTCCACATTTGCATCTCATTTTGCACCTAGATTTTAGTTGGAATTTTCATCTAGTTATGCATCATCTTTGACATCCTTGGTTTCACCATTTTTTAGTCCCATTTTGCATCTTGTTTTGTGTCTTTTCTTACATCCTTTTTGCATCCTAATTTTACACCATTCTTTGCATCCTCATTTTGGTGTCCATTTTTGCATCCTTGTTTGCACCCAATTCAGTGTCCTTTCATATGCCCTATTTTGTTCCCTTCTTTGTGTCTAGTGTTGCACCCCTTTTTAATTTTACTTTAAAAACCTTTTTGTGTCATTGTTTGCATATTGTTTTGATGGCTAGTTTAACATCCAATTCTACTCCCAATTTTTCATCCATGGTTAAATCCACTTTTGGCTTCTTGTTTAGAGTTTTACTTTTATTTCCATTTATGACCACCTCTATATGTTCATTTTACTAAGTTCATTTACATAGTGAAATATATTAAATTTTCTAAATATCATTTTGTTGTAGGATTTAATGCATGGTTAGATGAAAACAAAACCCTCTCAGTTTATCTCAGAAACCTAGGACAAACCAATTAAGAGAAAGGTTGTTCTAAGGCTTAGGATTCTTAGTAGATCAAGATGTAGAGTATAGATTAAGAAAAATAGAATGAATTCTTGTGAGTCCTCGCATGCAGGTCTTCTTGGAGTTTTTCGTATAGCCAAGAAGCGCTCATAGCTAGCTCCAAAGCTTGGTCCTACACATAAGAGAGAGAATAAAGAAACCTTCACAACATAATATCTTAATAATCAAAACTATAAAAAAACATATAAATATTATTGAATAAATAAATATAAACCAAAAACCCATGCATACATTAGTTAAATAGAAGAAGTAAAGAATGAATAGAAACATATGGAAGGAAGAACAACTGATCTATATGAATAAAGGAGTTGGAGGAAAGTTACAACAATCAGATATAGTTGCAACATCACCTCCCCCAACTCATAGCTCCAAAACTCTCCCTCTCAAGACAGATCTCAAGAGCGTGACAATACAAAATTCCCATCATTTTTTCAATGGCCAAGCCTCTAATATATAGGAAAGTGGAGGCTATGAAGATTTCCAAAATTCCTCATTAGTTCAATTTGGGAAAAATCTTTTGGGTGAATAATGTTTCCTCATATAAAAAAGGAATTTTCCACTTTTTAGATGCTTTTGTGCTTAGGAAAAATCTTCCCCATGCTTTATGGCTCTTTCCCACTTTTGTATGCTTTTATTTTTTAGGAAAAAGCTAAAGATGAGGATAGAGAGATTACATTCCACCATATGTTTCCGAAAGTGACCAAGAATGTCAAATTCAAATTCTAGTTTGCTTATGTTTTAGTTTTTTTTTAAATATATATTTAGTTTTAGTATTTTTTTTTTCTAGAAAAATATATTTAGTTTTTGGTATATTTTTCTATAAGAAAAATTATATTTTGTTTTTATAAAAATGGATTTTAAACATTCCATTCATGCTAAATTTGTGATTTTATGATAGGAGTTTAAATTATATATAGTAAAGTAACTTAATGTCATGTGTCGTGTTGCTGAGATGGGTGTTATACATCTCTTTCTTGCTAAGTTATAGAATGTTCTTGGGTTTTCTTAATGCAATAAAACTAATTATGTTCTTCATGATATCTTGAAATGTTCATCTTGAACCAGGCTAATAAAACAATAAAGTTAAAATAGGTTTTCCTTTGTCCTTTATAGATCTTTGTCCCCATTAATCTTGGCCTTAATAGATTAATTGTCTTGTGGTGGCCTTGAGTGGTCACTTCCATTAGTTGCATGCTTTGTAGTTTTCAGTTAGTGACATTTTTTAGGCTTGATAATATGTTATTTAATTTATCAAAATGTGTTATTGTCCATATTATCGTTAAATATTAATATTAAATATGCTGATTTTTAAGCATGTTTTAGCAAAACTTTCCCAAAATGTTTATGGATTTTATTTTATAATGCAATGATTCTTTGCTTGATGAAATTGTTTTGGATATTTTTTTTAATGATTCATTGATTGATGAAATTGTTATGGATATTTTTTTTAGTATATTAAATTGTATGTGATAAAGTCAAAAATCACCTCTTTTTTAGATTTTCATTGATCAATTTCCCTTAAGGCCATCAAGTTCACCATTTGGTCCCAGGTTAAGGAAATATAGGAGTCATGAAGTGGAATTGTCCAAGCACTTAAATCTTGAGACATGTTTCTTTTTAGTCACTTTATACTTTCTTTCTATGTAAATTTTTGATGAAAATAGTCTTGGAACATGAGGGGCGTCAATAGTAAGCGAAAACAAACTCCTAAAAGAAAAATGGTATGCAAAGCACCCATAAATAATGTTGATATAAGAAGCAAAAATATTAAGTGAGGTTCAACCTCATATAATTAGAAAATGGGGGAGGAATTTCCAAGTAGTAGTGATTGATGCTTAGAGATACTTGGGTGGAATGGTTATTATTTGAAATGATTAAGACATCAAGGTTACCAATATGTTTACCTCTTTTCGCATTATGACAATACAATTTTAGTTAATTGAGATTGAGGACTACTACCATGTATCCAATGTCTATGACTCCAATATCGCAAATGGAAAACCTCTATTTCTCAATTCTATTTCTATCACAAGTAATTTATACTCCCCATCTCCATGGATTGTTGGGAGTGACTTCAATATTATAAGTGTCTCGAGGAAAGGAAAGAATGAATCGAAATGTTTAACAAGATATTTTGTAAGCTATACCATTAAAGCCACAAAGTAGTCTCCATTAAAGTTGTCAAGAAATGAGTCTCCAACCCACACATGTGGATCAATGAGATGTAATACATGTGCGTGTGGTTACGAACTCAATACACCTCTATAATAACTCCACAAACTTATGTATTTCACTCTGTCACATAAATTGACAGTAGTGTGACATAAGTAAACCAAGAGTAGACATGAAAGCCTTAGGAAACAAACATTCCTTAGATCCTCAATTAGGTGCTTAAATGATGAAGTGAAAATGCAAGGAGAAAAGAATAATTCATGATTTAACCATCACATACATGTGATCAAGTGTGACTAGGAGTGTATATATTCATATATTTTCCAAAGAGGGAGTGAATACATGAGTTACCATTTATTGGCCCTTATTTTTCTTTCTTTTTCATTTTCTTATATATAGGACTTAGGGAATAAGGTTTTCATAAGTTTGGCACAACTCATAGATATAAGATTTACATGAATTTTCACTTCAACCTTAGAGTTTAGACTTAGATAAACCAATATAGTGTATGTTTAATGATTTTGGCTTTCACTTTTTTATTGTATTTCATCACAAATACAAAAGTGGAAATATTTTGCCACAAATCTATGAATGCTTAATCATAAAGTCGTCATGTGATGAAAACAAATTAATGATGTTATTCTCTACGAAAATGATGGGTATTCTTGAGAAAATCTTATGCTTGTGGATGTTTCCTCCCTGGTTGAGAGGGAGTGAGGGTAGACACCATGTTATCCATGTGTCATGTACTATGGCTAGGATTAACAATCGTAAGCCTAGTAAAGGCACTAGTAGGGATAATGGTGGATTGGATAAACATCTAGGACCAATATTCTTTGAGAATTTGGACATTGACTAGGACTAATCGCCATAAGTCAAGTACATTAATCCAAGATAAGAATAGTCATGAGGATTGACATTTTCTGGTGTCAAATATTATGATAGTGGATTAGGAAATGATCATGTGAGGACATACCTGGTAAACATCTTGGTGGGGTAAGTGCCTTGAAAGGCAGTGGTGTCCAAATTTATGCCTCCCAACATTGTGCTCTGATCTAATGGAGAGATAAACTTATTAGTCAAGGCCTTACTATTTTGAAAATTTTGGCTATGATGATGTAAATCATCATTGATGCTTATCAATCTAGATCCCTTCTTATATGAATATTTCAACTTGAGAGTACCTTTTTGTCTCATTATGAGTACCTCACTAGTTTAGAGGGAGGGTCATCATCTTCATTATTGCCATCATCACCACCATCAATGTGATCATTATTGTCATCATTTCATTATCATCATAATCACCATTCATGTCTTCTTCATGATCATCATCATCATCGTGATTTTTTATATTGTCGTCAATTGTTCATAATTATAGGTATCATAAGAAATATCACCAACCTTAGGACACATGATATATGAAAGAAAAAGAACCACTTTATTTTTTAGAAATGATTGATGATCATCAACATCACTACCATTATCATCGTCATTATAATTGTCATCATCCCCATCATCATAACTAATATAAGTTTTATCATAATTTTTGTCCTCTTCATCATGAACATCATAATCATCATTCATGCCATTATTGTTCTTGATTATGACCAAGATGAGAATAATGATAATGATGATCAGATGATGATGACTTGGAAGATGACGCCAAAGATAATTATTATGATTTTTACCATGATAACATTTAAAAATTGGGAGGAATGGCCAAGGTCATTAGCATCATCATCATTGTCATTGTAACTTCCATCGTCTTTATCATCATTGTCATTATCATAACAATCGCAGTTCATGTCATCGTCATCATCTTCATTATCATCATCGTTATAATTATTGACATTGTCATCAATTGTTCATAATTTTCAATGTCATAAGAAATATAATCAATGCAAAAGATATGATGTGTGTTGGAAAATGGATGCAAAAGTAAACAAAAAAATGGGGGTAAAAATAGACGTAAATTTGGATGAAGAGTGGACACAACATAAGTAGATGCAGAACAAGACAGAAAAATTGAACAAAAGTGGATGAAAAAGTAGATGCAATAGTTCATACAAACTTGAACACAAAATAGGACTCAAACATGGATGAAAAAGTGGAAGAAAACATGGGCACAATAGTAGGCATAAAACTTAGCATGAATTGTGGTGAAACAAATGTGGATACTCCAATGAATGTAAAAAAAAAGGGACACAAACTTGAATGCAAAAAGGAGGAAAACTTGGATGAAAAAAGGGATGTAAACATGGGTGCAATAGTGAACATAAAATTAGTTGCAAAACTAGACAAACCAAAAGTGGATGTAAAAGTAAATTCGAAATGGGATGCAAAAAACATAAAAAATATTTGATGCAAACTTGGACACAAAAGAGGATGCAAATATGGATGCAATAGTGGAAGAAAATGTGGGTTGCAATGATAGGCATAAGATATGGCACAAATAATAGCACAAAAAAGGTGGATGTAATAATAGACACAAAAAAATATGCAAACTTAGATGCAAGACAAGATGCTATAAGGGATGTAAAAGTGGATGCAAACACGAGTGCAACATGAGAAACAAAATTGGATGCAAAATATCGATGAAATGGAAGTACATGCAAAAGAAGATACAAAATGAGATGCAAAACCCAACACAAAAGTGGATGCAAAAATAGATGAAATATTTTATGCAAAAGAGGATGTGAAGATGGATGCAAAATTGGAAGCAAACGTGGGTACAACAGTATGTGCAAAACATGGAACAAATTTTGTCACAACAAAAGTAGATGTAATGATAGATGCAAAAAAAGAAGCACATGAAGATGAAAAATAGGATGCAAAAAGGGATGTAAAAGTGGGTGTAAACATGGGTGCAACAATGGATGTAAAATAGCTTTTGCAACTTATTTGAAAGAGCAATTTTGTCCCAACAATTAGACTTGTAGCATAAAGAACATGGTTAATACATATGATTCGACCAAAAACTAGTTACTACCAAAATTCAACCAAAAAAAATATTACTGCATAAAAATAGAATTAAAAACAAAAAAAATAAAAACAAAAATTTCCCAAATTAAAAATAAATAAATGATAAACTTTTTTTTACCAAAATTTAGTGATTTTTTTAGTGCTAATACTAACATCACCATTACAACAATATATTTTTTTAGTGCTAATACTCCCATTACAACAAGATATAGGAGGGATATAATGCAAAAAGTTTAATAATAATATGTATGTAGAAGATGGTCTTCAGACTGGTGAATTCATGATAATCAATGGGACTACAGTCAAAATAATTGGATGTTATTTACTTTTTTACATAGATTGTCAAAATAATTGCATAAATCGATTTTTTTAAACCAAAATTTAACAAAAACTTTGCTAGTGCTAACATTAGAACCACCATTACAACAAGATATCTTTCTAGTGTTGACAACACCATTATAGTAAGATACCTCAAGAGAGACAGAAAATTTAAAAAGTATGATAGTAATATGTATCCAGAAGATGGTAGTGAAACTAGTAATTGTTCATTCTCATTATCATAATCATTGTCATCATCATCACCATCATCCTTGTCATCGTTATTGCCATCATTACATTATCATCATAATCACCATTCATGCCATCATCATCAGCTCCATCATCATCATCATTATGGACATTGTTTGCAATTGTTTATAATTATAGACGTTGTAAGAAATATCATCAACCCAAAAAATGTGATCAGTGCTAAAAAAGGGTTGTTTAGGACACATTGATATACGTAAGAGAAATAACAACTCTATTTTTGAGAGATGATCGATGATCATCATCATCACCACCATTATCATCGTCATTGTCATTTTTATCATCCCCGTCATCATCATTAATGTAATTTCTATCAACATTGTTGTAATCATCATCATCATTCATGCCATTATTGTTTTTGATGATGACCTAGATGAAAATTATGATGAGGACACCAAAGATAATGCTTATGATTATGACAATGACAACATCTAAAATTGGGAAGATTCGCCAAGGTCATTAGCGTCGTCATCATCATAATCATTGCCATCATCATCATTAATGTCATTGTAACCACTATCGTCTTTATCATCATAATCACAATTCATGTCATCGCCATCATCTTCATTTTCATCATTGTCAATATTATTGACATTGTCATCAATTGTTCATAATTGTCAATGCCATAAGGAATATCATCAATGCAGAAAATATGATGAGTGTTGGAAAAGGGATGCAAAAGCGAACATAGAAATGGGGGCAACAATAGAAGTAAAATTGGATGAAAAGTGGATACAACATAAGTAGATGCACAACAACATGAAAAACCTAACACAAAAGTGGATGCAAAAGTAGATGTAGTTGTCAATGCAAACTTGGATGCAAACATGAAGGCAAAAGTGGAAGCAAACATGGGTCCAATGGTAGGTGTAAAACTTGGCACAAACTGTGGTGAAACAAATGTGGATGCAACAACGGACACAAAAGTAGATGCAAAAATGGATGAAACAAAAGTGGATACAATAGGGGATGCAAAAACATACACAATATCTGATGCAAACTTGAACACAAAAGAGGATGCAAATGTGGATGCAAACGTGGAAGCAAATGTGGTTGCAATGGTAGGCGCAAGATATGGTGCAACAAAAGTGTATGTAACAATAGACAAAAAATATGCAAAATAAGATGCAAAAATGGATGTAAAAGTGGAAGCAAACATTGATGCAACAGGCAAAACAAAATTGGATGAAAAAAATGGATACAATGGAAGTAGATGCAAAAGTAGATACAAAACGAGATGCAAAACCCAATGCATAAACCTGACACACAAGTGGATGCAAAAATAGATGCAATATTTGATGCAAAAGAGGATGTGAACATGGATGCAAAATTGGAAGCAAACGTGGATACAATAGTGAGTGCAAAACATGGTGCAAATTATGGCATAACAAAAGTGGATGTAATGATAGATGAAAAAAAGAATCAAAGTATGATGCAAATGAAGATGTAAAAAGGGATGCAAAAAGTGAAATTTAAAATGGGTGTAACAGTGGATGCAAAATTGTATGCAAAAGTGGATGCAATAGAAGTCGATGCAAAAGTAGATGCAAAACGAGACACAAAACCCGATGCAAATCCTGGTCCAAAATTGGATACAAAAAGGGATGCAAAAATAGATGTAGTAGTTGATGAAAACCTAGATGCAAATGAGGATGCAAACGTGGATGCAAAATTATAATCAAAAGTGGGTGCAAAATGAGGTGCCAAACTAGGCACCAATTGTGGCACAAAAATATTAGATGCAATAGTGGGTACAATAATAGATGCAAAAGAGGATGTAAATATGGATGCCAAACAAGATGGAAAAGTGGATGCAACAAAAGTAGATGCAAAATTATATGCAAAACTAGACACAAAACTCGATGTAAAACGTGGCGCAAAAGTGATGCACAAATGGATGAAAAAATGGATGCAAAAAATGATTTTAAAAAGGATGTAAAAAAGGATGCAAAAGTCGATGCAAAAGTTGATGCAAGTGTTGGTGCAAAAAGTGGATGCAAAAGTATGTCAAACAAAAATAGATTCCAAAATTGATGCAAAACCTGGAACAAAACCTGGTGCAAAGGATGACACAAAATTTGGCATAAAATTTGGTGCAAAACGTGGTGCAAAACCTATTGCAATACCTGGTGCTAAACTTGGTGTAAGATTTGGTGAAAAACTTGATGCAAATTTTGTGTCACGTTTTGCACCATATTTGATAAATGGATGCAAATAGCACCAAAAATGGGCTCTAGATGCAAAAAAAGAAGTAAAAAGGGACGCTAATCGCTGGTTTTGTTGTAGTGATGAGACATATCCAGGGTGCAGAAACCTGGTTCTAGCACCCTCCCATACTACTTCAGGTGAGATCTTAGTCTGTGCTCCGCGGACTGTTGCCTAAATGGCCAGTAGTACTGGGATTTGTTTGGATAAATCACCTCTGAACCTAGGTCAGGCCCTAACAAGCCAACACACCCTCACAAATAATTCCCATGCCTGAAGGTCCTAGGGGATCCCTTGGTGAGGTGCAAGATGGTTAGAGAGTGTTTTTCTCAAAGGATTATTGGAATCAATGGCCCAAGCTATGCACCTTACCAAACTCTGTTTAATTCTATTATCATCTTCAACAACTGGGTTTAACATCAGTAGCACAATAATGGGATCCCAACACCATGAAATTGCCTTGGTGCCCCTATAAGTCCCACTATTTAATCATTGACACTGATTATGCAGTAGAGAGTAAACTTCTCCAATAAGCATTAGTTACTAAGAACATAGTTGTACAGACCGACCCGGATGTACTAAGATGGGACTACGGTCCATCTGGAGTCTTCAATCTGAAAGAAGCTTGCACAATTTTATTTCCTGCTCTACCATAATGGTCTAATTCTCTTTGGAAGCACCTTGAAAGCTCAAAGGTTGGCCTAATATCTCTTTTTTTCTCTATCTTCTACTAAAAGGCATAATTCTCACCCACGATAAACTTCAAATATGACGATTCATTGGTCCTTCAATCTACTTGTTGTGTCAAACTCAAGCTGAGGATATCAACCATCTTTTTTTAGGTTGTCCATTATATTCAATGATTTGCAACCAAATAACAATTATTTTTTGGAGATCTACCCTCATTCTTCACTCAATCATGGCCACAGGGGCTTCACTCAATGAACCTCTGACATATCACGTGTGTTCATGGCATATTTTAAACAATACACTTAATTTGACTACATATTGGAAAATAAATTTAATAATCACATTATTTAACCCCCAACCAATATGAACCCAAATGCACCTTCTCAATTTTAAAAAACCCTTCTTTCACTAGATGTTGTAGGTATCCATTTTTCTGTATACATTTTTTATACCCCTTTATAATTTTTCATTAACATTGAGCTCCATTTTTTATACCTGCCAACATAAAAACCCTTTACATACTATATATCCCCCAATATATTTTGTCATTTTTTCCTCAATATATATCCCCCAATAAGATTGCACATGGTATGGTATTGCACCTCCAATGAATCCCTCGTGATCGTGACTTCCGTTGAGAACTGGACTAATCTCCCCTTCAGTAGCCATATCCTCAAGAAGGCCTCACAACTACTTTCGAGCTTTCTCACTTGGAAATTATGGAAAGAAAGTAACAATCGTACCTTCAAGAATAATATTTCCTCTCTAGAAAAGGTATGGAGCAGAATCCTTTCACAGCTTCAAGAAACAATAACATCTACATATTGGAGCCACTGAGAGTGGGATTTCCCTCTAGTTGAGAAAGGCATATTGAAATCCCTTGGGATCATTCCTTCAACCTCATTCTATTTCAAACTCTCATCCATTCCTAAGGCTAGCAACCCCACAACCTAGTCCCCTCCCCAAAAAGGATTTATTAAGCTCAAATTTGATGGAACATCCCTACTTTTAATTACATAAATTGATATAAAACTAGCTTGGATCTATCTTAATTTTAGATCTTAATTTTTGATTTACCAAGGGCAGAGGGGATCAAATCTCTTTTCACTTTAAAAAAGGTTTGTATATGAAGAGATTTTATGCCTTTGACACTTGGTAAATTAGGAGTAATATGATTGAATTATTAATTATAATTATAATTATAATTATTAATGTTATATTTCACTTTACTTATTTTTATTTTAATAATTTACCCGAATTTTATTTTGTTTAACATTTTTCACATTAAATTTTATTTTTCACATTAAAGGAAACTAATTTTCTTGTAAGCATTTTCTAAATTGTATCTCCACTCAAACACTCTCGTAGAAAAAAAAAGTCTTGACCCCACCCATCAAGTAAGCCACCCAATGTCCCCTTGGCCACCTTCTCTCATTCTTTAGACTACAAGAAGGATATCCTTGTCTAGGGGGACTCCTTAAATATCGAGCTAAGCTAGGTCATTGAGTAATGAAAGGAAGTTCTTTAATGAAAACTAGTGATTTGACACTACTCGCTCTCAAAGTAAAAGGTTAGGGATAAGTGTGCGAATAGTCAAACAAAACATGCATTATCAACAAGTTTTGAATGATTTCAATTACACAACTATTCTTATTCATACAACCAAATTATACTTGAAAAATGAAAGATAAAGCTTGCTCAATTAACCATATAGCATGAGATGCTAGTGAAGCATATATACAATGACACAATAAAAATAGAAAATGAATCATAATTTGTCTATACAAGTAAGGCATTAGATCATTCATTCATCATATTCATGAGCATTGGAGATTGAGAGTTCATTATCATCATCAAGAGACCATTCCACAATAAAGAGATCATACACCAACAATATTAAATATGTTTGGGACAACAAATAGTTATGTGTTTGCGATGATAAATAAAGAAACTATTCAAAATTGTCGTTGTTACTAAGGAGAATGAAGATAAAAAAAGTTGAATGTGGACTATGTACACATTTGTAGCATTCAAATGTGATCCATTTATCATCATGCAAATTGCATGAAGGAAATTTGGTAGTGGTACTAGTGAACATTGTTTGATCAAAGTTCATACCCTCTCCTTATCACTACCACTTTGCAAGACAAAGAATAAATGTGAAATATATGTGCAAAAAACTAAATAAGTTGGAAAGGTTGTTGCAACATATATAGGTGGTCATGTCATGTTGCAAAAGGAGGTGTTGGCCCACTCCCATCTTCGATAATTTGTCAACCTTTGAATTTGATTCCCCGTGAATGTGATCAAATCATATGACCCTAAAGATTCTAATAGGCTCCATAATTTTAATCATCCTTTGATCCAATAAAGAAGAGTACAAGGAAGTATGACCTTTCATCCAATCTAAAACAACCTTTGAATCCCCTATGACTTGTAAGTTTAGATTGTTGAAGTGACACAATTAAAATGACTAACATAAACGACTAATTCATATTATTGTAGTTTTTCTTAGGTAGTCATATTTTTTTTCCTAAACTAAATTAGTAATTTTTAGTAGTATTACTTATTATCTAGTCATATATTTTAACTAGTGACTAAAATAGTCATTTATGTTAGTTGTTTTTAGTTGGGTCTCTTAATATTTCTAATTTTTGGTAGTATTTCACTTGGAAAAGTTGTGGTGACTAATGTTTTTAGTCACCTAGTCACCAATTTCACCATTTTCTACTAGTGGTAGTGTGTGGGTGATTAAGCACAACCAGAAGGAAAAAGTTGAGAATAAAAAAAAAAATCACTGCTAAGAGACACGTTGTAGCTTGTGGATTTTTACTTTTGAATGAAGGGTGCTAAGTCCAAAAGCACTGTAAGTCGTGGTTGCCACTGTCGTGAGTCATCCATTCGAGCAACCATAGTGGAGATCGTTTGAACACATGAAGAGTCAATGAAAGGTGCGTTATTTTTTCAAAAATGTTTTTGAAGCATATTAAGGGAAAGTCATCAATATTTGTTTTGGTTCCAAGATCAAAGAGTCATGTGGGTCGTGTTAATTTTTTTTTTAAGGCACTTGACACATTTTAAATGAGTTGTATTATAAAAAGGTTTTATTAAAAGGTTTTGCCATAAGAGTTATAAGAGTTATTAAAGGGTTTTATAAAAAGATTTTTTTATATAATAAAGGATTATTTTAAGTTTTTTTCTAAAGGAGTTTATACATAGAGTTTCGCAAAGGTTATAAAAAGGAGATTTTGGAAAAAAATTTTGCAAATAATGGTTTTATTGGAAAGAGAAAGGTGAATTGTTTGCAATTTTTTTCTTCTTTTATCAAACATGAAAGTGTTTTGGGTAAATATTTTGTCGTATGGGGGTGCATATTAAAAATCATATTTTTTTTCGGGGGAGATATGGAAGATAACCTCATGCAATTAGGAAAGCAACTATAAGATAGAGGAAAGACAATAGTCATGGGTAGCAAAGTGCAACTAAAGAAGATTAAGAAAAGGAATAAAAAAGAAGAGGCAAATATTGTTTTTGTGTTTAGAGAGGTTCAGGCCTCAGCCAAAGAACTGAGAAGTCTAGCAGAAGACAAAGAATAAATCAAGGTTGATTGGTGTAGCGTGGATTCGATACCACCTCCTCTGCTTAATGATACCCTAGATTTGAGTTTCATTCAAAAATCAATGGATGAAACAGTTATATCCAAGGTAGAAAAAACTACAACTTCTGAGGAGGCATAGAAGATCTTGGAAGAAGAATTTGGTGCAAGGGGGAGTGACATGCAACAGCAGGTTATGTCACAAGTAAAGAAGCCAGTCGTAGATCTAAGAGTAGATGAGAAAGACTCTAAGAGGATAATAGATCTTGGATAATCCCACTCAAAATTGGATGATGGTCGTGAAGACCATAAAATTGAAAGACATTATGAAAGCATGCATATGGATGAAGAAAATGTAACAAATATTGGAGAGAAAGAAGCAGAAGCCTTTATCTGTGAAATAGAGCAAGAGCATATAAATGCCCAAGGAATCCACTGTAATGTGGATGGTGCAAATTATGGTGAATCCCATTATTATGAAACACCTGTGGATGATGACCATAAAGTGAGATGTGAACTAGTGAATCCAGCCACAGCTTATGGGTTGTGAATTTTTAATGAGAACATGCATGCTTAGATATCCCACCATAGGGTGCATGAACATTATGTTGATGATATGTGTGGTTTCTTTTTTGAAACAGGGATTAATTGTGGCAATATCGTAAGCACCATGTCTGATGAAGAACTAAAGGTTGAAGCTGTCACTGTAATAAAATGTTATGAAGTAGTGTGTGAACAAGAAACAACCGAGTTTGGCATAAATAAAGCTATCAATAGAGAAACAAGTGGTTTGGTGCATCCAAAAGTTTGAATTGATGTGTTAAATTTGATGAAGAACCATTAACTAGTGATAATTGTTTTCACATGATGCAATGGAAAGATCTTATTGATATGTTGTTATTTGGTAAGAGAATCCCACTTGTGTCTAGAAGCCAAGTGGAGTAAAACATGTTTGCAGCAACAAAGGTTTGTAAAGGAGTGGAAGATAAGGCAGAGAAGGAAGAGGAAGAGAAGGAATCTCTCAATGAACAGAATAATGAATATGTTTTTAACATTGATCTTGAGTGTGTAGAGTGCAGAAAAAAAGCAACAGTACCTAATGATGAAAGTGAAGAGAAAGAGATGGAAATTTTTGAAGATAAAGATGAAACCATTGAAACAATTTTTCAGTAATGGAGTCAAGAAGAGATAAGGTTCTTCTATCAAGAAATATGGCAGAAACAAAATCAGGAATATGAAGCACAAGAAACAGTGGGAAGAAGATAGTTTGAAGATGAAGAGTTTTCGCAGCAGTTCATGAGTGAAAGAGTCCTTGAATAGGAAGTTTTATAAGACTACCTTAGATCAAATTCAAGACAAGCTAAAGAAAAATTGTAGCACCAACAAGTAAATAAATATGGAGCCTACAACAATAACATGGAACAAATAATGAATCAATTTCAAGGATATAAAATCTGGATGAAACAAAAAAGAAAATACAAAACTGTAAAAGTATTGAGCTTTTGTAAGCCTAGCTGAGACTTAGACCAACAAGCATGTTTGAGTGACGGTTGAATTAATTTGTATTGTAATCCTAGCAAGCATAGCTGAGTTATGTTGATTTATGTTGAGTCATGTTTGAGTTATGTTGAGTCATATGGTCATAATTAAGGGGGAGTATTGTTGGAAATTGTAATCACTCCCGCATGCAAGAGTTTTCTAAATATAGAGAGTCAGTTAATTGGGTCAAGTTGAGTTAAGTCAAGTTAAATCATATTTTGGGTAAAGTCAAATTTAGTGTGTGTTTGCATGTGAAGTTATTTTAGGTGAGTCACTAGACATAAAATTTTAAATACCCCTCACTGGGTTCATTGTAATCATCAAGTTTTGTGTGATTAATAGAGAAGAGAAACAACTCCTATGATTTGTGTGTGTTAATTTTTGTGTTCCTCCTCTCTGTCTTTCCAACATTTTTGACTAATTTCTAGACTATATGCAAGCTAATATATGTGGATTTGGTAAACTACTAGGTATTTTAGGACTGCTCAAAATAACAGATCTAAAAAATTTAGAGAGGGGGATCTGACGAGTCTATGAGAAAAACTTGTTGTGATACCATTGTTGGAACATGCAAAGCAACGTGAATGATAAGCATGACTTACTCTATTATTTAAAAATATATTACATATAAATACATTATGTGACTGTTGGATTCATCTTCCAATGTATATTGGAATCCATTCACTATTCACATTCCACACCCAAAACCATTAACGGATTAGGTTTTCAACATTTATTTACTACAAATCCCTTTTATAATATATTTCAACCAAAATAGAAGACTCAAAATTATAAATGGTGATAGGAAAAAGCTGTGCGAAACATCTATTTTTGTGTTGGTGGTAGATCCATGGGGTCTTCACTTACTAAACCTATTACATTGCTTGCATGTTCACGACATATTAAATAACACCAACAATTTCACTAAATATTAATAAATAGCTCTGAAAATCCTCTTGTTAAGCCCATCTTTGAAAACATATTTCCAATAAAAATGCTCCTCATTTTTACTAGAAACCCCTCTTATAAACCTTAATGCCTATAAATATCCTTATACCTTGCATGGGCCCGTAAATACCTATGATATATTGACCTAACTTTTTATAATTTTAAAAACCCATTTATGAATGAATGTGATAAGGTCAAGTGACAAACAAGGTGAAGCTTTTGTGGGTAGAATAATACATCTATCAAATAGAGATAGCATAGCTAGTGTGTTAGTCATTAGTGGTATATCCATCTAATTCAAGTAGAGTCCCTACTTGCTAGAGGCATGTCCATTAGTTTGTAGGTGGCCTACCTTTGAACAAACAAAGTGAGGAAGATTATTATTCTATAAGTAAGAGAATTATAGGAGTTTCAGTTCACCTATTAAAAGGGAAAGTCCAATAGTGCTTGGAGGGAAATAAATACACCTCAAATAAGGAAAAAACAAAAAAATTATCTACTAAATGGAGAAAATGGGCCAAAAACCATGCCCTTCAAAGCACCATGACTAAGCATTCTATATAATTTTCAAAAAAAGTATTTTGACTATTATATGCTTAATTGGTTTTTTAAAGGAAGGGTCTTATTCCATAGGTAAGAGAATTGTAGGAGTTCCATTCCACCACTATTAAGAGGGAAAGTCCAATATTTCTTAGAGGGAAAGTGATACGCCTCAAATAAGGAAAAAACTAAAAAAGATCTTTACTAAAAGGAGAGAATGGGCCCAAAAACATGTCCTTCAGAGGACCATGAGTGTAGCCATTCTATATAGGTTTCAAAAAGGTATTTTGAATATTATATGCTTAATTGGTTGTTCAGATCAAGTACTTTTATCTCTCATTAGTGTACATAATTACTCCAATAGATCCATGTTGGATCTAGATTAGTATAATTCAAAAGTGATAACGGGAAAAAAAAAATCCAGGATGAGAATTACAAATCTTGATTTCGATCTCAGGCTATGTTCTCAAAGATACCATTGTTCCATCCTTTCCTTGCCTACAAATGCAATTTTTTCTTGAAAATCCTAGATTGTTCTTGTTCATGATGTAGGGGAATCTCACTTACATAAACTAAGATATAGATCCCCTCATGCAAATGAATCTTGTTTTATGTTGGTTCTTAGAAATCAAATTATGAGAGTTTATGTCTTATGTTTAGGATTATATGTGTTGAATTATATATGTATTTGAACCTAGTCCATTGTTAAAACAGCTCCTGCAACTTGGATTTATACATCTTATTTCTTCTTCCACTTATAAAATGAGGCTTTGCAATTAATATAAATCCATATCAATCTTAAATATATCAATCATCTATATGGATCCTATATCTATTAAAGGGATAACTAAATGATCATATGAAAGTCCATTCTCCTATACTAAGGAGATGAAAATAATGTAAATAAAACACGAGGTTCAAACCATGTTTAACATTTTTTCATAATCAAATATAGTTAATCATAATTAACAATGATCAAACTATCATCAATATAGTTAATATAATTAACACTAATCAAACTATCATCATCATAATGTAACATGCTATACAAACTCAAGAAAGTTTGTTGAGATACAACATATACCATTACAACAAAATTTTCATCAATAAAATATAACAAATCACAGTCAACCAAACATACTTTCGTAGCCATCATTGATAGGATTGTAAATGTTTATTGATACACAACATTAACCAAACATACTTTCGTAGTCATCATTGATAGGAATGTAAATTTTATTGATACACAACATTACGTGTTAAGCTAAATTGAAACGAGAATGTTCTTAACACTTTTAATAACATACATTGTGTACATTCAAACACAATTTCCACTCGTCAATTATATTTGAGATTCTTCTGTGTTGACATACTTCAACGTCTAATCTTTGTTTCTGGCTCCAATAAAATCGAACAAACTTAATTGTTGATGGGCGCACGATGTGAAGAACTCAATGCAGTTAAAGAAGAGTGTATTTTGAGATTAACCAGACATCCGAGATTTTTGTTAATTCGACCTACTGCAAAATAGTCTCCCTAAGAACGTTGGGTAAGTCGTCTCATGAACGGCTAGTAGAGCTGAAGATAACCAATGGATTGAATGAGCATATTAACAAGTATGTGGAAGATTTATAGATTGTTCTTGTGTGAACTCACCAAATTTCCCAAAGGTGATGAGTTAATTATTGTTGATAACGTTGATTTAATTTTATTTATTTTTAAACGTATCCGATATTGGTTTTTTTTATTATTAATATTTATGAGGTAATTGTTTTTACGATGACTTCATATGAGTTATATTTTGATTATGTATAAATTATTTTCGTGGTATATTAAAATTTTATTTATTATTTATTTTATTAATAAAAATAATTAAAATTTTATGACAAAAATGAATTAAAAATTAGAAAAAAAAAATGATTTAAAAAACAATATATTAAAAGAAAGAAATCATATAAATTCATAGAAAATGTTTTGTTTTGTTTTTTTGTTTTTTTTTAAATATATACGAATAAGATGATATCAATAAATTATGTTATAATGGTTACTAATATCTAATTTACAATTAGTAATTATTGATATGAATTTGTTTTTTAAAATATTTAATTTTTTTTTTCTTTTAGATAGAGAATTTAATATTCCTTTACATATTCTATGAATAAATAATCTTTATTTATTTGTTTATTTATCTTTTAATAAAAATAGTGGTTTAGTTTAACTATTCATTATGTATTTTCTAATTTCTCTAGTAGTGACTAAGTTTTCATTATTGTGTATTGATAAATTTAGATTTTATATGAGCATATTTCTACTTTTAAAATATGTCTTACAAATTTGGGATTTAATCCTTATATTTTTTCATTTTTCATTACAATGTGAAATTATGTAAGGAACCCTCTTAAACAAAAGATCAAAGTCTAATTTGGAGAAGGTTTTTGTTTATGCATGTATGTGACTAATAGAAATAACCATACCCAAAACTTCTAAACTCTAGCGAAATTCCACCATCATGTAATCATCTATGAGAGTTAATATAGACTTGGTTTTCCTTCTAAATTGTCATCTATGAGTCTTATTCCTTTTTTTCTTGCAAGATAATGTGTTATTCACTTAATTATATATATATATATATATATATATATATCTATATATATATATATATATATATATATATATGACATTTTGGTCGACGTTTCGGCTAACGTTTCCATTGTTGGGAGGTGACATTTCTAAACGTACTTGTACGTTTCCATTTTTGGGAGGTGACATTACTAAACATATTAGAAACTATGAACCATTTCAACACTTCGTGCAACTTAGTTAAATTGTAATTGAGATATCTTCTTGTTTATATAAGGGATTAAGTTTAAAAGTTATTAAATTATTATAGATTTGTTTTAAGGATTGATCTAGCAAGTTCTTAGAGGTATTAAATTTCTTGAGAAGCAAACCTTTTAAGAGTGCAAATCATTAAAAAAATAACTATTTCATACCTCTTCTTGAGATGAAAACTTCTTTGACAATGCAAAAGATCAAAAATAATGTTTTAGAGATTCGATATGGCTTTGTAATTGATATATCATGGGTCAAGACAGATCGATACTTGATTTATAAACACACACTGTGTGTGGTTTTTTATTGTTTAAATTACTTTTTGTAATTTATAAAGTGATTTAACACCTTCAAAATCTCCTTATCCACTTCAATTTTATAGACTATATAGCTTAAACTTGCAATTTCAACAGATGCTTGATGGATTTTAGATAAAATTATATATATAATGCTGAAAAATATAGATTAGTGATCCCTTTTTAAACGTTTAAACTTGTTGGGTAGCGGATCCCCCCATAGCATGTTTTGGGGCTTGAAGCCCGAATTTTGGTAAAGTGTAATGTAAAGACCCCACAAAATGTAGACGCGGAGCGCGAGAGTCTAGGGCTGTCCGCCCTAAGATAGTAAAGCATGTCGGCCTACGGACCATGGGATTGTATAAATAGAGTGAGGCTCTAATTGTAAAGTCAGTTTTTGAGTTTTTGAAAAGTAACAGATCGATGCGAGGGCATGGTTAGAATATAGAAGTGAATCTAAAGTGTATTGGGTCGTAGTAGCAGGTAGAAGCTTTGCAGCTGAGTGCGCAGGGCGGAGTAGGGTTTGTAAGTGGGATTGTACTTGGATTTGAAAGCTAATAAAAAGAAGTTCATTCTATGCATCTATTCTTGAATCTGTATGTTGATGGTATGCGTCCTTTACTCTGTTATTTATTGTGCACAATTGATGATTACATATATGCATGCTTATAAGTAAATTTAATATAAGTAATTGGCTAATGGAGGCTAAATAAGGAAGACTTGAGTAAAGAAAATGGGTTGCACTATGACTAGAACTGCACAAAGACAGGATCGCGGCGCATGGATTAGGATTGCGAACTTCTAGAACCCTAATCAATACATCCCTAAGGTGCAGAAACCTAGTTTCACCACCCTCCCATACTACTTAGGGTGAGACCTCAGTCCACGATTCGCGGACTGTTACTGAAAGGGCCAGTAGTACTGGGATTTGCTTTCCTAAACTCACTGCTGAACCTGGGTCAGGCCCCACGTAGCCAACAAATGGTTTTGTTGCTAGGACTAGGATCTACCTTAGAGATATCTGATGTCGTGCCACTGGAACCCAACAAAGAAGGAAATTTAAGAGTGGCTGGACAAGAAGATTCACAAGTTCATGACACAGGAAAGCAGAACTCCACAGGTATCCGAGAAAAGGTGGTTGGATCGCTACATGTATACGGAAATCCACGAGATCTTCTTCACATCCTTTCCTTCTGAACTGTACGAGTGGATTGTGAGGTTAGCTGACAGCGAGGGAAGGTGTAAGCTTGACCAATCAATAGTGTGGACTCTGAAATTAGTGCTCAGACTAGAGGCATCAGAAGATAAGATCAAGCGAGCTGTGGACCATTGGCTCGACTAGATAATAGGGGGATTTATCACTGAGTTTGTGGTAGACATGACCATGAGCTACAGTGAAGCAAAACGACGTTTTCTCAAGGGACCGCGAGGTAAGTACATTAAATCTTTGAATACCTGGATTAAGATGTTGTTATGTGAAAAGCGTGTTAGGCGAATACATTAATGTTTAGAACAAAGTGGAGTGGAAAAATTTACAAAGGTAGTGGGGAATTAGGAAACAATCCATTAATTTCACCTTCGTGAGAGAGCAAGGAAGAGCTTGCTCGAGTCTCTTTGAGAAGTGTGGTCAGTTTAATAAGGCAGTCACTCTGCAGTTACCACCTCCACCTACGCCACCACTTGCTTCACCTCCTTCACCTCCATCTCCACCCACTCTACCTCCGCCAAACCCACAATTTAGCATGGTGAGCGCGATCAAGCTACCCATATTCAGAGGAGTAGGGAATGAGGATTCAGACCAGTTCTGGTTCATGGTAAGAGCGGTGTGGGAAGCGCAAAGGGTCACGAATGAAAACATTAAGAAGGCTACATTGGTGAGTGCTTTGCAGGATCGCGCATTGACATGGTATATCAGGCACTCTAATGATCATCCAAATGCAGGAATAGCAGAGATTCAGAATGCGTTGATCCAGCCGAAATTAGAGACATAGGAAATCATCGGGTTTAAGGAGATCATGATGCTTCCAGGTGAGACCCCCTGGGATCTGGATCAGCGACTGAAAAGTACGATCCACGAGGCTAATATGAAGCTCACAGATGCATAGCATCGCACATGGTTTGTGGCATCTCTAACACCGCACCTGAGGATGGCATCATCGCAACAGAAACTTTCTACCCAGGCCGAAGCGTGGAAAATGGCGATGAGGTTGCATGAGACACCAATACAACATCTGGGGCTAGGAGTTCAACAAATCCATGCATGACTACAAAATCTCTACCTAGAAATGAAAAGCTTGAAGCAAAGATAGGGTATCGTGGCCAGAGGCATGCGAGGAAGTATGGTGCGTAAAATGCAAAGGCTAGGGCCATGACAAGGACCACTGTCCAGTATTCACAAACTACTTGGCAGGAGGGGGACCAATGCCAGTGAGACTGGAGGCACAGGCAGGTCCAAGTGCGACACCCATGTTATGGTGCATGGTCTGTCAGATAGGAGGAAAACACACGACAGATAATTGTCATTTGTTGCAGAAGTATACGTAGACTCCCCTGCAGTTGTTTTGTAATTTCTACAAGTCAATAGGCCATGACGAGCATACTTGTCGTAGCTACAAGTTAATGATGGATCAGACCCCAGCCTGCCAGATGCAGATAGAAATGCGAGCCCTCGACCCAGCGGTGGGGATGGCACATGCTGGATTTCAAGGGCGAGGTCGAGGATGAGGGGGAATGGGACCAGAAGGGGGCTGCGAACAGCTAATTTGTTACAATTGTGGAGGACCAGGGCACTACACACATGATTGTACCAACCCAACGAGAATATCCTGTTCATACTGCGCTCAATTCGATCATGTAGTAGTAGATTGTTGATCCAGATTTAAATAGGAACGCAACAAATTACAGAGATAACTGTAAATACAGAGATGCAGTGGAAATAATACTTCATTTCATTAATGTAAAATACTAAAATATGCTTACAAACAGAAATGGAAATAAACCAGCTAGGGCGATGGTAGCTTATCTCTGAGAAGAGATGTGGCAACTACATGCCTTAAAACTGTGTTACAATGAGGCTTGAAGGCCTATTTATCGTTGAGAAATAATGGAAAACCCTTAACATCCCAAAACCTAACCCTAGAAGATGAAACGCCGAATTGTGGGCCCCATTTAAGGTAAGTTGGTACATCAGCTTCCTAGGGTCATAAATTTGGCACCCGATCTTCGTTTGACGTGTACAATAGCACCCATGTTGCTCCCATATTTCCCAAAAACGTCATTTAGGGCCTCAAAATGGCTCCAGAAGTTTAGGACCTTAAAAACTACTAAAAATAGTAAATTGTGCTACAAATAAGGAAAAATAAAAACTGAAAGAGATAGTTGTGGGGGTCCAAGTGGGATAGGTGGGTGGCCACCAACATCCACCTGGATCAATTGTCCTACATTGATCACACAAATGCGCGAGAAAGGGGTACCCCAGCCTCCTCGACTCAAAATATTCAAATGATGAGGTCTGAACCGCGCGAAGAAGACCCAAATGTGAACATGATGCTCAGAAGTGGTGCGACCATAGGGGAGGATAAGGGGAAGTAGCTTGAGGAAGATACATGGGTTCGCAAGGCTCCTACAAAGGAACCTGAGTTTGACTTAGAACACGCAAAGGAGATGTTCATGGAAGCTAAGAAGAGCTTCGCGGAGGCCTCCACTTTAGGTAGTAAGGATCAACTAGAGCCAGGGTGGATCCTTCTATGCTTACTACCTTTTTGGAGACATGCATGAAACTGTTGCACGACAATAAGGTAGTTAAGGGACTACAGGAGTTGATCACCAGGTGCGTAGGGTCAGGGGAACCGCGCGTAGTCCAGAAACTGGGAAAGCATGCATTGCACACCGGGAGGGAAATGAGATTGATGGCGCAGATTGGAAAGTATGAAATGGATCATGTAATCCTAGACATGGGTTCGGACATGAATGTGTTACCAAAGCAGACATGGGAACGCATGGGCAGGCCCATGTTATAGTGGTCTGCTATTCAATTACAAATGGTGAACCAACAGAATATTTTGTCCATGGGGAGGTTGCAAGGGGTAATAGTTAATATCGAAGGCATGAGCACACAGACAGACTTTGAAGTAATAGAGATTGTCGATGACAGCAGTCCTTATCACTCGTTGCTAGGAATAGATTGGGCCACTGATATGAATGGATTCATCAGCCTGAAGAAGAAGAAGATGATATTCGAGAAAAATTCCCTTTGCGTAGTCATTCTGCTAGACACAACCGAAGGAGCACACTACACTGAACCGGTGTGCGACGATGAAAGCGACGATGAGCTGGACTGTATTTACCATATAACTGCGCAATACTAGGAGTAGGTGAACCCAACTGCAGATGGGAGAATCTCATGGGAGCATGACAGTTCCTGTACTTTGAATTCAGACGAAGAAGTAGAACGGTGGCAGAACCGGTTGCACAATGTGACAACACTGAATTACAACATGATGATTAGATCACTGTGTTGCATGAAGACAGAGGCAAGGGAATTGCCAACATATGATGGAATAACAATGGTGGATGAATTACTGGACAAATTTGAAGGTGTGGTACTGGAATAGTAGCGGTATGGTGCGCTGGAATGGGCGCTAGACACAACACCCACATGATGGTGGAGTACACATCAAAATACCATTGGAAACTGGCACAAATGTAGAAGACAGGCACGCTTATAGTTTGGAAGCCCCCAGCGTCGAACGAAAGCTGGGTAGATAGGACGAAATAGCTTGCACGTCCACCTGTGTCGATGGGTGCAGACCTGTGCTATGCAAGCACATCCTAGACTAAGGATCGAAAATTAGAACCAGATGCAGCAACAAGAAAAGTGATGCACACCACAAATATTCCACGACAGAGAATTCAAAAAGATATGCGGAATCATGAACAGAGTTCACCAGGTGAGACGAACTGACTGGGACCTGTGCGTACCAGTGGTTCAATGGGCCTAAAGGGCCATAAGCAAAAATCGGAGCGCGGAAATGACTCCAACATTATTGAGAAGAGATGAAGCCCTAAGAAAATAGAAGAATCCCCATACATAGCTCCTACGGTTGGGACAGTACGCGAGGACCTGGGTAAAGGAATTATTCAATTACAGGAAGCCATTCGGTGAGGGAACTTGAAACTTCGTGAACTCGACGAAGATTGGGTACGGCTGAGAAAGAAAAGCATAACATTGGACGAAGAATTTAGTAAACTAGAAACCGAAGTCATGCAAGCATACCATGCCAAGAAACTAAGCACGATGGGACAAGGCATAGCTAGGCATACTACTGCATTAGAAGAATTTGTGACCCTGCTACCATGGCTGCGATCGCACCTTACTAGACAAAGTAAACAAGCGAGCGCACCATACAAGGAAGGACGTGATGCACTGACGGACATGAGGGTAATTGAGGGGTGCCCTTGGACAGGTTGGCAGGTAAATTGAAGCCTCACACCGGTAGTGCGACCACCTGACTATCCGTAAAAAGCATAGCCTCAGCGCTCTAAGGTGTTGAAAAGAGCGCGAGACTATAAAATAGTCTGTATGGGAGATGCACGAGATGGAGGTTGCGCATAGGATCGGGATGTCATAGGGGTCATGGCTGCACATAAGGGGTTGTGCTGCTGTGCGGATAGATTGAGAGATGACTGTTGGTGTCACTGTTCATGACAGGAGGTCCAATTTAAGACAAAAAGGAGCAAGCGATGGACAATTAAGACAAGAATTAAGAATGAGATTTGGGATGATCTACCGCCAAGAAGGCATTAATGATGTAGAAGTGGGGGGAAGGGTCGAATTCAAATTCAAAGGTCGCTATAAAAACCCCAGGGCCAGCTCCAAGGCAACACTTGGTTGTTGGAGAATTAAACAAGTATAGAGCATTGGGAACCGCGTACTCTTACCATCCTCAAGTATAGACACAATGACAGCTGCTAGAATAAGAGTACAGTTCGCCGAAGTTACCACGGAGCCCCGCATGGCCCATGAGGAGCAGGGAGAGGCGAAAGCTGCGCTAGAAGTTCCAAAATCACCACCCACGCCATGGCCACAAAAAGACAAGCAAACAATGGGGCCAGTCTGGCTATCCCCAAGAAACCCACGGTTTGGAAAATTGTCAATGGTGGAGAAGGGAAAAGCTGTCACCATTGAAACAGTGGAGGAAGAGGAAGATTTTCATGCTCTAATCACCCAAATTGAGGTGCAAGACAATGAAGTAGAGGAATTCTCCCAAAAGCATTTCGTGATGAAGTTACCTCCTTACATTCCCCCATGGAAGGGGAAGCCAAGGTACCGAAGGACCTAGAGGCCACGAAGAGTGCACTCCAGACCCTGCTCCTCCCCAATGATATAAGGTTTGAAGGTCTGCCATTGGGATGAGTACCGACTATGAAGTTCAAAGATTGGGACCTCACGGATAGCGAGAAGTTTTCACAGTTGGCCTCAGAGAAGTTAATAAAGAAAAAATGGTTGCGTGATGTGGAGAAGGCTGGATTATTCCATCTGCAATGGATATCCCACTACCACCGCACGCCCATCATCATTTTTGTCATTAGGCAGCTATTGTGCCTGCTGCATGATGGGTATCTCTGACTGGAGGAGTCGATTCCCATCACGACCGATCTAATTCACCGAATTTCTCGATTGCCAATCAAAGGAAATGACCCTGTGACCATAGCCAGAAAAAGCATCAACTTGGCCCTCGCAAAAGCTATGAAGGCCAAGTATAAACTAGAAAAGAGGAAGCATGGGTATGCAATAGAAAGTATAAAAGACCAAGGGGTGTGCATAGCCACCCAGCTACTAGCCGACAAGCTAATGAGGAAATGCCACACCGATGAAGTACCAGCGTTTTCGGTTGCGCTGGCAGAGCAATGCGTAGGGGGGGTCCAGCTCAATTGGGCGCAGTTCCTGTGTGATGAATTTTTGATCAACTGCAGGTAGGCCCAGGAGTAGGGTAAGACCTTCCACTATGCGTGGTTTCTCTTATCCATCCTTTTGGTCGCAGGGGAGCTCCCGACAGACAGTTAGTTTCCCACTACTAAGGGTGACTTGCCTGAAGCTGCGAGGTACACCTCGCTCTGGGCTACAAAAGACGCGAACAGGATTCACGAGATAAAGGTGTTTTGGGTGTTCGTGGAGGTGAGCATTTGAACATGGATCAATCGCAAGCTGTGCTTGTCCCCTACAGTTCATAACAGCCTGCAAAGCGCGACAGAATTCAAGGCAGATATGCATAACCTGTATATTTGGGTGTGCAAGGATCCAACACGAAAATGGGTGAAGCTTCTGTTCATTGCAACAGATGATGTGATCTTCACCGTGATGGAGTCATGGCCTCTGGAGTGGCGTGCCTTGGACTTGGAGGAAATGGAGAAGATCGCAGCTCAGCAATGAAAAAAGGACACCAAACTGCGCCTTGCACAGCTGGTTGAGAGGAAGAACTAGGAACAAGAAGCAGACACATGGTAGAAGACAAATGATGCAGCAACAGCCACACAGATAGTAGAGACCACAACCACGGCAACCAGAGAGGCTGAGGAAGGCCAGGAGATGTCCTCGAGGTAGCAGACCGAGGAAGTGGACAGGGAGGAGGACTACACGGATCCAAGTATCACATCAACACAACTCAAGCAGCCATGCAACCCAGAGAAAATAGCTCCCAAGAAGAAAGGGAAAGCCATGAAGACATTTGTTGACTCGATCACGCTCACAGAAGGTGATCTATTGGACATCAGCAAAAAAATTTGGGAAGTCGTGGAGGATGCGCTCCAGGGATTGCGGATGGAGCAGAGCACTGTGTTGGGGGTGCTCAGCAAGAAACTACAAGGTTTACAGGTACAACACCCCCAAACAGGCATAATGGCCGAGTATGTCGTAGCAGGAACCGTTGAGGCCAAACAGCCGCTGCACGCCCATATCGGTAACACCGTCCTCTTGCCCGAAGATGTGTTATCAGCAGCAAGTGGGGATGATCGGGCTGAGATGAGCAGCATAAAAGGTGTCGGCTTGAGCTTGGCCACCCTGTCACGTGAAATACTGTACCAGCTACAGGATGGGGTCATCCCCGAACTCTACGCCTGGGAAGGCCGAGTGATCTAGGTCCTACATGAGCAGAAAATCAACATGGACTAGCTCAGCATCCAGAGGGATGAGTTGGTTACGTAGGCTAGTGGATTGGAGTTGTCCATAGAGGATGCATGCATGAGCGTTCCAGAGTTGGCCGTGTCAGCAGAGCTACCAACAGCAGAGTGGATCCATAGATTGGTGGTCAGAGTCCGTGAGGCCTAGGAGGAAACGACAAAGGTTCAATTGGAGCTATACCTGCAAATCGCCGAGCTACGATTAAAGGCACAGCCCTCCACACCCCCAGAAGTCAAAGAGCAGCATGCTCGCACTATCCATATGGGGTTGCAAAAAATTAGCCAGGCGACACAGGGGTGCACCAGAATGTTGGAGAAAGCACTAACCATACTTATGCACCTGCAGGAAGAGTCAAACTTACAGCACTTAATCCATTAATATTGTAGTTGTACCCCTTATTAATATTGTTGTGACCCTATTGTCCCCTTATTTTTATTACTGTGCCCCATAGAATCCCTCTATTGTTATTTTTGTGGCTTTATATTATTATTGTTAGGTCGATTGGGTTATATTGTGACTCCTTAGACTCCTATATATAGAAAGGAGGTTTTTTCATTTGAATCATCCAAGAATTGTTCATTTATGTAATGTAAAGGAGGTTGCCCCCTCGAAGAGGCTGAATTTTAAGGCGTTGATCTATCTTTTCTATCTTTTTCTTGAGTTGGTTTCATAACATTTGGTATCAGAGCTTTGGATTCTAGGGTTTGGCTTCTCCAAACAGGTCATCGTGGAATTTTCGCTATAACGTTTTTTCTGAGACGTTTCAGAAGCTAAAAACAAAACTCATTTGAGAAGACAACGCGCTGAAGCTCGGGTCCGAATTTCAGAGTTTTTCGCACTATATTTGTGGAGATATGATCTGAGGAAGTTGGTCTTTTTGCAGACTCCTAAATTACATTCCAAACAGGTGACCTGGGAAAAATCATCATAACTTTTTCTCTGAGCATTGGATTGAAATTTTGTAAGAAGGTACAAAAATAGGACGGACTGTAGTTTCTTGTATATATTTTTCAGAGCCAAAGGTCAAAACAGGGACACGTGGCACGTCGTACAAGTTTGCTCTATTGAATTAGTCTATAATCAGGTCACTGTGGGAGATTTGGCATAACTCTTCATTGGAGAATCCAATTGGGGTCAGACTGGTGGCATTGGAAAGAGGACATAGAGGGCTACCATAGGTCGCAATTTCAAAATTGGATGATTTGAAATTACAGAGATACATCAGAGGCAATATCGAGCTCCTACAAAAAGAAAAAAGGTGTGTAGATTTTTTAAATTTTTGCTTAAGCTTGGTTTGAAAAATTATTTTGAAGGAATTCAAAGGGCATAGTAGAGCATTATTATCGGTAACTGATGCCCCGAGGAAAGAAAATGCAAACACCTAGTAAGCAACCTGAAAGCTCTAGCATGACTCATGAAGAAGAGGAAGAAATGCTACATGATATATCAAAATTACAAGACCAAGTGCAACAAATTTCTCTCTCATAAAAGCTAACAGAAGCTAACATAAATGGAGTGAAATCTAAGATAAAGGGCGTGGAAGCCAAGATTGATGATTTGAAGATAGATTTGAAAGCAGATTTGACAAATTTTCTACAAGAAATACTTACTAATGGTGAAAGGGAGTAAAGGAAACTCATGATGCAAACAAAGGAAATGTTAATCATGATTTCATAGACTCTAATGTTGGATCGAAGACACACCATATTCCAAAAATCGATATGAGGAAGTTTGATGGCAAGGATCCCGCAACATGGATATTACAGATGGAGCAATTTTTCGATCTCAATAATGTGCAAAACACACAAAAGGTACGTATTGCAACTTTATATTTGGAACCAAATCAGTTTGTATGGTATCAATGGCTTTTCTCTCGTAAAAAATTTATCACTTGGGCAATTTTTACGGAAGAATTGATAGCACATTATGAGGATACAAAAAGCAACACTTTTTTTAGCCAATTGATAAGTCTCAAACAAAAGGGTTCAATAATGGAGCACATTGAGGAGTTCCAAAAATTGAACATAAGGGTAAAAAATATTCCAGAGGAGCATAGGATTGATGTGTTCATAGGGTCTTTAAAGGATAATATCCAACATGATGTTCGCCTTTGGGAACCTGATTCATTAGAGAAGGCATTCAGGTTAGCAAGAAAAATGGAAAGCAAAATTATGGCAACCAGGAAGCATACCACTCACAACTATAAAGACGGAAGTGTTGTTGCCCTAGTCTTCCACAACCTATAAGGTTGACACCACAACAATTGGAAGAAAAAAGAGCAAAAGGGCTTTGTTACAGTTGTGATAGCAAATACACTAAAGGTCATAAGTGTGCTGAGAAGAAATTATTCTACATAGATTGTGAAGAGGAAGAAGAAAAGGAGCAAGAAAGGTCAAAAGAAGAGGATATACTCCAGGAACAAAGCCTAGATGAAGAACAAATGAATCCGACCATATCTTGTAATGCATTGGCGGGAATTACCACTCCTCAAACCATCAAGATAGAAGGACAAATCAAGAAGAAAAAGGTAATAGTGTTGATTGATTCAGGAAGTACCCACAATTTTATTCATTGTAAGGTAGCAAAAGAATTGAATTGCTTCTTATATCCAGCACCAGAGTGTCAAGTGATGGTTGCAAATGGAGGAACAATAAATTGCTCTGGAAAGTGCCATAATATCAAGCTATCCATGGGAGAATATGTATTGACTAGCCCAATGCTTTCCATTCCAATGGGAGGTGCTGATGTTGTACTAGGAGTCCAATGGCTACAATCCTTGGGTACAATAGCTTTTAATTTTCAAGAACTTTTCATGAAATTTTTTGTGGAAGGAAAGGAAGTTGAATTAAGGGGTATTGCAGGGAAACCGGGAAAGATAATCAGCTCTAACGGTATGACAAAGCTTCTAAAAAAGGAACAAAAGGTGTAATTGCACAATTATGTTCGCTAGATGTTTCCACATTGGAATCATCTATTTCTCCAGATCTCCAAAAAGTCTTGGACAATCATTCCAAGGTATTTGAGACTCCCAAAGGTCTCCCACCTATTCGTGATCATGATCATGCTATTCATCTGATTCCAGGAAGTGTTCCTCCAAACATCAGGCCGTACAGATATCCCTATGCCCAAAAGAGTGAAATTGAACGTATGGTTGCAGAAATGCTAGAGGCTGGTATAATTCAACCGAGTCAAAGTTCTTTCTCTGCTCCAGTAGTATTGGTGCACAAGAAGGATGGATCATGGCGCATGTGTCTGGATTATAGGGAGCTCAACAAGCTCACTATTAAAGATAAGTTTCCCATTCCTGTCATTGATGAATTACTGGATGAATTGCATGGATCAATTTACTTCACCAAGTTGGATCTTCGTTCGGGATATCATCAAATCAGAATGAAGATTGAAGACATTCTAAAAACGACATTTAGAACTCATGAGGGTCATTATGAATTTTTGGTCATGCCTTTTGGCCTTACCAATGCACCTTCAACATTTCAAGGTTTGATGAATTCAATTTTCAAACCATTCCTTAGAAAATTTGTGTTAGTATTTTTTGATGATATACTAATCTACAGCAAGTCTTGGAAGGATCATGTTGAACATGTTGACAGGGTGCTACAACTATTGGAGGAGAAACAATTATATGCAAAAAGATCCAAATGTTTCTTTGGAGTACAAGAGGTGGAATATCTGGGTCATATTGTATCTCATGAAGGAGTTAAGGTAGACCCTAGCAAAATTAAAGCCATTAAGGAATGGAAAATCCCCACATCCATAAAGCATCTGCGAGGATTTCTCAGGTTGACAGGGTATTATCGCAAGTTTGTTAAGAATTATGGGAGAATAGCAGCACCTCTAACAACATTATTGAAGAAAGATGCATTTTCATGGACTCCAGAAGCAACAAAGGCCTTCGAACATCTTAAAGAGGCAATGTGCCAAGCACCGGTCTTAGCTACACCGGACTTCACAAAAACCTTTATTGTGGAATGTGATGCTTCAGGAAATGGAATTGGTGCTGTTTTAATGCAAGATGAAAGACCCATTGCTTTTGAAAGTCGTCCAATCAAGGGAAAGTTTTTACACAAAGCTATTTATGAGAAGGAAATGTTGGCAATACTCCATGCACTTAAGAAATGGCGACCCTACCTAATGGGAAGACACTTCAAGGTAAAAACGGATCATGATAGCCTTAAATACTTTTTAGAACAAAGATTATCCTCTGAAGAGCAACAAAAGTGGGTCACAAAGATGTTGGGTTATGACTTTGAAATCATCTACAAAAAAGGGAAGCAAAATGTGGTGGCAGATGCACTCTCAAGAAAGGATGAGGATGTGGAAGCATTGTTGTGCGCCATTTCTATTATCCAACCAGATTGGATAAACGAAGCAAGGGAGGAATGGAAGAATGATGAAGAAGTGTGGGCACTTATTCGAAAGTTACAACAAGATTCCAGTACGTCTGATACATTTAGCTGGAAAATGATTCGTTATGGTACAAAGATCGCTTATACCTCTGTAAGAATTCCCAGCTAAAACAAAAGATTCTTATGGAATTGCACACTTCTCCCTTAGGAGGGCACTCAGGATTTTTAAAAACTTACCACAGGGTTAAGAAGGAATTTTTTTGGGATGGCCTTAAATCAGATATTCAAAAGTTTGTGGCAGAATGTTTGGTTTGCCAACAAAATAAAGTTGAAACAATTAAGACACCAGGTCTATTACAACCTTTATCCATTCCAAGCCAACGTTGGGAGGAGGTTTCAATGGATTTTATCACAGGTTTACCCAAGTCTGAGGGAAAGAGTGTCATCATGGTGGTAGTTGACAGACTTACCAAGTATGCACACTTTTGTGCATTATCACATCCATTTAAAGCCAGTACAGTTTCTACTGCATTTATGGAAACAATTCAAAAGCTACATGGAAACCCAAAGATTATTGTAAGTGACAGAGATCCCATTTTCACTGGAAATTTTTGGACAGAATTATTTTCTTGTCTTGGTACTCAGTTAGCTCATAGCTCATCTTATCATCCTCAATCTGATGGGAAAACTGAGATAGTAAACAAATGTTTGGAAGGATATCTTCGTTGCTTTGTATCTGATAAACAGACACAATGGGTCAAATGGTTGCCTCTGGCTGAATGGTGGTATAACACTTCCTTCCATACAACAACAAAAATGACCCCATTTATGGCACTTTATGGGTATCAACCACCATCCATCACATCATATTTAAGAGAAAATTCTAAGGTTCAAGCAGTGGAACATCACATCGAACATCAACAACAAGTCCTCCAACTCTTAAAGGATAACCTCGTGTTGGCACAGAATAGAATGAAACAACAGGCAGATCAACATCGCAGTGAAAGAAGTTTTGATGTAGGTGATTGGGTATTCCTACGGCTACAACCATATAAGCAAATGTCCCTCAAACAAGCTAAGAAGGATAATAAATTACCAAAGTATTATGGTCCGTACAAGGTGTTGCAAAAGATTGGTACTATGGCATACAAATTGGAGCTTCCTGCAGCTTCTCGATTGCACCCAGTTTTCCATGTTTCATGTTTAAAGAAGGTTATAGGTGACAAGCTCCCAGTTCAAACAATATTGCCAGAACTTGACGAGGAAGGAAAAATTATATTGGAACCAGAAGCAGTCACAGAAACAAGAACTCGACAGCTACGAAATCGATCAATTTCAGAGTATCTTATCAAGTGGAAGAACTTATCTGCTGAAGATTCCACATGGGAGGATGAGAATTTTATACAGAAGCATCCAGAACTACTCAAGCGTTGAGGACAACACTTTTTTGAAGGAGAGGGGCATGTTGGGTCCCTATAATACTAGTGATTACCCCATTACTATTGTAGTTGTACCCCTTATTAATATTGTTGTGCCCCTATTGTCCCCATATTGTTATTATTGTGCCCCATAGAATCCCTCTATTGTTATTTTTGTGGCTTTATATTATTATTGTTAGGTCGGCTGGGTTATATTGTGACTCCTTAGACTCCTATATATAGAAAGGAGGTTTTGTCATTTGAATCATCCAAGAATTGTTCATTTATGTAATGTAAAGGAGGTTGCCCCTTGAAGAGGCTGAATTTTAAGGCGTTGATCTATCTTTTCTATCTTTTTCTTGAGCTGGTTTCATAACACGCGCAAGTTGTAGCAGGAGTATGATAGTGTCCGGGGCACTGTGCAAATGGTTGCCCTTAATCAAAGACTTGCCAGACTACAGTAGCCAAGGGAACTGAAGGACTGATTAGATGTTGCACACCAAAAGGAAACCCTGCTTAAAGAATGCATGCAGCCATGGATCGATGAAGCGTTCACAGTCACAACTACCATTGAAGGAAAGCTGGAAAAGGTGCAAGAATTGTATACGGTTGGATAGGAATGTGACCCTGCACACGAAAGTTCAGAGATATGTGTGCAACAAGTACAACAGGCAATGGAAAAGTGTGCTACAGACACCTAAGCTATGCATGACCTACTGCATAGACTTCGCACAAAGATCATCACACCATCTGAGTGACTCGGGACGAGTCACGATGATTGTGTTAGGGGCCTATTGGGTAGCGGATCCCCCCATAGCATTTTTTGGGGCTTGAAGCCCGAATTTTGGTAAAGTATAATGTAAAGACCCCGTGAACTGCGAGCGCAGAGCGTGGGAGTCTAGGGTTGTCCACCCTAAGATAATGTAAAGTGTATCGGCCTACCCATGGTCCGCGGACCATGGGATTGTATAAATAGAGCATGGCTCTAAGTGTAAAGTTAGTTTTTGAGTTTTTGAAAAGTAACAGATAGATGCAAGGGAATGGTTAGAAGATAGAAGTGAATCTGATGTGTATTGGGTCATAGTAGTAGGTAGAGGCTCTACAGCTGAGCGCACAAAGGCCTAGTAAAGTTCGCAACTAAGTGTGCAGGGTGGAGTAGGGTCTGTAAGTGGGATTGTACTTGGATTTGAAAGCTAATAAAAAGAATTTCATTCTGTGCATCTATTCTTGAATCTATATGTCGATGTTATGCGTCCTTTACTTTGTTATTTTTGCGCGCAATTGATGATTACATGTATGCTTGCTTATAAGTAAATTTAATCTAAGGAATCGGCTAACGGAGACTAAATAAGGAAGACTTGAGTAAAGAACATGGGTTGCGCTATGACTATAACTGCGTGAAGATAGGATCGCAGCACGCGGATTAAGATCACGAACTTCTAGAACCCTCATCAAGACATCCCTAGGGTGCAGAAACCTAGTTTCAACACCCTCCCATACTACTTCGTGTGAGATCTCAGTGTGTGCTCCACAAAATATTGCTGAAAGGGCCGGTAGTACCACGATTTGCTTGGCTAAACTCACTGCTGAACTTGGGTTGGGCCTCACGTAGCCAACAAAACCATAAGAAAGTATTTTTACCAATTATTTTATATAATATAAATGTAGCCTTGATAGGGGTGTTATGTCAGTTGTAATGAGTATCGAGTATGATATGGTGGTCCCTCCCATCACTACTCCTCCTCCTCATACAACACACTATCATGGCTCATTTACGAGACCCTGCCTCCCATGGAGGATGACAAAGGCTCCCCAATACATCTTAAAATTCAACTCCATTTTACATTCCACAAGATCCACCATCCTTCCTTCTCCTAGGTGATTTTCTCACCCTTATTTTGTTCCTTTAATTCCTCCTTATGATACTCCCTCCATCTACAATGACCTATGAGTATTTAATGGTCTCTTATGCATAGGAGTCCTCTCCAACCCCTCTAGATTTCCCTCCACCTTTGAAGGAATTTTTTACGCGAAAGAACTTGGGTTGAGTCCATTGATGGTGTATCCCTTTAGCAAGGAACCTATCATTAAATTCCTTCACTATAGGATTTTGCATCTTGCCACCCAGCTCCAACTAGGTCTTAGTGAATTTTTACTACCTTTGATGGCCATAACATGCCAACACACTCGCAATTGACATGGAGGAGGAGGTCAAGGAGCTTCAAGTGTTTCCAAAGCTAGATTTTGTGTAGATTGTTTAGTGCACAACTTTCATGAGCACACCCCTTTAGATATTCAAGAGGAAATTTGACTGGTCAAGGTGGAAATTCATTAGGAAATATATGTGAACTTAGACTCAAAGGCTATGGTAAGTATTACCCCTTGGGTTCCTAAAACTAGAAACAACTAAGAATTACAAAATTACTATCTCCATATAATGGACCTATACTTGCATGTTAAGCTACTATGGAGTATGATCTTTATGGATAAAATACATACCTAGGTTAACCTTAGGAATCGACTCGATGATTCAAGGATCTCATGTTGGACATGGAAGGGTCACGATGGCTTGATAGGCTAGAGATGGGATCTCCACCTAGCTCTCTAATTCCCTGTCCACGTAAGGTCGATTAACAACCCATCAACCTAAACACCTCATTGTCTTCATGATGCTTAGGAATCTTACGTTTCATGGTTGTATTCCTTAGGTTTTCATGCATTCCAACCAGGGCTATTGGAACTTTATTTTCAGAGTTTACTTTAATTTTTTTACCTCCTTGTCTCAAACTCTACAAAATTCAAATGTTGCACCTTTCGTGTTTTCTTTGTTATTTTGCCCATGGTGGGGTGACATTATCCATATGAATTTTAAAGTCTTAGATTGTTAGATATGGTTCGATTATGATGCCCTAGATTCTCTATTCTTTTAATGTTGGTTTAGTTTCTCATATAGCACCCGAGACATATTTTTTCTATTAATATATTTTTTTAATACATAGTAATGTTATTACTTAACCAAATATTATATTGGTATTAAATTTTCTATTTTATTAATATCCTTTAAATATCCGATATTAAAATAATTAAATTTTTCCATATCTCTCTTTCTCCAAAATTTCTGTATATATAAAATTGATATTCAAGTAAATTAATTGACATTTATATTCTAGATTTTACTAGTCTCGCAAATTTGAACATGAAAAGAGAAAAACCTAGTGATACCAATAGATTCTAATTTTTTTGCAATTAATCTGAAGTCAACTTTTAATGATTCAATAAGAGCCAAAAAAAAATTATTTTAAGTAATTAAAATGATAACAACCCAAAAATTAAAACAATATTTTCTTTTAAACTTAAAAAAATAACAACCAAGAAGTCTAACACATTTAACTTTGATTTTCCTTAACTAACATCAATCAACCTATATTTGTAAATAAAAGTCTTATTTTATCATAATGTTATGCCTTTATTTTATCATAATGTTATGCCTAATATTTTTACTGAGCCTATAGCCATATTTAGTTTGGAATAGTGTTCAAAAAAAATCTAATAATAAAATTATGAGATTTGATAAAAAATAAATTTTCTGTGATATTTACACATAAAATGATTAGATTAAATTATAACATCAATTTTAAATTTTTTTTTTCAATTATTTTAACCACCACTAAAAGTCAAAAAATAATAGGAAAAAAGAAAAAACAATTATTTTTTTAATTTTAATAATATTAACTAATATTCCTCAACCATTTAACTTAAATAATTATCCTATAGATATTTCTATTAATTTGTTAAAATTAACCATATTAGAATTTGTGCATCTCCATTCTACCTGCTTGGAAAATGTCTATCGTGAAAGTTATACATCTCCGTTCTAACTAGGTGTAGAATGTATATATAGATATAATAAACACTTTACCCTAACAATGTGCAGTATTAGCGAAATATCACTGAAGAACAGGTGCCCTTAGCGTTCTATTTTTCCTAGTTGAAAGGGTCAAATGTCATAGACGCAAAGGTTTTATCTGAGGCTCACTTTGGATTGGCCTCGTGGCGGTTTTCGATATTACCGCTGAGGTGGAAGCTTCTGCTTTGTCACAAATTCAAAATTTACATCTGGAAATTAATGTCATACGCAAATATTGATAACATTCAACAATCAATTAGTCATATACTGTATGTACATGTAGTGGTGAAGCCTGTGGAGGTTGACGCTGTTAAAGACGAAGACAACCTGCATCACAACACAGGCCGCGGCTTTATGATTTGGCAGAAAGATTTTGCTTAACCAGAAAATTGTGGTTATCAATTGTTTAATGTATTCAATCTAAATGATTAAAAACGTTACAGCAACCACACTAATACATTTTAAATGATGAAACATTGCTGTCGCCAGAATTACTGCCAAAATTGCAAATTTGAACAAAACAGCCTAGTTCCACTAGGCCCATATAAATTATTTACCTTTGTACCATCCATTAATGTAGTCCATAACCTATCTAACGAATGTGACGTCAACTAAAATCTTGATCGAATGGGCGGTTTTCCAAGACAGGATATTTGGTCGTCAAGGTTCGGCCAAACAGGTAGTTTTTGATTGGCAAGATTGGGCCCATAATAGTTCTTAGAAGCGCCCCCTAAGTGTACATTTTCGATTTGATAACACTTTGACTCAAGGGGACATGTCTTTGTCCTCTGCGACTGCCATGCCGCCCATAGGCGAGCCCGATCTCTCGTGATCGATGGTTGTACTGGTTGTAGATTTAATCTTGTCAGTACCGTTACGCGCTCTTTGATGTCAATGACGATCGACAAAAGAAGTTTTTAAAGTAATCCAGCCTCCAGGGCCAGCGAAAATGTCGGTAAATATTAATATATATATATATATATATATATATAAATATAAATATTATGTCCTGCATTCAGACTGAAATTACGCCGTAGCATTTGCTTTGCAAACTACTACAGATTCCATCGTCATGACTATGACATTCCGGTAATATTTCGAAAAATTTTGGTAAGAGATTTTTATAAATTTAAATAAAAACTGTCAAATTTCATAATGGTAAGTGCTTTAAAAGTTTTGATGGTGTTAATCTATTTTTACTTTCAAAAACATATTTCAATACTCTCTATACAAGAATTTTTGAATTTTTTTGACCTCTAACCAACCCTTCCTTAACGAACTCCTCAAATATATCTCTACAATGTTTGTACTCCAGTTTTTTATTGATATATATCTGTACAAAATTCGTAGTCCATTTTTCATTGAAATATATATCTGTACAAAGTTCGTAGATCTGCATTTTCCGTAGTCTTGCTTTTTGCCTCGGTTCCTGTCCCTTTGTTTTCAACAACTCAATATCGTGTGCTATCTTTCGCATCCATTCAGACTGGGAATCGCACATTTCTCATGTGAACAGGAAAGTTTAACCAGACAAGGAAATTAGGTTTTCTAAGCTGTGAAGAAGATCAAATGGCACGGACTAAAAGGCAATCGAGCACACTTCCTTTACTTGTATATGCCATTCTACTACTCTCCACAGCAAACGCCATTGGATCTTTGACAACAGGTTTAACTCGTTCCATTGTCGCGACACACTTGCGTTTAAATTTTTGTTTGCAATGCCAAATACGAAGCTATTATGCCCAACCGGTTCGTTTTAAAATAGCTGATTATTCTTCTCCATAAATTTAGCTATTCTGAACCTCAAACCCTATTTCTGCTTTTCTATCATTGTAATCCATTTGGAAATCACTGTTGCAGTCATATAAATTGTTGCAGCCTATCATTAATAAGATAACAATCTGTCAGTGACGTAGGTTATTATCATAGTTTTTAGATATTCAACTTTGCAAATCTGTATTATGTAAAGTTATATGAATGATGAAGGTCCTGTATTCAATTCCCATAGTGATTGAAATTTTGTTGAATTCTATGTGCAGTTCTCGGAAATTTTGTTGAATTCTATGTGCAGTTCTCGGATTAGGGTATTAGTTTTTCTTCGACTAGCTCTTGTTTCAAGGTACTAATCTCTGTCACCATATTGTCCTAGCCCTACTAGGAACAGCTTGCCAGTAACCTAAGATATTATCATATCATTAATATAGAGTTGGCCAACTCAATTTGCTGTTGTATCATGGTATTAGTTTTGTTCAATTAACTCTAATTTTTTGGGTTTTTTTAAACTCAATTTGTTGCTGTTTTATTAGGGTATTAATTTTGCTCAACTAGCTCTTGTTGTTTCAGGGTACTAATCTGTCAGCATATTGTTATAGACTTACTGGAAACAGCTTGTCAGTAACTTAAGATATTATATTATACTTATTATAGATTCGGGTGTTGTTGAACTTAATTTTCTGTTGTTCTATTAAGCTATTAGTTTTGTTCAAATAACTCTGGTTGTCCTTAATTTTCTGTTGTTCTATTAAGCTATTAGTTTTGTTCAAATAACTCTGGTTGTCTCAGGGCACTAATCTATGTTAACATATCTGCTGCAAACAACATCCCTGGGATTTTTTTGGGGGCAAAAATGAAAAAATTGTATTTGTGAACCCTTTTTCCTACTATATTCACCAAAAATTATAAGATAAAGCTATTTAGACGAATATAGCACTGATCTGTTAAAAATCATTGTCATGGGCACTTTCTGAGCATTAAAAATTGCTGGATTTTCACATTCGCTTTGTTGGAATTTAGTGGACTAAATGGCCACTCCATGATCCACTCTGGCCACTCATAAAGGTAATAATAATGGTTTGGAAGTTTATTATTGCTGGATGGTTTTGGTGTAATGGAAAACTTCAACATGAGATAAGAGTCTTTGTCTAAAATTCCATTACCACCCACCTCGTTGAAAACTAACCCGGCCACACTAGCATAAAAAACCTAACAACAACCTATCAAGACACCACATAAGACACCACATAGAAATGTGAAAGCTAAAGCAAGCCTGGTCTTCTGCTTACAGAGAAGGATCATATTGTAAAGGACTCGGAGACATGGACAAAAAAAGCAACGGACCACAGAGTAAGTGTAAGGACTTCTGAGAACTACTCATGATTAGTTTCCAATGCGTAGATTTATTATTTAAACGAGTTATGATTTTGCAGGTACCCAAGGGCGGGCCTAAGACGGAGAAGCCTGTAGATGGAAGCCCAGAGATGATTGTTTTCGAAGAAAACTGTAACACTGTAGATGATGAAGAAGAATGCATGATGAGACACGAACTGGCTGCTCATGTGGACTACATCTACACTCAGCAACACAACCCATAAGGCTCACGTAACACCCAGCTGTATTTTTTATTCGTAGTAAGGCTCAGGTCCTAGTAATCGATGAAAACAAAACTTGCGGTCCTAGTAATCGATGAAAAAACAGGCAATGGATGAAGGCCAATGTTTATGAGCACAAGAATACTATTTATTTCGTGAACAATTTTATGTCGTGAATTTAAAGTTACGTTACTTTAAGTTGAAATGTATCAAATATTAGGTCACAGAGACTTCCAACATATTTATGCGTTTTCCCTCGATATGGCAGGGTTATTGATTAATGTACAAAAATAACTTTTAACGGAGGATGCATTGTTAGGTACACTTTCCATACTTCAAATTATGTTTAACTTTCGAGAAGAATATTCCATAAAAGAATTTCAAATTATGTTTAACTTTCGAGAAGAATATTCCATAAAAGAATTTTTATGTTTTTGAAATGATTCGCGTTATTATGTATATTTTCGCATATTTCAAGTTTATAGTTGGTAGATTTCTGTGGTATGGTTTTTGACCTAATAAATTTAAATATTTCACCGTTTTTATTTTTAATGGGTTGACCCAAACAAAATTTATCGTAAACAAAAAATTAGTGAACGTAGAGAAAGGCTCATTTTACTGTTGGATATGAGGCGATTCAAGAGGGAGTGAACAAACATGACCACTGTTGCATTAATATTTCTAGTTCTTGGTCAAATGCGCCGTTAATTTTCTTCTCTTTCTTCTCACTTTGAGAACATGCTTGAGTACTGTAAGAAGTGATGGGTCAGCTTCTGCCATTTTTACATATCTCGAGAATGAAAGCAAGTTTGGTGAGGGTGAAGATGCAGGAATACATCTGGTACTTCAGCTAGTGGGGGTCCATTACAAGGATAAGGAACTTAGATACATTAATATGGCAACCATCAACACTTTCTCCGGCAGATGCAGTGATAACGCATAATTTCTTCAGTATGCTCAAGGCTGGTTGAGTTTAGGCACAATACATTAGAGTTGCGGGTTTAGAATTTAAGGGGCAGATAAAAACTTGAACAGCGATAAGAAAGAGGATTCTAGCTTCAGTTTGAACTTGATTTGTCTTCACAATTGAGATGTTCCTCAAATAATTCCTTTTTGGATGTATAAAACAAAGGCTTTTGGTCCGGTGGCTTCTTCTCTATTAACGGTGGTTTACAACTGTGGAGTGTAAGCTCAAAGTGGTGTTTGTGGCATGACACACCCATTAATCTAGTGTGTTTGGCTTGTAAGCGGTTGCTCTGTAGTTATCTTCGGTAATACATTTATATGATGTTAGCAGTGGGAATAACTGTCTACGGAATAGCCTTGGTTATTGCCATAAGCATGCAGGAAGATGAATTCTCTTTGGATTTCCCATGTATGAATTTTCCAAGCTTTTGTATCATGCCAGTCATACTAAACTAGGACTCTCTACTTTGATGGCTCTAAGGAAAAAAGGATTGTACATCCCATCAACCTTCCATTATCGGCTAGGGTATGCTCGAAAGCACCCCGATCAAAGATTGGAAACTTGCGGCATGGCATGCCATCCCCTCTCGTACCCACGTACCCATGTGGCAGAATAGGGCCAAACATCCAATCGGTCGTTGCAGAATAGGGCTAGGGTCCCTAAGCAAAGCTTCCTTTGGGGATGCATAAGAACATCCAATCGTTCGGCTAGGGTCCTAAGCAAAGCTTCCTTTGGGGATGCCCTTGTGGGGGTATCTTCATCAATAAATAACTTTTCTTTTTCTTGGTTGAATTCTCTTTGGTGCAGACAGGAGATGAGAGCCAGAATATATGAATTTTCCTGAATAACCTTGCTTTGCAAAATTCATTAAGGGAAGGAAACTGATTTAATATTCCAGTTCAATTCATTGATTGATTAGTTGATTCGTCCAACATTATTTAGCTTTACGACCAAAAATATGTCCACATCTTTATTTCTTGCAAGGCTACGTTTGTCTACGCTTCTATCCATGTACCTTTCCACTTTTGGTAAAAATATTAGTTTTATTTATTTTTAAAATTTAAATATTAATTTGTATACTATATTCAGGTTTTTCCATTATTAATATTTATGAGGTAATTGTTTTAAGGGTGACCTCATATGACTTATATTTTGATTATATATAAATTATTTTGGTGATATATTAAAATTTTATTTTTTAATTATTTTACTGATAAAAATAATTATAATTTTATCACAAAATCGAACTAAAAATTAGAAAAACTAAAAAAATAGAATTAAAAAAATATATATTAAAAGAAAACAAATTACTTATAAAAAATGTTATTTCAATTATTATTTCTCTATATATATAAAAAGTTATAATGGTGTGAATATCTTTTATATATATATATATATATATATATATATAAAGTTATAATGGTGTTAATGTCTAATTTACAATTAATAATTATTCATGTGAATTTGTTTTTCATAAGGTTCAAATTTATTTTGCTTTTAGGATAGAAATTTTAATATTCTTTTACATATTCTACAAACAAATTATCTTTATTTATTTGTTTATTTATTTTTTAATAAAAAATAGTAGTTTAATTTAACTATTTATTATGTATGTTAGATCTAAGACTTTTGTGATACATAATGTAGACATAAGTCTTCCGGATGAATCACACAGATAGGATTAGACCTAATCCTATCTAAGAGATTAATCCAGAAGACTTATGTCCATATTTATTATGTATTTTCTAATTTCTCTAGTAGTGCCTAAGTTGCCATTATTATGTATCTATAAATTTGAGTTTTATATGAATAAATTTCCACTTTTAAGATGTCTTACAAATTTGGGCTTTAATCTTTTTTTAGCATTTTTCATTACCATGGGAAATGATGCAGGGAACCCTCCTAAACAAAATATTAAAGTTTAATTTGGAGAAGTTTTTTGTTAATGCATATACAAGACTAATATTATATATAGAGGTTAAATTGTAATTGAGATAGCTTATTGTTTATATATAAGGGATTAAGGATAAATATTATTAAACTATTATAGATCTGTTTTAAGCATTGATTTAGCAAGTTCCTAGAGGGATTAAATTTCTTGAGATACAAACTTATTTTATATTGAAAAACTTGAAAAAAAATAGATATTTGATACCTCTACTTGAGATGAAAACCTCTTTGACAATGCAAAGGTTGAAAAGAAAGTTTTAAAGATTTGATATCTCTTCATGTTTGATAGATCCTAGGTCAAGATGGATAGATACTTGATTTATACACACACCATGTGTGATTTTTTAATGCTTAAATTACATTTCTAATGTATAAATTGATTTAATACCTTCAAAATCTCCTTGGGAACTTCTATTTTATAGACTATATATCTTAAACTTGTAATTCCAACAAATCTTTGATGAATTTTAAATATATAAATATATATATATATATATATATATATATATATATATATATATAGATATAAAGGGTGGAAATATAGATTAGTGATCTGTTTTGAAAATTTTAAACCGTAAGAAATTATTTTTACCAAAGACTTTATATAATATAAAAGTAGCCTCCATAGGGGTGTTATGGTAGTTGTAATGAGTATTAAGTATGATATGATGGGCCTTCCCACCACTACTTCTTCTCATACACCACACTATCAAGGCTCATTTATGAGACCTTGCCTCCAAAGGAGGGTGGAAAAGGCTCCCCAATACATCTTAACATTCAAATCTATTCTGTAGCCCACAAGATCCACCATCCTTACTTCTCCTAGGTGATTTGCTCACCCTTATTTTATTCCTTTGATGCCTCCTTATGATACTCCCTCCATCCACCATGACTTCTAACTATTGACTAGTCTCATGTGCATAGGAGTCCTCTCTAGCCTCTCTAGATTTCCCTCCACCTTCGATGGCTTTTTTATATGTGAAAGGACATGGGTTGATTCCATCAATGGTGTAGCCATTCAGAAATGACCCTATCATTAAATTCTTTCACTATAGGATTTTTTTAGCTTGCAAACCAACTCCAACCAGGAGTTAGTGAATGTTTACCACCTTTTATGGTAATAACATGCCAAAACACTCGCAACCGACAAGGAGGAGGAGGTCAAGGAGCTTCAGGGTTTCCAAAACTAGATTTCATGTAGAGTCTTTAGTGCACAACTTTCGTGAGCACATCCCTCTAGATATTCAAGAGGAAATTTGGCTGGTCAAGGTGAAAATTTAGCAGGAAATATATGCGAACTTGGACTCAAAGGATATGGTAGGTATTACCCCTTGTGTTCCTAATATTAGAAACTCCTGAGCATTAAGAAACGTCTATCAGCATATAATGGACCTATACTTGCATGTCAAGCTACTATGGAGTATAATCTTTGTGGATAGAATACATACCTAGGTTAACCTTAGGCATCGACTAGATGATTCAAGGATCTCATCTTCGACATGGAAGGTTCACAGGTGGCTTGCGAGGCTATGGGATCTCCACCTAGCTCTCTAATTCCCTATCCATGTAAGGTCGATTAACAACCCATCAACTTAAACACCTCATTGTCTTCTTGATGTTAAGGACTCTTATGTTTCATGGCTGTATTCCTTAGGTTTTCATGCATTCCAATGAGGGATGTTGGACTTTTATTTTCTGAGTTTATTTTTAATTTTCTTAGCTTGTTGTCTCAACTCTATGAAATTCAAATGTTGCATGTTTTGTGTTTATTTTTGTTATTTTCCCATGGTGGGGCAACATTATCCATATGAACTATAAATTCTTAGATTGTTAGATATAGTTCGACTATGATGCCCTAGACTCTCTATTCTTTTATGATTGGTCTAGTTTCCACAAAAAATAATGTGGGAATATATATATATATATATATATATATATATATATATATATATATATATATATATATATATATAACCATATACAATATATACGTAATTGACATTGAAATAGTTTACTTAACATAGACAATGAAATGTTTTATTTATAGATTATATTATGCACATTAAAATATAATTTTTTGTAATATCTATATATAAAACCATATACAATATATACATAATTGACATTGAAATAGTTTACTTAACATAGACAATGAAATGTTTATTGATAGATTATATTATGCACATTAAAATATAATCTTTTGTAATAATATATCTTTTAATATATAGTAATGTTATTGCTTAACCAAATTTTATATTGCCATTAAATTTTCTATTTTATTAATATCTTTTAAATGTCTCATATTAAAAAAAAAAATCTCTATATTTCTCTTTCTCTAAAATCGCTCTATATATAAAGTTGATATTAAAGTAAATTAATTGACATTTATATTCAAATGATTTATTTAAGTCTTGTATTAAAATATCTTCAAAAAGTAAAAAGATCATACATTTTCCTCATAGTTAAAAGTGAAAATGCAAAGAACCCAAGGTGAAAATGTAAAGATCCCAATGGGCAGCTCAATAGCTCAATTGGTGATCGAAGTAATGTGAAGGCATATATCTAGTTTGGAATAAAAATTCCCAAAAATTATGAGATTTGATTTTAAAAAAATAATTGTTTTGTGACCTTCAGACATAAAATGATATGATAAAGCCAGTTGTAATAAGCATATCTAGTTTGGGAAAAAACTTTCCAAAAATTATGAAATTTAATAAATAAAAAGAAAGTAATAAATAAAAAGAAAGTGGGCTGATTCGATTAGATTCTAACCCAATCTTCCAAATTAATTATTTTTCCTCTATTCTTTTATTTCAATTATTGTACAATAATTGAAATTAATATGAAAAAGAGAAAACCCCTTTTATTAAACTGGTTAAATTTATTTAATTTTAATAATATTAGGTAATATTCATGGACCATTTAACTTACATAATTATCCTATAGATATTTATATTATAATTTCTTAAAATTAACCCTAGTAGTTGTACATCTCCATTCTACCTCGCTGTAGAATGCATACATAGATATAATAAACAGTTTGCCCTAACAATGTGCAGTATTAGCGAAATATCGCTAAATAACAGGTGCCGTTGCGTTCTATTTTTCCTAGTTCAACAGGGGCAAATGTCATAAACGCATATGTTTTATCTGAGGCCCACTTTGGATTGGCCTCGTGGTATACCGCTGAGGCGGAAGGTTTTGCTTTATCAAAAATCTGCGGTCGAACGGAACTCGTGGCGTTGTTACTCCTAGAATGAAAAGAAGTTGTCCGATTGTTTCTTTTCCATCCGCGTCCAATCACAAATTCAAATTTACATCTGGAAATTAATGTTATACGCAAATATTGACTCAACTATAATTCCAACAAATCTTTGATGAATTTTATATATATATATATATATATATATATATATATATAAAAAGGGTGGAAATATAGATTAGTGATCTGTTTTGAAAATTTTAAACCGTAAAAAATTATTTTTACCAAAGACTTTATATAATATAAAAGTAGCCTCCATAGGGGTGTTATGGTAGTTGTAATGAGTATTAAGTATGATATGATGGGCCTTCCCACCACTACTTCTTCTCATACACCACACTATTAAGGCTCATTTATGAGACCTTGCCTCCAAAGGAGGGTGGAAAAGGTTCCCCAATACATCTTAACATTCAAATCTATTCTGTAGCCCACAAGATCCACCATCCTTACTTCTCCTAGGTGATTTGCTCACCCTTATTTTGTTCCTTTGATGCCTCCTTATGATACTCCCTCCATCCACCATGACTTCTTACTATCGACTAGTCTCATGTGCCTAGGAGTCCTCTCTAGCCTCTCTAGATTTCCCTCCACCTTCGATGGCTTTTTTATATGTGAAAGGACATGGGTTGATTCCATCAATGGTGTAGCCATTCATAAATGACCCTATCATTAAATTCTTTCACTATAGGATTTGTTTAGCTTGCAAACCAACTCCAACCTGGACTTAGTGAATGTTTACCACCTTTGATGGTAATAACATGCCAAAACACTCACAACCGACAAGGAGGAGGAGGTCAAGGAGCTTCAGGGGTTTCCAAAGCTAGATTTCATGTAGAGTCTTTAGTGCACAACTTTCATGAGCACATCCCTCTAGATATTCAAGAGGAAATTTGACTGGTCAAGGTGAAAATTTAGCAAGAAATATATGCGAACTTGGACTCAAAGAATATGGTAGGTATTACCCCTTGTGTTCCTAATATTAGAAACTCCTGACCATTAAGAAACGTCTATCAGCATATAACGGACCTATACTTGCATGTCAAGCTACTATGGAGTATAATCTTTGTGGATAGAATACATACCTACGTTAACCTTAGGCATCGACTAGATGTTTCAAGGATCTCATCTTCGACATGGAAGGTTCACAGGTGGCTTGCGAGGCTACAGATGGGATCTCCACCTAGCTCTCTAATTCCCTACCCATGTAAGGTCGATTAACAACCCATCAACTTAAACACCTCATTGTCTTCTTGATGCTAAGGACTCTTATGTTTCATGGCTGTATTCCTTAGGTTTTCATGCATTCCAATGAGGGATGTTGGACTTTTATTTTCTGAGTTTATTTTTAATTTTCTTAGCTTGTTGTCTCAAACTCTATAAAATTCAAATGTTGCATGTTTTGTGTTTATTTTTGTTATTTTCCCATGGTGGGACAACATTATCCATATGAACTATAAATTCTTAGATTGTTAGATATAGTTCGACTATGATGCCCTAGACTCTCTATTCTTTTATGATTGGTCTAGTTTCCACAAAAAATAATGCGGGAAATTAATGTTATACGCAAATATTGACTCAACTATAACATTCAATCTGCATCACAACACAGGCCGCGGCTTTATGATTTGGCAGAAAGATTTTGTTTAATGAGAAAATTGTGGTTATAAGTTGTTTAATGTATTCAATATAAATGTTAAATTTATTTTTATATTAAAAACGTTAAAGCAACCACACTAATACATTTTAAATTTTAAATGATGAAACATTGCTATCGCCAGAATTATTGCCAAAATTCCAAATTTGAACAAAACAGCCTCGTTCCACTACGCCCATATAAGTTATTTACCTTTGTACCATCCTTTAATGTGACGAATGTGACGTTAAGGAACTAAAATCTTGATCGAATGGGCGGTTTTCCAAGCAGGATATTTGGTCGTCAAGGTTCGGCCAAACAGGTGGTTTTGGATTGGCAAGATTCGGCCCATAATAGTTCTTTGTCCTCTGCGACTGCCATGCCGCCCATAGACTAGACCCCTTGACCAGCAAACTCTCGTGATCGATGGTTGTAGTAGTTCTAGATTTAATCTTGTCAATGACGATAGTCAAAAGAAGTTCTTAAAGTAATCCAGCCTCCAGGGCCAGAGAAAAAGTCGGTAAATATTAATGTCATGCATTCAGACTGAAATTACGCCGTAGCATTTGCGTTGCAACCCAGTACAGATTCCATCGTCATGACTATGAAATATAGACGTAGTCTAACGAGGTTGTTTTTTTTCTCATTAAAGTTACTGAAATAGAAATTTCAGTCATATATTTTAAAAATACTAGTAATAAATTTTTCTAAATTTAAATAAAAACTATCAAACTGTATTAAAAATTTAAATAAAAATTATCAAACTGTATTAAAAAAATTTCGATATTAAATCTATTTTTACCATTAAAAGCATGATTCAAACCTTTTCTCTCCTCCTCCTGACCATTCCTCCTTAACACTCCCTCCTTAAACACTCGTCAAATATATCTTTACAATGTTCGTACTCCATTTTTTTATTGATATATATCTGTACAAAATTCGTAGTCTTGTTTTTTGCCTGTCCTTTTGTTTTCAACAACTCAATATCGTGTGCTATCTTTCGCATCCATTCAGACTGGGAATCGCACATTTCTCATGTCAACAGGAAAGTTTAACAAGACAAGGAAATTAGCTTTTCTAAGCCGTGAAGAAGATCAAATGGCTTGGACTAAAAGGCAACCGAGCACACTTCCTTTACTTGTATATGCCATTCTGCTACTCTCCACAGCAAACGCCATTGGATCGCTACTCGTTCCGTTGTCGCGACACATTTGCGTTTAAATTTTCATTTGAAATGCCAAATACGAAGCTATTATGACCAATCGATTGGTTTTAAAATAGCTGACTATTCTTCTCCATACATTTAGTTATTCGGAATATAAAACCATATTTCTGGGTTTCTATCATTGTAATCCATTTGGAAATCACTGTTGCAGTCATATAAATTGTTGCAGCCTATCATTAATAAGATAACAATCTGTCAGTAACGTAGGTTATTATCATAGTTTTTAGGATATTTCACTTTGCAAATCTGTATTATGTAAAGTTATATGAATGATGAAGGTCCCGTATTCAATTCCCATACAGATTGAAATTTTGTTGAATTCTATGTGCAGTTCTCGGATTAGGATATTAGTTTTTCTTCAACTGGCTCTTGTTGTTTCAAGGTACTAATCTATGTCACCATATTGTTGTAGCTCTACTAGGAACAGTTTGCCATTAACCTAAGATATTATCATATCATTAATATAGAGTTGGCCGACTCAATTTGCTTTCGTATCATGGTATTAGTTTTGTTTAATTAACTCTAATTTTTTTGGGTTTTTTTTAACTCAATTTGTTGTTGTTCTATTAGGGTATTAATAATACCCTAATAATTTTGTTCAACTAGCTCTTGTTGTTTCAGGGTACTAATCTGTCAGCATATTGTTATAGATATTATTTTATGATTGTTATAGATTCGGGTGTTGTTGAACTCAATTTTCTGTTGGTCTATTAAGGTATTAGTTTTGTTCAACTAACTCTGGTTGTTTCAGGGCACTAATCTATATCGGCTGCAAACAACCTCCTTTGGATTTTTTATTGAGGAAAAATAAAAAATTTGTATTTGTGAACCCTTTTTCTTACTATATTTTACAAAACTTATAAGACAGTTATTTAGACGAATATAGCACTGATAGTCTGTTAAAAATCATTGTCATGGGCACTTTTGGAGCATTAACAATTGCTGGATTTTCACACTCACTTTGTTGGAATCTAGTGAACTAAACGGTCACTCCATGATCCACTCTGCCCATTCATAATAATAATAATAATAATAATGCTTTGGAAGTTTATTATGGACCGTAGGTTATGGTCAAATGGAAAACCTCAACATAAGATCAGAGTCTTTGCCTAAAGTTCCATTACCACTCATCTGGTTGAAGACTAACCGCCACTCTAAAATCTTTACTCAATGCCTTCAGTTTTGATGTAATAGAAAACCTAACAACAACCTCACCACATAGAAATGTGAAAGCTAAAGCAAGTCTGGTCTTTGGTCTTCTGCTTACAGAGAAGGATGATATTGTAAGGACTCGGAGATGTGGACAAAAAAAGCAACGGACCACAGAGGAAGTGTAAGTAGGACTTCTGAGAACTACTCATGATTAGTTTTCAATGCGTAGATTTATTATTTAAACGAGTTATGATTTTGCAGGTACCCAAGAGCGGGCCTAAGACAGAGAAGCCTGTAGATGGAAGCCCAGAGATGAATGTTTTCGAAGAAAACTGCAACAGTGTAGATGATGAAGAAGAATGCATGATGAGTCACAAACTGGCGAAGAATGCATGATGAGTCACAAACTGGCTGCTCATGTGGACTACATCTACACTCAGCAACACAACCCATAAGGCTCACGTAACACCAAGCTGTATTCTTTATTCCTAGTAAGGCTCGGGTCCTAGTAATCGATGAAAACAAAACTTGTGGTCCTAGTAATCGATGAAAAAACAGGCTATGGGAGAAGGCCAATGTTTATGAGCACAAGAATACTATTTATTTCGTGAACAATTTTATGTACTGAAATTAAAATTACGTTATTTTAAGCTGAAATGTATCAGATATTAGGTCACAGATATCATAGAGACTCACAACATATTTATGCGTTTTCCCTCGATATGGCAGGGTTATTGATTAATGTACAAAAATAGCAACTTTTTAGCGAGGATGCATTGTTAGGTACACTTTCCATATTTCAAATTATGTTTAACTTTCGAGAAGAATATTCCATAAAAGAGCTTTTATGTTTTTGAAATGATTCGCGTTATTATGTTTGCATACTTCAAGTTATTTTTAACTTTCGAGAAAAATATTCCACAAAAGTGTTTTTATGTTTTGAGACGGTTGGTCACTCGAGTCACAGCCAGATATCTTCTGGAGTTTGTTATGAAAGAGATGTAGAATAGTTATTGTTTAGAAAAGTATATATTAGGGTTTCTTATAAAACAGATTGATAATTTTGTAATATTTATATTGATAATTTTGTAATATTTATATTTAATACGTTAAAGTAATATTTTTTTAAATATTATATATATATATATATAAACAAACTAACAGGAAACAACTTTACTTATCCCATAAATAAATATTAGCATGGACATCACAATGTAAAAAAAAATTGTAACCTTTATAAGATAAAGTTGTTTTAAGTAATCCACGTGTTAATAAAGGTTGTGGCCAGGTAAAAGAAAAACTCTCCTATCCCTTTCATACAGCGAATAAATAGCAAATGTTGCGAAATTTTTCGAGCATCAAGGGTACAGCAAACTCCCTTCTCCAAGCCCACTCTTTCCCACGCATAAGCAAGGTCATCATTTTTCCAAACCCTTGCCAGCCCGAAACTGCCATCATTCATGTGATGTATTTCTTGATGTGTTATAAGATTTGAAAAATATTAAATTTTGAAAATATCAACTCAATATATCATTTGAAAGAATTAATTTTAAAAAAGAAAAATAACAGCATTCCTCCCACAATTAAGGCCAATTTACAACATTAAAATTAATATATTACCTATATGTTTTATTAATCATTGATATAAATTTATAACGCTGCCCGCAAATGGTATATTTAAGCATATTATACTTCGAGATGTTGACAAAATTTGAATCATTGATATAAATTTATAACGCTGCCCGCAAATTGTATATTTAAGCATATTATACTTCGAGATGTTGACCAAATTTAACAAATTGTACCCAAAAAAAAAGTACACTATCATAGATTTACGAATCCATCTTGTGGTGGGTTATAAGAATGGTATTACAAAATTTACCGTAAACAAAACAAATCAGTGAACGTATAGAGAGGATCATTTCAGAGAGGGAGTGAACCAACATGACCACTGCTGCATTAATATTTCTAGTTCCTGGTCAAATGCGCAATTAATTTTCTTCTCTTTCTTCTCACTTTGAGAACATTCTTCAGTCTAGTCTCATCACCAACTCCAGTCTTTAGAGTTTTGGTGTTTGGAATCAATTTGCAAGTAGTCCTACCCATGTTCAAATCTCTGGAGGCCTCACCCATACACTATTTGCTAGTCTTACCCGCGTTCAAATCTCTGGAGGCCTCACCCATACCCGGATAGTGAGGATACAAGCAATATGAATGCAAGTTCCATCACCAACTCCGACCTCTAGAATTTTAGTGTTTGGAATCGATTTACAAGTATTCCCACCCATATAAATGATAAAGAAAAATACTTTATAAAACACAAAATTTCTATTCATATAGATTAGTTCTACACTCAAAAACACAACCCATAAAGCTCACATAACTCCCAGCTGTATTGTTTACTCCACCCAGTTCTGTAAAGTAATTAATCAATACTTGCGATCCTAGTAATCCATGGAAAAATAGGCTAGGGAAGAAGGTCAATGTGTATGATCACAAGAATACTATTTATTTCGTGAACAACTTTATATATTGAAATACAAATTTACTTTAGTTGGAAATGTATCATATATAATAGGGCACAGATATCACAAAGACTCCCATACATATTTATGCGTATTCCCTCGATATGGCAAGTGGAGCGTACTCTTTTCACCTTTAATGTACAAAAATTGCAACATTTTACCCACGAGGCATTAGTAGGTATACTTTCATATTTCAAATTATTTTGAACTTTCGAAAAGAATTTCATATTAGTTGAGAGGCTTAATTTACAGCTTAGTCTGAAAGGAATGTGTATGTAACACTTATATCAATGTGTATGTAACAGTCTGATAGTGGAGATAGGTTTTTGGGGTATTCAAGAGTCTAGTATGACTTCAAGATGTAAGTATGTCATGTCCTCAAAAAATAATAAAAATAATTTTTATTAATGTCCGTCAAAATACTAGCCAAAATCTTAAACTATATATAATTTTTTAATCTTATTAATAGGCTAAAATTAATTATTAAAATATAAATATATATTATTATATATAATTTGAATAGATAATAAATTTAAGCATCTTTACTCTTTACTAAAGCCAATACCATCTTTTAAATCAAAGGAAAATTGTTAATTCAACACAAAAAATAAAAAATCCTGCTTCAAAATCTTTTAATTAAATATTGTAAAATGAATTTTTAAAGAGAAAAATCCCATCCTATAAATATATTGAAATCTTTAAAGACATATAGATTTCCACATTAAAGTTCTAATATTTGAAAATATTAATTTGATGTAATTTTATTATAAATTGTGTTATCATGCCATGTAAAAACAACATTAAATCTAATATTAATATTATTAAATTTAATAACTTTGGATTGCAACATTAAATTATTCAATTTGTTAAATTATAATGTCCTAAGGCTTTTATTTCAACTCTTAGTCTTAATGCTTATCAAGGGTTGTAGTGTATTAAAGAGTTTGTTTTGTTGCATTGATTTTTAATAGATTTAAAAATGTAGATTTGTGCCATGTGGCTCACCGCCCAATAATTTCCTAGGGATTTGAGATTATTCCAATTTTAATAAGTTCCTCATTATTATTGATAGCATTCGTTTATATACAATAAATTTTATTTAGAAAAATAATCCATTACTTTTAATAAATTTAAAAAATTAGATTTGTGCCACATGGCTCCCCACCAACCAATTTCCTAGGGATTTGAGATTATTCCAATTCTAATAAGTTCCTCCATGATAAATTCTTCATTATTATTTATAACATTCATTTATAATTCCTTTTTTTTCTTAAGTTAAATTTGACCCATAACCTTTTTATACATGGTTAATTAGGTAAATGTGTGCATTAGTAAGGCATTCTTGGTAGGGAAATAGTTTTTTTTTGTTATATTTATAAAGCATTCAACTATATCAACCACATTAATATTTTTAATGTGGATGTACTAGTATACATTAATATATCATGATATATATTAACTCTATATATATATGGAGGGAAGAACAAAGACACAAAGTGATGGAAGTGGAGAGATAGAGGGAGTGACAAGCGAGAGATTGAGATAAAATGAAAAGGGAAGAGGAGGAAGGAAGAGAGAGAGAGAGAGAGAAGGGCAAGGGAGAGAAAGGGAGGCACAAAGATGGAGGGCGGGAGAGAGACACAAGGTTGGAGGGTAGAGAAAAAGTGGGAGAGAGAGGGAAGTAGGAGAGAAAAGGAGAGAGAGGAAATACTAGAGAGAAGACTTGAGACAAAGGGGGAGAGAGGTAAGGACAAAGATGGAGGGATAGAGATATGGATTTGGAGGGTGGGAGAGCAAGTGAAGAAGGAAGCTAGAGAGAAAAAAGTGGAGAGAGAGAGAGAGGGAGTGATAAGGGAGATGGAGAGAGAGGGAAAGAGGAGAGTGGGAGGGAAGAGAGATAAGGAGAGGAAGAGGGAGGGAGATATATATAGATATGGAGAAAGAGTGTGTATGTTTTTGGGGTGATATAGATAGATAAAGGAGAGGCAGAGGGAGATATAGATATAGATGGGAGGTGAAGAGAGAGATAGAGAGAGGGAGGAAGAGATATACAGATATGGAGAGAGAGAGTGTGTGTGTGTTTGGGGGATGGGTGAGATAGAGAGACAAAGGAGAGATAGAGTGAGATATAGATATAGATGAACGGGGGGCAGGGGGAAGAACATTTCTTTTACTATATGCATTAATTTGAGTGTAGATGATGATTTCTAATCCTATTTTATTGCTCACAATAGATGCATTAATTTCAATGTAGATGTTGATTTCTACTTAATTTTGATTGCTTGCACTAGACGCATATATTTCAATTTAGATGTTCATTTCTAATCATATTTGATTGCTTACTCTAGTTTCATTTATTTTAGCATAGATGGTGATTTCTAATCATATTTGATTGCTTTCACTAGATGCATTGATTTTAGTATGGATGCTAATTTCTAATTATATTTGATTGCTTGCACTAGATGCATTGATTTAAGTGTAGATGTTGGTTTCTAATCTTATTTGATTGCTTGTATTATAAGAATTGATTTCACTGTAGATGTTTTTTTAATACTATTTGATTTCTTGCATGAGATGGATTAGATGTTGTTAATCTGAGAATGTAAATTATTAAAAATAATTTCAAGATTAGATGGAGGAGGGAGAGAGGAAAGAATATTTCTTACACTAGATGCATTGATTTCAGTGTAGATAATGATTTCTAATCCTATTTGATTGTTTCCACGAGATGCATTGATTTCAGTGTAGATGTTGATTTCTAATTATATTTGAATGCTTTGCACTAGATCCATTGATTTCAGTGTAGATGTGGATTTCTAATCCTATTTGAATGTTTACACTAGATGCATGTATTTCAGTGTAGATGAAGATTTATAATCATATTTGATGGCTTGCACTAGATGCATTGATTTAAGTGTAGATGTTTTTAATCCTACTGGATTGTTTGCATTAGATGCATTATATGTTGTTAATATTGAGGATGTAGATTATTAAAAAATATATTTTTCAAGATATATTTAATAATACATAGATGAACATTAATAAGAAATAATTAGCTATCGAAAGTTGTGATGCTTAGAATTAAAATGAAAAAGATGTGCAGAATCAATCAACGTGCAAAGTGAAAATTAATCCTTGACATAAGTGTCTGCCCTCTTGGTCGCCAACTAACTACAAATAAACAATTATATATATTCAAAAAACATTCAAAATTACATATATTCAAAATTACTAATAAATAATTTCATACAACAATGTATTCAAAATATTTATAAGAGGAAAATATATATTTATGGACATGAAAACAAATCAAAATATTCTTGAAGGAGATGTGATAATTGTTTGGAAAAACAAATAATGTAACGATTTTATAAATCTGGCCATTCATTAAAAAAAATCATAAACACATTATTGCTTGACTTTGCAAAATAAAGTGTAGATAAAAAAAATCATCAAAATATTCTCAAAGGAAATAAATTATTTCAAACATTAGTTAAGAAACAAATTATTTCAAGAGTAATCTTGACGTAATAAATTTTTAAAACTACTATTCAAGATATATTTTGTAATACTTGGAGGAACACTATTTAGAATCAATTAGTTGTCAAAAGTTGTGATACCTATGATTAAATGTAATAGATGTGCAGTATCAATCCTTGTGAAAACTATTGACAAGATTGTCTTTAGTCTTCATCACCAACTAATTACTAATAAACAATTAGATGCACATATAAAATAATAACACAACAATTGTAACATTCACAAACATACCATTTAAATTCAAATACATAAACAGACAAACCATTCAATGCATCTAAGTACAGACCTACAAACCATTCAAGGAAAGCAACACATTAAATTAAAGAAGAGAATGATATGGTCATGCCAAGCAAAGAAAACTTAATGTGAATTTTGAATTTTATCTCAAACATATACATAATAATGATAATCTAAAAATGTGACATTGTTTCCCTCAACTAGAACCAGCTGAGATCCATCTAACATTGGATATATCATGCCAGAAGAGGAATCAAATACCTCAAGGTGCAAACCTTTCCTCAAGTTCTACACACCAAAAATATAGTTTGCACCTCGAGGGATTTAATCCTTCTCGGCAATTCATAGATCCAGTGTTAGATGGATCTAAGCTAGTATATATTTTAATGTTGTATAGAATATAATATCCAATGTGAGTTATGAATAAAATATTTTATTATGAATTAAGATTGACGTATACTTAAAAATATCTTAATAAAAAAAACATTTGAATGTGCGTTGATAAAATGGCTGCTCAATGCACATGTTACGTAACCTGTATAACATTCAAAAATACAATTTATACAATTAAAAATTACACATTGTTTTTTTTACTCTAAAATAAATAAGATTGCAATTGAAGAAATTTGATACCTTTCGGCCCATGTTAGATCAATAGTTAAGATGAATCTATATCGATTACGTATACTTTACATACCTCAAATTATTTTAAACTTTCCAGAAAAATTCTCATAAAGTATATTTATTTTTGAAAGGATTCGGTACTATTGATCACTTCTGAAGTTCCTTATGAATGAGATGTAGAATAATTATTGTTTAGAAAATTATGTATTAGGGTTCGTTATGAAACATATTGATAATTTTTTTATATTTAATATCTCAAAATAATATTTTCTAATATTTATATTTAATATATTAAAATAATATTTTATATATAGAGAGGGGTATAGTCTAACTTATAGACGAAATGGTTTTTTTCACAACATTTTTTCTCGCTACTTTTAACCAAAATATGACACATTTTTAAAAACATGAGTTTAAGTTGTTTAATCTATAGAATTCAAATTCCCATTAAATTTTTAAAATATTGAATCCATTTATACACTCACAATTACATTACCTTTTAAACAACAAAAAATCAAATTATTTTTTAAAATTGTTTTATCAAATTCTAGTGAAAAAATATAGTAAACAACTTTCCTTAATCCCATTAAAAAAGTGGCCGTGAACATCACCATGCAAAATTTTATTGTAGCATTGAAAGATATTATGTAATTCACTTGTTAAGAAACGCTACGACCTACTAGAAGAAAATCTCTCTCATCTAGGAAAGAAATACCAAAGATACAGAAGTTTTTCGAGAAGCAAGGGTGCTCCCTGTTAAATGTGAAACCAATTAAGACTTCGACGCCGTCCTCAACCGCGCGGACCACGCCAGTGACACCGACCTACCTACTACGTCGTCCATTGACTCCACTCTGCAGTGATGTATACCTACTACGTCGTCCATTGACTCCACTCTGTAGTGATGTATTCCATATGATAGAATTGGAAAATTATAGAGCTTCCATTATCTATAAATTTATAATCTCTCTTCCGCCTCAGCAATGTAACCCAAGGCAAGACCTGTTTGTAATAGAAATGTGATTTCAATTCCCCTTTGTATATTTTACCCTCTGTAATGTGTTCTTCAATTTCTGATGTCTCCTCCCCTGTGTTCTGTGTTTTCTTGAATGAATTTTGTTGTATCCATCATATTGATGTAATCGACCCCGTTCTTTGAACCCAACACTCCGAACATCAAACTCCCTTCTCCAGGCCCCCTCTTTCAGACGCATAAGAAAGGTCATAGTTTTTCCAAACCCTTTCCATCCCGCAAATGTCATCTCTCAGACACATAAGAAAGGTCATAGTTTTTCCAAACCCTTTCCATCCCGCAAATGTCATCATTTATGTGATTTATCTTTTCAAATTTATGCGATCTATTGTAAACGTTTATTGATACACAACATTAACCAAACATACTTTTGTAGCCATCATTGATAGGACTGTAAATTTTATTGATACACAACATTATGTATTAAGCTAAATTGAAACGAGAAAGTATGTAGAAGAATTATAGATTGTTCTTGTGTGAACTAAAATTTCACAAAGGTGATGAGTTAATTATTATGGATAACATTGATTTAATTTTATTTATTTTTAAAGATATCGGTTTTTCTGTATTGATGATGATGATGATGATGGTGGTGGTGGTGGTGGTGGTGGTGGTGGTGGTGGTGGTGGTTATCGTCTACTGAGACTAAATTGGTCTATCAGACCTATAATATTTTTAATTTTTAATTGTCTGGCTCCTCGTCTTTCTTGGCGAGATTGGTGTTGTAGCTCTCTTTTTTTTCTCTACAGTCTTCCAACTTCCTTTATCTTGCATCTCCTTCATCTCTTCTGGTTCTTGAGACAATGGTGTCTTAGCTTCGCGATCAATTGTGTTCGTCCTTTTGAAGATAGTCGGAGAAGAGGTTTGGTCTAGGAGATCTGCTTTGTTGTTAAATGAAGATTTATTTTGCACGATATTCGAATCCTCATAACTATTGATACTTGAGGGGTTGTCAAGTGCACTTTTTTGTTGTTGGGCAGGGCTTTCTCCATGCTTGTCTTGAGAGTTGTTTCTGTCTTGCCCAATTTCTTGTGATTCAGAGTTTTCTCTAGAGTATTCTTCTTTCATGACAGTGTAGTGTTCTTTTTGTGCTCCTTCCCACCAAGTAGATCTGTGGTGGCTTTTTTTACCAGGATTTTTCTGGGAGGCTTTTGGGCAATTTTTGGCTAGATGCCCTGTCTCAAAGCAGGATCGACATCGGAAGATGACACTTTCATAATCGAGTTTCTGGTTCCACACATAATCTTTACTTGTTAGGTTTATTTCCGCTGGGAATCCGAAACTGAAGTCCATTTCCACACAAATGCGTGCATAGGTGGTTCTGGCATATTCCTCTGTTTCTGGACACCTGCAGTAAAATTTCCCAATTGCATTTTCAATGGCTTTTAGCGAGGAGAGATTCCAGAGATGCAAGGGTAGGCTTGGCAATCTTACCCAAACTGGTGCTGAAGTTATCACTGCTGTTGAGGGATCGAATGATGGGTTCCATGGCTTCATGAATAGGCCTGATTTTTCTCAAAACCAAGGGCCGGAATCCAGAATACATTGTCTGCTTTCAGGATTTTCAAAATCTACTATAAAGAAACCCCTAGCACAGGGGTAGATATTAATTTCATCAGAAATTACAGGCTTCCATACCTCCGAGATCCAATTGTTTTTACGATGATTTTATATGAGTTATATTTTGATTATGTATAAATTATTCTTGTAATATATTAATTTTTTTTTTTTACTTATTTTATTGATAAAAATAATTAAAATCTTATCACAAAATTGAATTAAAAATTGGAAAAACTAGAAAAAAATAGATTTAAAAAACAATATATTAAAAGGAAAAAAATCATATAAATTTATAGAAAATATTATTTTTATTGTTTTTCATATATATATATGAATGATATGATATGAATATATTATGTTATAATAGTCACTAATATCTAATTTACCATTAGTAATTATTGATATGAATTTGCTTTTCAAAAGATTTAAATTTCTTTTTTTTAGGATAGAGAACTTAATATTTCTTTACATATTCTATGAATAAATAATCTTTATTTATTTTTTATTTATCTTTTAACAAAAAAAATAGTGGTTTAGTTTAACTATTCATTATGTATTTTCTAATTTCTCTAGTAGTGACTAAGTTTTCATTATTGTGTATTGATAAATTTGGATTTTATATGAGCATATTTCTACTTTTAAAATATGTCTTACAAATTTGGGCTTTAATCCTTTTTTTTTTCATTTTTCATTACCATGTGAAATTATGTAAGGAACCCTCTTAAACAAAAGATCAAAGTCTAATTTGGAGAATCTTTTTTTTATGCATGTATGTCACTAATAGACATAACCATACGCGAAACTTTGAAAATCTGGCCAAAACTCCACCATCATATAATCATCTATGAGAGTTAATATAAACTTGGTTTTCCTTCTAAATTGTCATCTATGAGTTTTATTCCTCATTTTCTTGCAAGATAATGTGTTACTCACTTAATTATATATATATATATATATATATATATATATATATATATATATATATAAACATATATGACATTTTGGACGAGGTTTTGGCTAACGTTTCCATTTTTGAGAGGTGATGTTTCTAAACGTACTCATTTTAGAAACTCTGAACCATTTCAACACTTCTTTTAATTTAGTTAAACTGTGATTGAGATATCTTCTTGTTTATATAAGGGATTAAGTTCAAATATTATTAAACTATTATAGATTTGTTTTAAGGATTGATCTAGCAAGTTCTTAGAGGTATTAAATTTCTTGAGATACAAACCTTTTAAGAGTGAAAATCATTAAAAAAAAATATCGCATACCTCTTCTTGAGATGCAAACTTGTTTGACAATGCAAAGGATGAAAAAAAATGTTTTAGATATTCGATATCGCTTTGTGATTGATATATCATGGGTCAAGACAAATCAATACTTGATATATATACACACACCATGTGTCACTTTTTATTGTTTAAATTACATTTTTTAATATATAAAGTGATTTAACACCTTCAAAATCTCCTTAGGCACTTCAATTTTATAGACTATATAGCTTAAACTTGCAATTTCAACAAATGTTTGATGGATGATATATATATATATATATATCTTTATATATATATATATATATATATATATATAATGCTGAAAATATAGATTAGTGATCCTTTTTCAAATGTTTAAACCATAAGAAATTATTTTTACCAAATATTTTATACAATATAAAAGTAGCCTTTATAGGGATGTTATGGCAGTTGTAAGGAGTATCAAGTATGATATGATGGTCCCTCCCATCACTAATCATCCTCCTCACACACCACACTATCACAACTCATTTACGAGACCCTGCCTTCCATGGAGGATGACAAAGGCTCCCCAATACATCTTAACATTCAACTCCATTTCACATTCCACAAGATCCACCATCCTTCCTTCTCCTAGGTGATTTTATCACCCTTATTTTGTTCCTTTGCTTCCTCCTTATGATACTCCCTCCATCTGCCATTGACTTATGACTATTGAATGGTCTCTTATGCATAGGAGTCCTCTCCAAACCCTCTAGGTTTCCCTCCACCTCCGAAGGCATTTTTTTACATGAAAGAACTTGGGTTGAGTGCATTGATGGTGTAGCCCTTTAGCAATGACCCTATCATTAAATTCCTTTACTATAGGATTTGGCAGCTTGTCACCCAGCTCCAACCAAGACTTAGTGAATTTTTACTACCTTTGATGGCCATAACATGCCAGCGCACTCGCAACTGACATGGAGGAGGAGGTCAAGGATCTTCAAGTGTTTCCAAAGCCATATTTTGTGTAGAGTCTTTAGTGCACAAATTTCATGAGCACACCCCTCTAGATATTCAAGAGGAAATTTGTCTCGTCAAGGTGGAAATTCATTAGGAAATATATGTGAACTTATACTCAAAGGCTATGGTAGGTATTACCCCTTAGGTTCCTAGGACTGGAAACAACTGATAATTACCAAATTATTATCTCCATATAATGGACCTATACTTGCATGTCAAGCTACCATGGAGTATGATCTTCATGGATAGAATACATACCTAGGTTAACCTTAGGAATCGAATGGATGATTCAAGGATCTCATGTTGGACATGGAAGGGTCATGCTGGCTTGCTAGGCTAGAGATGTGATCTCCACCTAGCTCTCTAATTCCTTGTCCACGTAAGGTCGATTAACAATCCATCAACCTAAACACCTCATTGCCTTCATGATGCTTAGGACTCTTACATTTCATGGTTGTATTGCTTAGGTTTTCATGCATTCCAACCAGGGCTATTGGAGCTTTATTTTCAAAGTTTACTTTAATTTTTTTACCTTGTTGTCTCAAACACTACAAAATTCAAATGTTGCACCTTTCGTGTTTTTTTTTGTTATTTTCCCCATAGTGGGGTGACATTATTCATATGAATTTTAGAGTCTTAGATTGTTAGATATGGTTCAATTATGATGCTCTAGATTCTCTATTCTTTTATCATTGGTTTAATTTCTCATGTAGCACTAGAGACAAACTAAGAAAATTTTCTCTATTCTGAACATTTGATATTTTCAATGATATATATATAAACATATTTTTTTCGAACCATATAGAATATATACATAATTGACATTGAAATAGTTTACTTAACAATAGACATTAAAATATTTTATTTATAAACGATATTATTCACATTAAAATATATTTTTTGTATTAATATATTTTTTAATACATAGTAATGCTATTACTTAACCAAATATTATATTGGCATTAAATTTTCTATTTTATTAATATCCTTTAAATGTCCCATATTAAAATAACTAAATTTCTCTATATCTCTCTTTCTCCAAAATTTTTGTATATATAAAGTTGATATTCAAGTAAATTAATTGACATTTATATTCAAATGATTTATTTAAGTCCTATATTAAAATATCTTCAAAAAGTATAAAAACCATACATCTTTTTCAAACTTAAAAGTGAAAATGAAAAGATCTCAAGGGGCAGCTCAATTGGTGATCAAAGTAATGTAAAAACTATGAAAATTTAGAGATCCAAGGTTTAAATCCCCTGAGATTGTGACTAGATTTTACTAGTCTCAAAATATAACAAGCAAAGAGAAAAAACTAATAGTCCCAATGGATTCTATTTTTTTTGCAATTAAGTTGAAGTCATTTTTTGATGATCGAATAAGACCCAAAAAAATTAGCTTAAGTAATTAAAAAGATAACAACCCAAAAATTAAAAACAATATTTTCTTTAAACTTAAAAAAGATAACAACCAAAAACTCTAATACATTTAACTTTGGTTTTCCTTAACTAACATCAATCAACCTATATTTGCAAATAAAAGTCATAATTAACTTATTTTAGCATAATGTTATGCTTAATAAAAAGGCTAAGCCTATAGACATATCTAATGTGGAATAGGATTCAAAAATAAATCTAATAAAAAAATTATGAAATTTAATAAAAAATAATTTTTTAAGTCTTTATACATAAAATGATTAGATTAAATTCTAACACTAATCTTAATTATTTTTTTTAACCACCACCAAAATTCTGAGAATAATATGAAAAAGAAAAAACACTTATTTTTTAAATTTGTATAATATTAACCAATATTCCTCAACCATTTAACTTACATAATTATCCAATAGATATTTATATTAATTTGTTAAAATTAACCATATTAGAAGTTGTGCATATCCATTCTACCTGCCTGGAAAATGTCTATCGTGAAAGTTGTACATCTCCGTTCTACCTAGCTGTAGAATATATTTATAGATATAATAAAAAGTTAACCCTAACAATGTGCAGTATTATCGAAATATCACTGATCAATTATCAATTACAACGTTGGTACTCCGCAAATATATCTTTACAATGTTGGTACTCCATTTTTTATTTGATATATATCTGTACAAAATTCGTAGTCCATTTTATATTGAAATATATATCTGTACAAAATTCGTAGTCCATTTTATATTGAAATATGTATCTGTACAAAGTTTGTGGATCTTCAATTGCCGTAGACTCGTTTTCTGCCTCGGTTCCTGCATCCATTCAGACTGGGAATGGCATATTTCTCATGTGAACATGAAAGTTTAACAAGAAAAGGAAATTAGCTTTTATAAGCTTTGAAGAAGATCAAATGGCTTCGACTAAAAGGCAACCGAGCACACTTCGTTTACTTGTATATGCCATTCTACTACTCTCCACAGCAAACGCCATTGGATCTTTGACAACAGGTTTAACTCGTTCCATTGTTGCGACACATTTGCGTTTAAATTTTCGTTTGCAATGCCAAATACGAAGCTATTATGACCAATCGATTCGTTTTAAAATAGCTGATTATTCTTCTCCATACATTTAGTTATTCTGAATCTAAAACCATATTTCTGGTTTTCTATCTCCAGAAAACCAGGTTGCAGTCATATAGTTTTTTTGCAGCCTATCATTAATGAGATAACAATCTGTCAGTAACGTAGGTTATTATCATATTTTTTTAGAATATTTCACTTTGCAAATCTGTATTATGTAAAGTTATATGAATGATGAAGGTCCCTTATTCAATTCCGTATTCAATTCCCATAGAGATTGAAATTTTGTTGAATTCTATTTGCAGTTCTCGGATTAGGGTATTAGTTTTTCTTCAACTAGTTCTTGTTGTTTCAAGTTATTAATCTATGTCACCATATTGTTGTAGCCCTACTGGGAACAGCTTGCCAGTAACCTAAGATATTATCATATCATTAATATAGAGTTGGACGACTCAATCTGCTGTTGTATCATGGTATTAGTTTTTTTCAATTAACTCTAATTTTTTGGGTTTTTTTTTTTTAACTCAATTAAGGTATTAATTTTGTTCAACTAGCTCTTGTTGTTTCAGGGTACTGATCTGTAAGCATATTGTTATAGACTTGCTAGAAACAGCTTGTCAGTAACTTAAGATATTATTTTATCATTATTATAGATTCGGGTGTTGTTGAACTCAATTTTCTGTTGTTCTATTAAGGTATTAGTTTTGTTCAACTAACTCAGGTTGTTTCCGGGCACTAATCTATGTTAACATATCTGCTGCAAACAACATCGCTTGGATTTTTTTCAGGCAAAAATGAAAAATTTGTATTTGTGAACTTTTTTCTTACTATATTCTACAAAAATTATATGACAAAGTTATTTAGACGAATATAGCACTGATAGTCTGTTAAAAATCATTGCCATGGGCACTTTTAGAGCATTAACAATGGCTGGATTTTCACACTCACTTTGTTAGAATCTAGTGGGGTAAACCGCCACTCCATGATTTACTCTGCCCACTTTTAAAGGTAATAATAATGGTTTTGAAGTCTATTATTGCCTGAAGGTTTTGGTGTGATGGAAAACCTCAATATAGGATCAGAGTCTTTGCTAAAGTTCCATTACCACTCACCTGGTTAAGGACTAACCGCCACTCTAGGATCTTTACTTAATGCCCTTAGGTCTTGGTGTAATAATAAACCTAACAACAACCTATCAAGACACCACATAGAAATGTGAAAGCTAAAGCAAGTCTGGTATTCTGGTCTTCTGCTTACAGAGAAGGATCATAATGTAAAGGACTCGGAAACATGGAAGAAAAAGCAACGGACCACAGAGGAAGTGTAAGGAGGACTTCTGAGAACTACTCATGATTAGTTTCCAATGCGTAGATTTATTATTTAAACGAGTTATGATTTTGCAGGTACCCAAGGGCGGGTCTAAGACGGAGAAGCCTGTAGAAGGAAGCCCAGAGATGAATGTTTTCGAAGAAAAGTGCAACAGTGTAGATGATGAAGAAGAATGCAAGATGAGACACAAACTGGCTGCTCTGGACTACATCTACACTCAGCAAAACAACCCATAAGGCTCACGTAACACCAAGCTGTATTCTTTATTCCTGGTAAGGCTCGGGTCCTAGTAATCGATGAAAACAAAACTTGCGGTCCTAGTAATCGATGAAAAACCAGCCTATGGAAGAAGGCCAATGTTTATGAGCACAAGAATACTATTTATTTCGTGAACAATTTTATGTAATGAAGTTAAAATTACGTTACTTTAAGATGAAATGTATCAGATATTAGGTCACAGATATCACAGAGACTTCAAACATATTTATGCGTTTTCCCTCGATATGGCAGGGTTATTGATTAATGTACAAAAATAGCAACTTTTTAGCGAGGATGCATTGTTAGGTACACTTTCCGTATTTCAAATTATGTTAACTTTCGAGAAGAATATTCCATAAAAGAGCTTTTAAGTTTTTGAAATGATTCGCGTTATTATGTTTGCATACTTCAAGTTTTTTTTATCTTCCGAGAAAAATATTCCATAAAAGTAATTTTATATTTTGAAAAGATTCGAGACGGTTGATCGCTCGAGTCACAGCCAGATATCTTCTGGAGTTCGTTATGAAAGAGATGTAGAATAGTTATGGTTTAGAAAAGAATATATTAGGGTTTCTTATAAAACAGATTGATAATTTTGTAATATTTATATTTAATACGTTAAAATAATATTTTTTTAAATATATATATATATATAAACTAACAGGAAACAACTTTACTTATCCCATAAATAAATATTAGCATGGACATCACCCTGTAAAAAAAAATTTGTAACCTTTACAAGATAAAGTTGTTTTATGTAATCCACTTGTTAAGAAAGGTTGTGGCCAGCTAAAAGAAAAACTCTCCTATCCCTTTCATACAGCGAATAAATAGCAAATGTTGCGAATTTTTCGAGCATCAAGGGTGCTCCCAACAGCAAACTCCCTTCTCCAAGCCCACTCTTTCCCACGCGTAAGCAAGGTCATCATGTTTCCAAACCCTTGCCAGCCCGAAACTGCCATCATTTATGTGATGTATTTCTTGATGTGTTATAAGATTTGAAAAATATTAAATTTTGAAAATATCAACTCAATATATCATTTGAAAGAATTAATTAAAAAAAATAAAAATAACAGCATTCCTCCCACAATTAAACCCAATTTACAACAATAAAATTAATATATTACCTATATGTTTTATTAATCATTGATATAAATTTATAACGCTGCCCGCAAATTGTATATTTAAGCATATTATACTTCGAGATGTTGACAAAATTTAACAAATTGTACAAAATAGTACATTATCACCGATTTACGAATCCATCTTGTGGGGTTATAAGAATGGCATTACAAAATTTACCGTAAACAAAACAAATCAGTGAACGTATAGAGACGCTCATTTAAGAGAGGGAGTGAACCAACATGACCACTGCTGCATTAATATTTCTAGTTCTTGGTAAATGCGCAGTTAATTTTCTTCTCTTTCTTCTCACTTTGAGAACATTCTTGAGTCCTATAAGAAATGATGGGTCAGCTTCTGCCATTTTTGCATATTGTCAATTATGATCTATATTTGTACACTAGTGCATATATTTTACACTAGTGAATACCCGACCACTGGACTGCAGTTCTCTTTGTTGCTCCCTAGTCAGGCTCTGGACAAAGAGCTGAGAAGTATTCATTAGACATATCTGGAGAATAAGGGTGAAGATGCAGGAATACATCTGGTACTTCAGCTAGTGGGGGTCCATTACAAGGATAAAGAACTCATATACATTAATATGGCAACCGTCAACATCATTCTCCTGCAGATGCAGTGATAATGCATAACTCCTTGAGTATGTTCAAGGTTGATTGAGTTTAGGCACAACATATTAGAGTTGCAGGTTTAGAAATTAAGGGGCAGATAAAAACTTGAACAGTGATAGGAAAAAGGATTCTAGCTTCAGTTTGAACTTGCTTTGCCTTCACAATTGAGATGTTGCTCAAATAATTCTTTTTGGATGTATAAAACAAAGGCTTTTGGTCCAGTGGCTTCTTTTCTATTAACGGTGGTTTACAACTGTGGGGTGTAAGCTCAAAGTGGTGTTTGTGGCATGACACACCTATTGGACTAATGTGTTTGGCTTGTAAGCGATTGCTCGGTAGTTATTTTCTGTAATACATTTATATGTATGATGTTAGCAGTGGGAATAACTTTGTTTATGGAGTAGCCTTGATTATTCCCATACGCATGCAGGAATATGAATTCTCTTTGGATTTCCCATGTATGAAATTTGCACAGAGAACAACGCTCTGGTTTTCTACAGGATCTTAATCATATAAAATAACAATAAAAACTGTTACAGAATTTGTCTTCCTAAACTCAGAGGGATTTACAATAGGAAATTCAGTTCCAGAATCTGATTCCACTTACTCAGAAAATTATATCTTCAGCACTGTTGTGCGTTGCAGAGAAGAAAAAACTCTTCTTGCTAATACTCTTTTCTCGTCTCTACTCTTGCATTTTTTTTTTATATATAATGAACAACACAAAATATCTTTACAATACGTGTTGCTTTTCCCCACTTCCATGAAACAAAAATAATAAAATTAAAATTTCACCTACATTTACCAACCCTAGTAAATATCATTAATTACACGCCTCAAAATATCTTGCTGGAATTTAATGCATGGCTTATCACACCATCGCATCGCAAGAAGGGAAAGGATGTTCCACCGCCTCTATAACCTTTAAATCATGTGATCTGCGATCTGCGATCGCATCGCAAATATCGCATCGCAGATAATACAAGCATGCAGCGAAGGGTGACGAGGGAAAGTGCGATATGCGATCAGATCGCATCGCAGGGAAAGTCCAATCGTTGTTTTCTGAATAAGCTGGGTCGCTGCTCAACTGTCAGCTCCCGGCAGTTTAAAATTATCATTCCAACACTCCCCCTTAATTTTAACTGTTGGGTTTATTCTGCATACCCAGGCATTTCCTGAAATGATCAAAGCTTTTCTTTGCCAATGGTTTTGTCAAGATGTCAGCTAACTGTTCCTATGTTCTACAGTGCTGCAAAACAATCTCACCATTGTTAACCAATTCACGTATGAAGTGAAATTTGGTTTCTATGTGCTTTGTATTTTTATGAAAAATAGAATTTTTAAACAATGCTATTGATGAGCTATTGTCACAGTAAATGGTTGTGCCCTTTTCTTGTTCATGACACAAGTCTCTGAGAACTCTTCTCAGCCATACTACTTGGCATGCTGCTGCTGTTGCTGCCACATACTCTGCCTCTGTTGTTGACAAAGCCACAACTGGTTGCTTCTTGGAAGCCCATGAGATGGCTTCTGATCCCATATGAAACACATATCCTGATGTGTTTTTCCTATCATCAACACTTCCAGCCCAATCACTGTCAGTGTACCCTGTCAACATGAAACTTTCAGAAGAGGAGTATAAAATATCAAACCCCTTCGTTCCATTCACATACCTTAGAATCCTCTTGGCTGCCTGCCAATGAGTCTCTTTCGGTCTTTCTATAAATCTGGAAATTAAACTCACAGCGTGCATAATGTCCGGCCTAGTTGCAGTCAAGTACATAAGGCTGCCAACTATGCTCTTGTACAGTTTTGGATCAAAATATTTGCTGCTGTCTTCTTTGGTCAATTTTAACCCCACTGCAGTTGGAGTCACAGCTGCCTTGCTGTTCTGCATGTTGAATCTCTTCAACACTGCTTCTACATATTTATCTTGAGAAATGAAAATGCCATTTTCGCTTTGGTCTACTTCAATTCCAAGAAAATATCTTAAGAAGCCCAAGTCAGTCATTTCAAATTCACTTTTCATGACTGCTTTAAAATCAGCAATGGAAGACGCATCATTGCTAGTAAAAATTAAATCGTCTACATATAAACAACAATAAGAATTTTACCGTCATTATCCTTTATGTAGAGTGTGGATTCACCATCACACTTATCAAACCCATTGTCAATCAGATAAGCATTTGTTCTACTGTACCATGCTCTTGGAGCTTGCTTCAGCCCATAAAGAGCCTTTTTAAGTTTGCAGACTTTATGCTCTTGGCCTTCAACTTCATAGCCTGGAGGTTGTTCAACATAAACCTCTTCTTTTAATACTCCATTCAGGAATGCAGATTTAACATCCATCTGATAAATCTTCCATTTGTGTTGTGCTGCAATGGACAACACTGTTCTGATTGTTTCCATCCTTGCTACTGGTGCAAAGGTTTCATCATAGTCTTTGCCTTATTGTTGCTTGTAGCCTTTCACAACAAGTCTTGCTTTGTGCCTGTCAATATTGCCTTCAACATTGCTTTTGGTCTTATAGACCCACTTAACTCCAATGGCATCTTTTCCTTCAGGGAGATCCACTAACTCCCATGTTTTACTCTTTTTAATTGCACCAATTTCTTCATTCATTGCTTCAATCCATTTATCTTCATTTACAGCATCTTCAAAATGAACTGGGTCATCAACATGACAATACAAAGCGAATAATGAATTCAGACCGGTATTGTTACTTACCTCTCCTTGTTCATAAATCTCATTCAGATTTCTGAATCTTGGTCTTCTTGGTGTGCTAGGAGTTCCATCTGAACTTGAGGGTATTACTAATCCCTGTGATGTGCTTGGAGAAGCACTTCCTTGACTTCTCAAGGCTGTTCGAATTCCAGCTTGTGGTGTGGTTTGTTGTACTTGCTGTGGTGGAGGAGGAGCCACCAAGGAAGGATTATTTGCTGCTGTCCCTTCCTCTTCTTCTTCGTGAGACACAATTGTCTTCACATTCACTGTCTTCTCTAAGCTTCCATCCCAAGCTTCATCTTCAATGAACTGCACATCTCTGCTTACTATCAATTTCTTGGTGGATGGATTATAGAGTTTGTATGCTTTTGACTCATCACAATAGCCAACAAAAACACACTTCTCCCCCTTACTGTCAAGCTTCTCTCTTAGCTGATCCGGTACATGTGCATATGCCACACAGCCGAATACTCTCATGTGAGTGACTGTTTGCTTTTGACCACTCCATGCTTCTTCTGGTATTCTGTTCATGACAACTTTAGTTGGGCATCTATTCAAGATGTAAATTGCGCAAGTGACAGCTTCTGCCCAATACTCATGCGGCAAGTGCTTTGCCTTTAGCATACTTCTGACCATGTCAAGAATGGTCCTATTCTTTCTTTCGACAACTCCGTTTTGCTGAGGTGTATACCTTGCGGTGAACTGTTTTTGTATGCCAGTCTCTCTGCAAAAATGCAAAAAGTCTTTGGAGATGTACTCTCCTCCTCTATCTGTTCTGAGCACTTTGATATAATGCCCACACTGCTTTTCAACAAGAGTTTTGAAGTGGCGAAATCTCTCAAACACTTCACTCTTCTGTTTCAGCATATACACCCATGTCTTTCTGGTGTAATCATCAATGAAAGTTAAAACATATTTATTTCCGGCAAATGATGGTGTTTGCATCGGTCCACACACATCGGAGTGAACAATTTCCAATGGTGCTTTTGCCCTTATACTCTTTCCTACTGGAAAGCTTTCTTTGTGTTGCTTGCCCAAGATGCAGCCTTCACAAAGGCTGTTTGGTTTTTCGATCAATGGTAATCCCTTTACCATTCCCTTTCTGTGCAACAGATTCAGGCCTCCGAAATTGAGATGTCCAAATCTTAAATGCCACAACCAATTCACATCTTTCACTTGTTCCTGAAAGACTTCTTGTGTTACAGCCGCAACAGTTCTGCCTTCCTTCAAATCTGCCTTGAGTTTGAGAGGAAACATTCTATTGCTGGTCATTTGCACCTATGCAATGATCTTCTTACTTGGAGATATATCTCTGATTGTACACAAATCATCCTTGAAGAACACATTGTAACCTTTGTTAATGAGCTGTCCAATGCTCAAAAGATTACATTTCAGACCAGGTACATAGTATACATCTGGCACAATCATCCGTTCTCCATTTTTTGCTCGGATACTGAATCTGCCCTTACCCTTGACAGATATCGTATCATCAGTCCCTGTTGTTACCTCAGATTTCACATTTTCATCCAGATTGGCAAACATTGCTATATTTCCAGTCATGTGATTACTACAACCTGAGTCTAAGAACCAAAAATCTTCTTGTTTGTCTTGTGCTATGTTACATGTTAACAGCACGTTCTTTGGGTTCTTATCTTCTTCATTTGCAAAATTTGCATTCTGCCTATTATTCATGTCACTTTGCTTTTTCCTACATTCATTGGCATAGTGCCCATATTTCTTACAATAATGACATTGGACTTGGGATTTGTCATACCTTTGTCCATGAGCTTGATGTTTGCTTGAACCTTCATCTTGGTTCTGATTGGATGGAATTGCACACTTCTCCCTTAGGAGGGCACTCAGGATTTTTAAATACTTACCACATGGTTAAGAAGGAATTTTTTTGGGATGTCCTTAAATCAGATATTCAAAAGTTTGTGGCAGAATGTTTGGCTTGCCAAAAAAATAAAGTTGAAACAACTAAGACACTGGGCCTATTACAACCTTTATCCATTCCAAGCCAACGTTGGGAGGAGGTTTCAATGGATTTTATGACAGGTTTACCCAAGTCTGAGGGAAATACTGTCATCATGGTGGTAGTTGACAGACTTACCAAGTATGCACACTTTTGTGCATTATCACATCCATTTAAAGCCAGTATAGTTTCTACTGCATTTATGGAAACAATTCAAAAGCTACATGGAAACCCAAAGTTTATTGTAAGTGACAGAGATCCCATTTTCACTGGAAATTTTTGGACAGAATTATTTTCTTGTCTTGGTACTCAGTTAGCTTATAGCTCATCTTATCATCCTCAATCTAATCGGAAAACTGAGATAGTAAACAAATGTTTAGAAGGATATCTTCGTTGCTTTATATATGATAAACAGACACAATGGGTCAAATGGTTGCCTCTGGCTGAATGGTGGTATAACACTTCCTTCCATATAGCAACAAAAATGACCCCATTTATGGCACTTTATGGGTATCAACCACCATCCATCACATCATATTTAAGAGAAAATTTTAAGGTTCAAGCAGTGGAACATCACATCGAACATCAACAACAAGTCCTCCAACTCTTAAAGGATAACCTCGTGTTGGCACAGAATAGAATGAAACAACAGGCAGATCAACATCACAGCGAAAGAAGTTTTGATGTAGGTGATTGGGTATTCCTACGGCTACAACCATATAAGCAAATGTCCCTCAAGCAATCTAAGAAGGATAATAAATTACCAAAGTATTATGGTTCGTACAAGGTGTTGCAAAAGATTGGTACTATGGCATACAAATTGGAGCTTCTTGCAGCTTCTCTATTGCACCAAGTTTTCCATGTTTCATGTTTAAAGAAGGTTATATGCGATAAGCTCCCAGTTCAAACAATATTGCCAAAACTTGACGAGGAAGGAAAAATTATATTGGAACCAGAAGCAGTCACAGAAACAAGAACTCGACAACTACGAAATCGATCAATTTCAGAGTATCTTATCAAGTGGAAGAACTTATCTGTTGAAGATTCCACATGGGAGGTTGAGAATTTTATACAAAAGCATCAAAAACTACTCAAGCGTTGAGGACAACACTTTTTTGAAGGAGAGGGGCATGTTGGGTCCCTATAATACCAGTGATTACCCCATTACTATTGTAGTTGTACCCCTTATTAATATTTTTGTTCCCTTATTGTCCCCATATTGTTATTACTGTGCCCCATAGAATCCCTCTATTGTTATTTTTGTGGCTTTATATTATTATTGTTAGGTCGGCTGGGTTCTATTGTGACTCCTTAGACTCCTATATATAGAAAGGAGGTTTTGTCATTTGAATCATCCAAGAATTGTTCATTTATGTAATGTAGAGGTTGCCCCCTTGAAGAGGCTGAATCTTAAGGCGTTGATCTATATTTTCTATCTTTTTCTTGAGCTGGTTTCATAACACGCGCGAGTTGTAGCAGGAGTATGACAGTGTTCGGGGCACTGTGCAGACGATTTCCCTTAATCAAAGACTTGCCAGACTACAGTAGCCAAGGGAACTGAAGGACTGATTAGATGTCGCACACCAAAAGGAAGCCCTGCTTAAAGAACACATGCAGCCATGGATCGATGAAGCGTTCACAATCACAGCTACCATTGAAGGAAAGATGGAAAAGATGCAAGAACTGTATACGGTTGGATAGGAATGTGACCCTGCACACGAAAGTTCAAAGATATGTGTGCAACAAGTACAACAGGTAATGGAAAAGTGTGCTACAGACACTTAAGCTATGCATGACCTGCTGCATAGACTTCGCACAAAGATCATCGCACCATCTGAGTGACTCGGGACGAGGCATGATGATTGTGTTAGGGGCTTATTGGGTAGTGGATCCCCCCATAGCATGTTTTGGGGCTTGAAGCCCGAATTTTGGTAAAGTATAATGTAAAGACCCCGTGAACTACGAGCGTAGAGCGTGAGAGTCTAGGGTTGTCCACCCTAAGATAATGTAAAGTGTATCGGCCTACCCATGGTCCGTGGACCATGGGATTGTATAAATAGAGTGAGGCTCTAAGTGTAAAGTTAGTTTTTGAGTTTTTGAAAAGTAACAAATAGATGCAAGGGCATGGTTAGAAGATAGAAGTGAATCTAATGTGTATTGGGTAATAGTAGTAGGTAGAGGCTCTGCAGCTGAGTGCACAAAGGCCTAGTAAAGTTCGCAACTGAGTGTGCAAGGCGGAGTAGGGTCTGTAAGTGGGATTGTACTTGGATTTGAAAGCTAATAAAAAGAAGTTCATTCTGTGCATCTATTCTTGAATCTGTATGTTGATGTTATGTGTCCTTTACTCTGTTATTTATTGTGCGCAATTGATGATTACATGTATGCTTGCTTATAAGTAAATTTAATCTAAGGAATCGGCTAACGGAGACTAAATAAGGAAGACATGTGTAAAGAACATGGGTTGCGCTATGACTAGAACTGCGTGAAGATAGGATCGCAGTGTGCGGATTAAGATCACGAACTTCTAGAACCCTCATCAAGACATCCCTAAGGTGCGGAAACCTAGTTTCAACACCCTCCCATACTACTTTGTGCGAGATCTCAGTGCGCGCTCCGCGGACTATTGCCGAAAGGGCTGGCAGTACCAGATTTGCTTGGCTAAACTCACTGCTGAACTTGGGTTAGGCCCCACGTAGCCAACAAAACCATAAGAAATTATTTTTACCAATTATTTTATATAATATAAATGTAGCCTTGATAGGGGTGTTATGGCAGTTGTAATGAGTATCGAGTATGATATGGTGGTCCCTCCCATCACTACTCCTCCTCCTCATACAACACACTATCAAGGCTCATTTACAAGACCCTGCCTCCCATGGAGGATGACAAAGGCTCCCCAATACATCTTAAAATTCAACTCCATTTTACATTCCACAAGATCCACCATCCTTCCTTCTCCTAGGTGATTTTCTCACCCTTATTTTGTTCCTTTAATTCCTCCTTATGTACTCCCTCCATCTGCGATGACTTATGACTATTGAATGGTCTCTTATGCATAGGAGTGCTCTCCAACCCCTCTAGATTTCCCTCCACCTTCGAAGGAATTTTTTACGCGAAAGAACTTGGGTTGAGTCCATTGATGGTGTATCCCTTTAGCAAGGAACCTATCATTAAATTCCTTCACTATAGGATTTTGCATCTTGCCACCCAGCTCCAACCAGGTCTTAGTGAATTTTTACTACCTTTGATGGCCATAACATGCCAACGCACTCGCAATTGACATGGAGGAGGAGGTCAAGGAGCTTCAAGTGTTTCCAAAGCTAGATTTTGTGTAGATTCTTTAGTGCACAACTTTCATGAGCACGCCCCTTTAGATATTCAAAAGGAAATTTTACTGGTCAAGGTGGAAATTCATTAGGAAATATACGTGAACTTAGACTCAAAGGCTATGGTAAGTATTACCCCTTGGGTTCCTAATAATAGAAACAACTAAGAATTAAAAAATTACTATCTCCATATAATGGACCTATACTTGCATGTTAAGCTACTATGGAGTATGATCTTTATGGATAAAATACATACCTAGGTTAACCTTAGGAATTGACTCGATGATTCAAGGATCTCATGTTGGACATGGAAGGGTCACGGTGGCTTGCTAGGCTAGAGATGGGATCTCCACCTAGCTCTCTAATTCCCTGTCCACGTAAGGTCGATTAACAACCCATCAATCTAAACACCTCATTGTCTTCATGATGCTTAGGAATCTTACGTTTCATGGTTTTATTCCTTAGGTTTTCATGCATTCCAACCAGGGTTATTGGAACTTTATTTTCAGAGTTTACTTTAATTTTTTTACCTCATTGTCTCAAACTCTACAAAATTCAAATGTTGCACCTTTCGTGTTTTCTTTGTTATTTTCCCCATGGTGGGGTGACATTATCCATATGAATTTTAAAGTCTTAGATTGTTAGATATGGTTCGATTATCATGCCCTAGATTCTCTATTCTTTTATTGTTGATTTAGTTTCTCATGTAGCACCCGAGACAAACTAAGAAAATTATCTCTATTCTATCATTTGATATTTTCAATGAAAAATAATATATATATATATATATATACATAATTTTTTCGAACCATATATAATATATACATAATTGACATTGAAATTGTTTACTTTATAAACTATATTATTGGCATTAAAATACATTTTTTCTATCAATATATTTTTTAATACATAGTAATGCTATTACTTAACCAAATATTATATTGGCATTAAATTTTCTATTTTATTAATATCCTTTAAATGTCTGATATTAAAATAATTAAATTTCTCTATATCTCTCTTTCTCCAAAATTTCTATATATATAAAATTGATATTCAAGTAAATTAATTGACATTTATATTCTAGATTTTACTAGTCTCGCGAATTTGAATAGGCAAAGAGAAAAAGCTAATAATACCAATAGATTCTAATTTTTTTTGCAATTAATCTGAAGTCAACTTTTAATGATTCAATAAGACCCAAAAAAAATTTATTTTAAGTAATTAAAATCATAACAACCCAAAAATTAAAACAATATTTTCTTTTAAACTTAAAAAAGATAACAACCAAGAAGTTTAAAAGTCTTATTTTATCATAATGTTATGCCTAATATTTTTACTAAACCTATACCCATATTTAGTTTGGAATAGTGTTCGCAACAAAAATCTAATAATAAAATTATGAGATTTGATAAAAAATAATTTTTTTTTGGTGATATTTACACATAAAATGATTAGATTAAATTATAACATCAAACTTATTTTTTTTTTTTTTCAATTATTGTAACCACCACTAAAATTCAAAAAATAATAGGAAAAAAGAAAAAACAATTATTTTTTAAATTTTAATAATATTAACTAATATTCCTCAACCATTTAACTTAAATAATTATCCCATAGATATTTCTATAAATTTGTTAAAATTAACCATATTAGAATTTGTGCATCTCCATTCTACCCGCCTGGAAAATGTCTATCGTGAAAGTTATACATCTCCGTTCTACCTAGCTGTAGAATGTATATATAGATATAATAAACACTTTACCCTAACAATGTGCAGTATTACCGAAATATCACTGAAGAACAGGTGCCCTTAGCGTTCTATTTTTCCTAGTTGAAAGGGTCAAATGTCATAGACGCAAAGGTTTTATCTGAGGCTCACTTTGGATTGGCCTCGTGGCGGTTTTCGATATTACCGCTGAGGTGGAAGCTTTTGCTTTGTCAAAAATCTGCGGGCGAACGGAGCTCGTGGCGTTGTTACTCCCAGGATGAAAAGAACTTGTCCGATTGTTTCTTTTCCATTCGCGTCCAATCACAAATTCAAAATTTACATCTGGAAATTAATGTCATACGCAAATATTGATAACATTCAATAATCAATTAGTCATACACTGTATGTACATGCAGTGGTGAAGCCTGTGGAGGTTGACGCTGTTAAAGACGAAGACAACCTGCATCACAACACAGGCCGCAGCTTTATGATTTGGCAGAAAGATTTTGTTTAACCAGAAAATTGTGGTTATCAATTGTTTAATGTATTCAATCTAAATGTTACATTTTTTTTTATATTAAAAACGTTACAGCAACCACACTAATACATTTTAAATAATGAAACATTGCTGTCGCCAGAATTACTGCCAAAATTGCAAATTTGAACAAAACAGCCTAGTTCCACTACGCCCATATAAATTATTTACCTTTGTACCATCCATTAATGTAGTCCATAACCTATCTAACGAATGTGACGTCAACTAAAATCCTGATCGAATGGGCGGTTTTCCAAGACAGGATATTTGGTCGTCAAGGTTCGGCCAAACAGGTGGTTTTTGATTGGCAAGATTGGGCCCATAATAGTTCTTAGAAGCGCCCCCTAAGTGTACATTTTCGATTTGATAACACTTTGACTCAAGGGGACATGTCTTTGTCCTCTGCGACTGCCATGCCGCCCATAGGCGAGCCCGATCTCTCGTGATCGATGGTTGTACTGGTTCTAGATTTAATCTTGTCAGTACCGTTACGAGCTCTTTGATGTCAATGACGATCGACAAAAGAAGTTTTAAAAGTAATCCAGCCTCCAGGGCCAACGAAAAAGTCGGTAAATATTAATATATATGTATATATATAAATATTATGTCCTGCATTCAGACTGAAATTACGCCGTAGCATTTGCTTTGCAAACTACTACAGATTCCATCGTCATGACTATGAAATTCCGGTCATATTTCGAAAAATTTTGGCAAGAGATTTTTATAAATTTAAATAAAAACTGTCAAATTTCATAATGGTAAGTGCTTTAAAAGTTTTGACGGTGTTAATCTATTTTTACTTTCAAAAGAATATTTCAATACTCTGAGAATTTTTGAATTTTTTTGACCTCCAACAAACTCTTCCTTAACGAACTCCTCAAATATATCTCTACAATGTTCGTACTCCAGTTTTTTATTGAAATATATATCTGTAGTCCATTTTTCGTTGAAATATATATCTGTACAAAGTTCGTAGATCTGCATTTTCCGTAGTCTTGCTTTTTGCCTCGGTTCCTGTCCCTTTGTTTTCAACAACTCAATATCGTGTGCTATCTTTCGCATCCATTCAGACTGGGAATCGCACATTTCTCATGTGAACAGGAAAGTTTAACAAGACAAGGAAATTAGGTTTTCTAAGCTGTGAAGAAGATCAAATGGCTCGGACTAAAAGGCAATCGAGCACACTTCCTTTACTTGTATATGCCATTCTACTACTCTCCACAGCAAACGCCATTGGATCTTTGACAACAGGTTTAACTCGTTCCATTGTCGCGACACATTTGCGTTTAAATTTTCGTTTGCAATGCCAAATACGAAGCTATTATGACCAATCGGTTCGTTTTAAAATAGCCGATTATTCTTCTCCATAAATTTAGCTATTCTGAACCTCAAACCCTATTTCTGCTTTTCTATCATTGTAATCCATTGGGAAGTCACTGTTGCAGTCATATAAATTGTTGCAGCCTATCATTAATAAGATAACAATCTGTCAGTGACGTAGGTTATTATCATAGTTTTTAGATATTCAACTTTGCAAATCTGTATTATGTAAAGTTATATGAATGATGAAGGTCCTGTATTCAATTCCCATAGTGATTGAAATTTGGTTGAATTCTATGTGCAGTTCTCGGATTAGGGTATTAGTTTTTCTTCGACTAGCTCTTGTTGTTTCAAGGTACTAATCTCTGTCACCATATTGTTGTAGCCCTACTAGGAACAGCTTGCCAGTAACCTAAGATATTATCATATCATTAATATAGAGTTGGCCGACTCAATTTGCTGTTGTATCATGGTATTAGTTTTGTTCAATTAACTCTAATTTTTTGGGTTTTTTTAAACTCAATTTGTTGCTGTTTTATTAGGGTATTAATTTTGCTCAACTAGCTCTTGTTGTTTCAGGGTACTAATCTGTCAGCATATTGTTATAGACTTACTGTCAGCATATTGTTATAGACTTACTGGAAACAGCTTGTCAGTAACTTAAGATATTATTTTATCATTATTATAGATTCGGGTGTTGTTGAACTTAATTTTCTGTTGTTCTATTAAGCTATTAGTTTTGTTCAAATAACTCTGGTTGTCTGAGGGCACTAATCTATGTTAACATATCTGCTGCAAACAACATCCCTGGGATTTTTTTGGGGGCAAAAATGAAAAAATTGTATTTGTGAACCCTTTTTCCTACCATATTCTCCAAAAATTATAAGATAAAGCTATTTAGACGAATATAGCACTGATCTGTTAAAAATCATTGTCATGGGCACTTTCTGCGTATTAAAAATTGCTGGATTTTCACATTCGCTTTGTTGGAATCTAGTGGACTAAATGGCCACTCCATGATCCATTCTAGCCACTCATAAAAGTAATAATAATGGTTTAGAAGTTTATTATTACTTAATGGTTTTGGTGTAATGGAAAACCTCAACATGGGATTAGAGTTTTTGTCTAAAATTCCATTACCACCCACCTCGTTGAAAACTAACTAGGCCACACTAGCATAAAAAACCTAACAACAACCTATCAAGACACCACATAAGACACCACATAGAAATGTGAAAGCTAAAGCAAGTCTGGTCTTCTGCTTACAGAGAAGGATCATATTGTAAAGGACTCGGAGACATGGACAAAAAAAGCAACGGACCACAGAGTAAGTGTAAGGACTTCTGAGAACTACTCATGATTAGTTTCCAATGCGTAGATTTATTCTTTAAACGAGTTATGATTTTGCAGGTACCCAAGGGCGGGCCTAAGACGGAGAAGCCTGTAGATGGAAGCTCAGAGATGATTGTTTTCGAAGAAAACTGTAACACTGTAGATGATGAAGAAGAATGCATGATGAGACACGAACTGGCTGCTCATGTGGACTACATCTACAATCAACAACACAACCCATAAGGCTCACGTAACACCCAGCTGTATTTTTTATTCGTAGTAAGGCTCAGGTCCTAGTAATCGATGAAAACAAAACTTGCGGTCCTAGTAATCGATGAAAAAACAGGCAATGGATGAAGGCCAATGTTTATGAGCACAAGAATACTATTTATTTCGTGAAATTAAAGTTACGTTACTTTAAGTTGAAATGTATCAAATATTAGGTCACAGAGACTTCCAACATATTTATGCGTTTTCCCTCGATATGGCAGGGTTATTGGTTAATGTACAAAAATAACTTTTAACGGAGGATGCATTGTTAGGTATACTTTCCATACTTCAAATTATGTTTAACTTTCGAGAAGAATATTCCATAAAAGAATTTTTATGTTTTTGAAATGATTCGCGTTATTATGTATATTTTTGCATATTTCAAGCTTATAGTTGGTAGATTTCTGTGGTATGGTTTTTGACCTAATAAATTTAAATATTTCACCGTTTTTATTTTTAATGGGTTCACCCAAACAAAATTTATCGTAAACAAAACAAATTAGTGAACGTAGAGAAAGGCTCATTTTACTGTTGGATATGAGGCGATTCAAGAGGGAGTGAACAAACATAACCACTGTTGCATTAATATTTCTAGTTCTTGGTCAAATGCGCAGTTAATTTTCTTCTCTTTCTTCTCACTTTGAGAACATGCTTGAGTCCTGTAAGAAGTGATGGGTCAGCTTCTGCCATTTTTACATATCTCGAGAATGAAAGCAAGTTGGTGAGGGTGAAGATGCTGGAATACATCTGGTACTTCAGCTAGTGGGGGTCCATTACAAGGATAAGGAACTTAGATACATTAATATGGCAACCCTCAACACTTTCTCCAGCAGATGCAGTGATAACGCATAATTTCTTCAGTATGCTCAAGGCTGGTTGAGTTTAGGCACAATACATTAGAGTTGCGGGTTTAGAATTTAAGGGGCAGATAAAAACTTGAACAGCGATAGGAAAGAGGATTCTAGCTTCAGTTTGAACTTGATTTGTCTTCACAATTGAGATGTTGCTCAAATAATTCTTTTTTGGATGTATAAAACAAAGGCTTTTGGTCCGGTGGCTTCTTCTCTATTAACGGTGGTTTACAACTGTGGAGTGTAAGCTCAAAGTGGTGTTTGTGGCATGACACACCCATTAGATTAGTGTGTTTGGCTTGTAAGCGATTGCTCTGTAGTTATCTTCGGTAATACATTTATATGATGTTAGCAGTGGGAATAACTTTGTCTACGGAATAGCCTTGGTTATTGCCATAAGCATGCAGGAAGATGAATTCTCTTTGGATTTCCCATGTATGAATTTTCCAAGCTTTTGTATCATGCCAGTCATAGTAAATTATGACTCTCTACTTTGATGGCTCTAAGGAAAAAAGGATTGTACATCCCATCAACCTTCCATTATCGGCTAGGGTATGCTCGAAAGCACCCCGATGAAAGATTGGAAACTTGCGGCATGGCATGCCATCCCCTCTCGTACCCACGTACCCATGTGGCAGAATAGGGCCAAACATCCAATCGGACGTTGCAGAATAGGGCTAGGGTCCCTAAGCAAAGCTTCCTTTGGGGATGCATAAGAAAATCCAATCGTTCGTTGCAGAATAGGGCTAGGGTCCTAAGCAAAGCTTCCTTTGGGGATGCCCTTGTGGGGTATCTTCATCAATAAATAACTTTTCTTTTTCTTGGTTGAATTCTCTTTGGTGCAGACAGGAGATGAGAGCCAGAATATATGAATTTTCCTGAATAACCTTGCTTTGCAAAATTCATTAAGGGAAGGAAACTGATTTAATATTCCAGTTCAATTCATTGATTGATTAGTTAATTCGTCCAACATTATTTAGCTTTACGACCAAAAAAAATAAAAATATTAATCAAAATTGTAGATGTAGAAATGATTCCATATGCTTTCTATGTCCACATCTTTATTTCTTGCAAGGCTACTCTTATTTTACTATAGGTTTGTCTACACTTCTATCCATGTACCTTTCCACTTTTGGTACAAATATTAGTTTTATTTATTTTTAAAATTTAAATATTAATTTGTATACTATATTCACGTTTTTCCATTATTAATATTTATGAGGTAATTGTTTTAAGGGTGACCTCATATGATTTATATTTTGATTATATAAAAATTATTTTGGTGATATATTAAAATTTTATTTTTTAATTATTTTACTGATGAAAATAATTATAATCTTATCACAAAATCGAACTAAAAATTAGAAAAACTAAAAAAATAGAATTAAAAAATATATATATTAAAAGAAAACAAATTACTTATAGAAAATGTTATTTCAATTATTATCTCTCTATATATATAAAAAAAGTTATAATGGTGTGAATATCTTATATATATATATGTGTGTGTGTGTGTGAATATATTAAGTTATAATGGTGTCAATGTCTAATTTACAATTAATAATTATTCATATGAATTTGTTTTTCATAAGATTCAAATTTATTTTGCTTTTAGGATAGAAATTTTAATATTCTTTTACATATTCTACAAACAAATCATCTTTATTTATTTGTTAATTTATTTTTTAATAAAAAATAGTAGTTTAATTTAACTATTTATTATGTATGTTAGATCTAAGACTTTTGTGATCCATAATGTAGACATAAGTCTTCTGGATTAATCACATGGTTAATCAGGTAAATGTGTGCATTAGTAAGGCATTCTTGGTAGGGAAATAGTTTTTTTTTGTTATATTTATAAAGCATTCAACTATATCAACCACATTAATATTTTTAATGTGGATGTACTAGTATACATTAATATATCATGATATATATTAACTCTATATATATATGGAGGGAATAACAAAGATACAAAGTGATGGAAGTGGAGAGATAGAGGGAGTGACAAGCCAGAGATTGAGATAAAATGAAGATGGAAGAGGAGGAAGGAAGAGAGAGAGAGAGAGAGAAGGGCAAGGGAGAGAAAGGGAGACACAAAGATGGAGGGCGGGAGAGAGACACAAGGTTGGAGGGTAGAGAAAAAGTGGGAGAGAGAGGGAAGTAGGAGAGAAAAGGAGAGAGAGGAAATACTAGAGAGAAGACTTGAGACAAAGGGGGAGAGAGGTAAGGACAAAGATGGAGGGATAGAGATATGGATTTGGAGGGTGGGAGAGCAAGTGAAGAAGGAAGATAGAGAGAAAAAAGTGGAGAGAGAGAGAGAGAGGGAGTGACAAGAGAGAATTGGAGAGAGAGTGCGTATGTTTTGGGGTTAGATAGAGATATAAAGGAGAGATAGAAGGAATGAGGAAGAGAAGGAGAGAGAGGGAGAGAGGGAGGGAGATAGTGATAGAGTTGGAGGGTGAAGAGAGACAAAGGGGGGATAGATAGAGGGAGGTTAGAGAGAAAGGGAGAGGGAGGAAGGAAGAGAAAGGAAGGAAGAGAGAGAGAACGTGAGAGAGAGAAGGAGAGAGGGAGGGAAGGAGAGATAGAGTTGGAGGGAGAGAGAGAGAAAGATAATAAGAAATACATAGAGAGAGAAAGGTGGAGAGAGAGAGAGAGTGATAAGGGAGATGGAGAGAGAGGGAAAGAGGAGAGTGGGAGGGAAGAGAGATAAGGAGAGGAAGAGGGAGGGAGATATATATAGATATGGAGAAAGAGTGTGTATGTTTTTGGGGTGATATAGATAAATAAAGGAGAGGCGGAGGGAGATATAGATATAGATGGGAGGTGAAGAGAGAGATAGAGAGAGGGAGGAAGGGATAGATAGATATGGAGAGAAAGTGTGTGTGTGTGTGTTTGGGGGATGGGTGAGATAGAGAGACAAAGGAGAGATAGAGTGAGATATAGATATAGATGAAGGGGCGGGGAGAGGGAAGAACATTTCTTTTACTATATGCATTAATTTGAGTGTAGATGATGATTTCTAATCCTATTTTATTGCTCACAATAGATGCATTGATTTCAATGTAGATGTTGATTTCTACTTAATTTTGATTGCTTGCACTAGACGCATATATTTCAGTCTAGATGTTCATTTCTAATCATATTTGATTGCTTATTCTAGTTTCATTTATTTTAGCATAGATGGTGATTTCTAATCATATTTGATTGCTTTCACTAGATGCATTGATTTTAGTATGGATGCTAATTTCTAATTATATTTGATTGCTTGCACTAGATGCATTGATTTAAGTGTAGATGTTGGTTTCTAATCTTACTTGATTGCTTGTATTATAAGAATTGATTACATTGTAGATGTTTTTTAAATACTATTTGATTTCTTGCATGAGATGGATTAGATGTTGTTAATCTTGAGAATGTAAATTATTAAAAATAATTTCAAGATTAGATGGAGGAGGGAGAGAGGAAAGAATATTTCTTACACTAGATGCATTGATTTCAGTGTAGATAATGATTTCTAATCCTATTTGATTGTTTCCACTAGATGCATTGATTTCAGTGTAGATGTTGATTTCTAATTATATTTGAATGCTTTGCACTAGATCCATTGATTTCAGTGTAGATGTGGATTTCTAATCCTATTTGAATGTTTACACTAGATGCATGTATTTCAGTGTAGATGAAGATTTATAATCATATTTGATGGCTTGCACTAGATGCATTGATTTAAGTGTAGATGTTTTTAATCCTACTGGATTGTTTGCATTAGATGTATTATATGTTGTTAATATTGAGGATGTAGATTATTAAAAAATATATTTTTCAAGATATATTTAATAATACATAGATGAAAACTATTAAGAAATAATTAGCTATCAAAAGTTGTGATGCTTAGAATTAAAATGAAAAAGATGTGCAGAATCAATCAACGTGCAAAGTGAAAATTAATCCTTGACATAAGTGTCTGCCCTCTTGGTCGCCAACTAACTACAAATAAACAATTATATATATTCAAAAAACATTCAAAATTACATATATTCAAAATTACTAATAAATAATTTCATACAACAATGTATTCAAAATATTTATAAGAGGAAAATATATATTTATGGACATGAAAACAAATCAAAATATTCTTGAAGGAGATGTGATAATTGTTTGGAAAAATAAATAATGTAAAGATTTTATAAATCTGGCCATTCATTAAAAAAAATCATAAACACATTATTGCTTGACTTTGCAAAATATAGTGTAGATAAAAAAGAATCATCAAAATATTCTCAAAGGAAATAAATTATTTCAAACATTAGTTAAGAAACAAATTATTTCAAGAGTAATTTTGACGTAATAAATTTTTAGAACTACTATTCAAGATATATTTTGTAATACTTGGAGGAACACTATTTAGAATCAATTAGTTGTCAAAAGTTGTGATACCTAAGATTAAATGTAATTGATGTGCAGTATCAATCCTTGTGAAAACTATTGACAAGATTGTCTCTCGTCTTCATCACCAACTAATTACTAATAAACAATTAGATACACATATAAAAATATAACACAACAATTGTAACATTCACAAACATACCATTTAAATCCAAATACATAAACAGACAAACCATTCAATGCATCTAAGTACAAACCTACAAACCATTCAAGGAAAGCAACACATTAAATTAAAGAAGAGAATGATATGGTCATGCCAAGCAAAGAAAACTTAATGTGACTTTTGAATTTTATCTCAAACATATACATAATAATGATAATCTAAAAATGTGACATTGTTTCCCTCAACTAGAACCAGCTTAGATCCATCTAACATTGGATATATCATGCCAGAAGAGGAATCAAATACCTCAAGGTGCAAACCTTTCCTCAAGTTCTACACACCAAAAATATGGTTTGCACCTCGAGGGATTTAATCCTTCTCTGCAATTCATAGATCCAGTGTTAGATGGATCTAAGCTAGTATATATTTTAATGTTGTATAGAATATAATATCCAATGTGAGTTATGAATAAAATATTTTATTATGAATTAAGATTGACGTATACTTAAAAATATATTAATAAAAAAAGCATTTGAATGTGCGCTGATAAAATGGCTGCTCAATGCACATGTTATGTAACTTGTATAACATTCAAAAATACAATTTATACAATTAAAAATTACACATTGTTTTTTTTACTCTAAAATAAATAAGATTGCAATTGAAGAAATTTGATACCTTTCGGCGCATGTTAGATCAATAGTTAAGATGAATCTATCTCGATTACGTATACTTTACATACCTCAAATTATTTTAAACTTTCGAGAAAAATACTCATAAAAGTATATTTATTTTTGAAAGGATTCGATACTATTGATCACTTCTGAAGTTCGTTATGAATGAGATGTAGAATAATTATTGTTTAGAAAATTATGTATTAGGGTTCGTTAAGAAACATATTGATAATTTTTTTATATTTAATATCTCAAAATAATATTTTCTAATATTTATATTTAATATATTAAAATAGCATTTTATATATAGAGAGGGGTATAGTCTAACTTATAGACGAAATGGTTTTTTTCACAACATTTTTTCTTGCTACTTTTAACCAAAATATGACACATTTTTAAAAACATGAGTTTAAGTTGTTTAATCTATAGAATTCAAATTCCCATTAAATTTTAAAGTATTAAATCCATTTATACACTCACAATTACATTACATTTTAAATAACAAAAAATCAAATTATTTTTTAAGATTGTTTTATCAGTGAAAAAGTCTAGTAAACAAGTTTCCTTAATCACACTAAAAAAAATGGCCGTGAACATCACCATGCAAAATTTTATTGTAGCATTGAAAGATAAAGTTGTTTTATGTAATTCACTTGTTAAGAAACGCTACGACCTACTAGAAGAAAATCTCTCATCTAGGAAAGAAATACCAAACATACAGAAGTTTTTCGAGAAGCAAGGGTGCTCCCTGTTAAATGTGAAACCAATTAAGACTTCGACGCCGTCCTCAACCGCGCGGACCACGCCAGTGACACCGACCTACCTACTACGTCGTCCATTGACTCCACTCTGCAGTGATGTATACCTACTACGTCGTCCATTGACTCCACTCTGTAGTGATGTATTCCATATGATAGAATTGGAAAATTATAGAGCTTCCATTATCTATAAATTTATAATCTCTCTTCCGCCTCAGCAATGTAACCCAAGGCAAGACCTGTTTGTAATAGAAATGTGATTTCAATTCCCCTTTGTATATTTTACCCTCTGTAATGTGTTCTTTAATTTCTGATGTCTCCTCCCCCGTGTTCTGTGTTTTCTTGAATGAATTTTGTTGTATCCATCATATTGATGTAATCGACCCCGTTCTTTGAACCCAACACTCCGAACAGCAAACTCCCTTCTCCAGGCCCCCTCTTTCAGACGCATAAGAAAGGTCATAGTTTTTCCAAACCCTTTCCATCCCGCAAATGTCATCTCTCAGACACATAAGAAAGGTCATAGTTTTTCCAAACCCTTTCCATCCCGCAAATGTCATCATTTATGTGATTTATCTTTTCAAATTTATGCGATCTATTGTAAACGTTTATTGATACACAACATTAACCAAACATACTTTTGTAGCCATCATTGATAGGACTGTAAATTTTATTGATACACAACATTATGTATTAAGCTAAATTGAAACGAGAAAGTATGTAGAAGAATTATAGATTGTTCTTGTGTGAACTAAAATTTCACAAAGGTGATGAGTTAATTATGCAGTTGTCTATAACGCGACTTTTTGAAAGTCTTTCTGGCAGGTTTTTCCGGTCGAAATCCGCCAGGAATTTATTGGAATCGCAAGTTTGATAGCTAGTTTCTGCACAATTAAAGCCTCCCAGGGGTTTTCCAGGGTGCTGAATCCAAATATGCAGTTAAAAAACCATTTTAACTGCAACAAATCAAGATTTAACTTCAATTTCTAACGCCGGATTCCGTCACCGGAATCTCCAAAAAGTCGCATTATAGACAACTCAGTTAATTATTATTGATAACATTGATTTAATTTTATTTATTTTTAAAGATATCCGGTTTTTTTGTATTATTAATATTTATGAGGTAATTGTTTTTACGATGATTTTATATGAGTTATATTTTGATTATGTATAAATTATTCATGTGATATATTAAATTTTTTTTTTTACTTATTTTATTGATAAAAATAATTAAAATTTTGTCACAAAATTGAATTAAAAATTGGAAAAACTAGAAAAAAATAGATTTAAAAAACAATATATTAAAAGGAAAAAAATCATATAGAAAATATTATTTTTATTTTTTTTCATATATATATATATATGAATGATATGAATTGAATATATTATGTTATAATAGTCACTAATATCTAATTTACCATTAGTAATTATTGATATGAATTTGCTTTTCAAAAGATTTAAATTTCTTTTTTTTAAGGATAGAGAACTTAATATTTCTTTACATATTCTATGAATAAATAATCTTTATTTATTTTTTATTTATCTTTTAACAAAAAATAGTGGTTTAGTTTAACTATTCATTATGTATTTTCTAATTTCTCTAGTACTGACTAAGTTTTCATTATTGTGTATTGATAAATTTGGATTTTATATGAGCATATTTCTACTTTTAAAATATGTCTTACAAATTTGGGCTTTAATCCTTTTTTTTTTCATTTTTCATTACCATGTGAAATTATGTAAGGAACCCTCTTAAACAAAAGATCAAAGTCTAATTTGGAGAAGCTTTTTGTTTATGCATGTATGTCACTAATAGACATAACCATACGCGAAACTTTGAAAATCTGGCCAAACTCCACCATCATATAATCATCTATGAGAGTTAATATAGACTTGGTTTTCCTTCTAAATTGTCATCTATGAGTCTTATTCCTCATTTTCTTGCAAGATAATGTGTTACTCACTTAATTATATATATATATATATATATATATATAATTATATATATATATATATATATATATATATATATATATATTTTTTTTTTCCCCTAGGAAAAAGTCGTAATTTTATTCATAATTGATAAAATTACATTTTGTAGATGCCAAGGCATATGCAGATGGCTGATCCTGTAATGACAGGCAGCGAAAACAGAGACAATAACACTAAATAGCAAAAGAACTATTCCTGTAAAGACAGGAAACAACAGAGTAACAGAAAAAAGAAAAAAATAATATGTTCCAGCAAGCCTATACTTTTCTTCCCTTCTTCTTCTCCACCCGACGCCATCCTCCCGAGTCAGCAGTGGGTGTAATAATAGCTAGCTGGTTTTCCATTGTGTTCATTTGTAGTTCTTTGTCTGATTCTCTTTATGCCACTTACTTCCATTTGTAACTCTTGATGCAGATCTGTAATGATCGGCCCCGTGTGAGTAGAAGGGGTAATCGCTTCCTGAGTTTGTTTCTGTCCCATTTGAGAGTCTGGTTCCGTCTGGTTCTCTGTGGGTTCCTCATTTATGTCCTCTTCTTCCAATGGGTCTGTGTGCTGCCAGCCTTTGGGCTTTTTTTGTTGTTTCTTAGTTTTCCGGGGGTCTTTTCGAGCTAATGGGCAGTCATATTGAAGGTGCCCTGTCTGCATACAGCTCCTGCATCGGAATGTTGTGTTTTCGTAGTCAAGCTGTTGTATCCATTGAGTATTATTAAAGTTCAGCGTGATGTGGTCAGGTAGCCCCTCACTCAAGTCCACTTCTACACATATTCTGGCAAATGTAAAGATTCCCCTGATAGCTCTATCTTCATCCATTTTTAGGAATTTCCCTAGAGAATTCCCAATGGCGATTAACACTTTTTGATGCCAGAAGTGTAGTGGGAGTCCATGTAGCCTCACCCATACAGGCATTTTTGAGACTATCATTGTAGTAGCATCAAAATCCGAGAACCAGGGGGTGGTGAAGAGGCCGGCACTGCCCCAGAACCAAGGCCCCTGATTGATAATGCTGTCTCTTTCCTGTTCTGTATTAAATCTAACTATGAAAAACCCCTTGGGGCAGAGATAAATTTCACAGTTAGGTGTCCATGTTGAGTAGATCCATTGATGCAGGGCATCTGATTTAGGCCAGAAGCCATTGAATCTACAAATAACTGCAGTATTAGATAAATCGGTGTATAGGCTATTTACCTCTGGCATAGTTACTTGTAGAGTTGGTGATTCTGGCTTTTGTTCAACGATGTAGGGTCCTGGAAACCCTGATGGTGTTATTGTTTTATTTTCCATTTTTTTTCCTTTCACTGCATCCCGAAAAGAGCTGGTATTTTTTGAGCTGGAACCAGTGCTTCCACCACACAGTCGCAGATTAAGAGTGATGGTTGAATCGTTGGTAATGCCGTAGTGCTGGAGTGTTTGGTTGTCCTGCAAACTGAACCCAGAATATATAAGGTTTTGATATTGAGCTGGGATTCCAAGGTGACCCTGGATCTTCTTCTTTAACTCGTGTATGCTCATCCCCTTACTGATTCTCATGCAAAAATGTTTGCCTTCAATCGATTTAATGAAGATCTGGATCAGATTTGTGTTCGTGAGGAGTAGGCCCTGATTCACTGATTTATGAGCCAGATCTGGCGGAAATATGGCAGATCTGGGGTTCACATATCTTCCTACTGTGGGAGAGAAAATTCCGCTTCCATCCAACGATTTACCCGATGCTGCTATCGCATCAGCAATGATGTCCATGAGAAAGCCCCAAATCTGGCCATCCTCACTCTGTTTGGCTCCCGCACACACAGCCATCTCCAGCCATTCCGCTTCGCCCTTGTCCAAAAGCGCACATAATGTCTCTGATTCAAGATGGTGTTCTGAATACGTTTGCGGATCTGGTCGTTGGCTAGCTGTATCATCCTTGCCGTGACCTGTTTCAATAGAAGTAAACAGTTTGCAATAAAAATGACCCTTAGACAGGTAATAAGGGCTCGTCCATGACCTGTGGGCAGTCATATCAGCCTTCAGGGATCGATTTGGTGCAGAAAGATTGTGTTTTGTTCCGCTACGGTACCAAATCCATGACGGCGTGTACAGATCCGTTATTCCTGCGGTCGATTTCCCCCAAGGTCTCTCCGTTTCCTCAGTCCCTTCGCAGTGCTGCAGAGTGTTGGCGGCCCCAAAAACCCTAGCCATCTTCGCCGTTTTTTCCCCCTTCTATATATATATCTATATCTATATATATATATATATATATAAACATATATGACATTTTGGCTAACGTTTCCATTTTGAGAGGTGATGTTTCTAAACGTACTCATTTTAGAAACTCTGAACCATTTCAACACTTCTTTTAATTTAGTTAAACTGTGATTGAGATATCTTCTTGTTTATATAAGGGATTAAGTTCAAATATTATTAAACTATTATAGATTTGTTTTAAGGATTGATCTAGCAAGTTCTTAGAGGTATTAAATTTCTTGAGATACAAACCTTTTAAGAGTGAAAATCATTAAAAAAAAAAATATTTCATACCTCTTCTTGAGATGCAAACTTGTTTGACAATGCAAAGGATGAAAAAAAATGTTCTAGATATTCGATATCGCTTTGTGATTGATATATCATGGGTCAAGACAAATCAATACTTGATATATATACACACACCATGTGTGACTTTTCATTGTTTAAATTACATTTTTTAATGTATAAAGTGATTTAACACCTTCAAAATCTCCTTAGGCACTTCAATTTTATAGACTATATAGCTTAAACTTGCAATTTCAACAAATGTTTGATGGATGATATATATATATATATATATATATATATATATATATATATATGCTGAAAATATAGATTAGTGATCCTTTTTCAAATGTTTAAACCATAAGAAATTATTTTTACCAAATATTTTATATAATATAAAAGTAGCCTTGATAGGGGTGTTATGGCAGTTGTAAGGAGTATCAAGTATGATATGATGGTCCCTCCCATCACTAATCATCCTCCTCACACACCACACTATCACAACTCATTTACGAGACCCTGTCTTCCATGGAGGATGACAAAGGCTCCCCAATACATCTTAACATTCAACTCCATTTTACATTCCACAAGATCCACCATCCTTCCTTCTCCTAGGTGATTTTATCACCCTTATTTTGTTCCTTTGATTCCTCCTTATGATACTCCCTCCATCTACCATTGACTTATGACTATTGAATGGTCTCTTATGCATAGGAGTCCTCTCCAAACCCTCTAGGTTTCCCTCCACCTCCGAAGGCATTTTTTTACACAAAAGAACTTGGGTTGAGTGCATTGATGGTGTAGCCCTTTAGCAATGACCCTATCATTAAATTCCTTCACTATAGGATTTGGCAGCTTTTCACCCAGCTCCAACCAGGACTTAGTGAATTTTTACTACCTTTGATGGCCAAAACATGCCAATGCACTCGCAATTGACATGGAGGAGGAGGTCAAGGAGCTTCAAGTGTTTCCAAAGCCAGATTTTGTGTAGAGTCTTTAGTGCACAAATTTCATGAGCACACCCATCTAGATATTCAAGAGGAAATTTGTCTCGTCAAGGTGGAAATTCATTAGGAAATATATGTGAACTTATACTCAAAGGCTATGGTAGGTATTACCCCTTAGGTTCCTAGGACTAGAAACAACTGATAATTACAAAATTATTATCTCCATATAATGGACCTATACTTGCATGTCAAGCTACCATGGAGTCTGATCTTCGTGGATAGAATACATACCTAGGTTAACCTTAGGAATCGATTGGATGATTCAAGGATCTCATGTTGGACATGGAAGGGTCATGGTGGCTTGCTGGGCTAGAGATGTGATCTCCACCTAGCTCTCTAATTCCTTGTCCACGTAAGGTCGATTAACAATCCATCAACCTAAACAACTCATTGCCTTCATGATGCTTAGGACTCTTACATTTCATGGTTGTAGTGCTTAGGTTTTCATGCATTCCAACCAGGGCTATTGGAGCTTTATTTTCAAAGTTTACTTTAATTTTTTTACCTTGTTGTCTCAAACTCTACAAAATTCAAATGTTGCACCTTTCGTGTTTTTTTTTGTTATTTTCCCCATAGCGGGGTGACATTATTCATATGAATTTTAGAGTCTTAGATTGTTAGATATGGTTCAATTATGATGCTCTAGATTCTCTATTCTTTTATCATTGGTTTAGTTTCTCATGTAGCACCGGAGACAAACTAAGAAAATTTTCTCTTTTCTGAACATTTGATATTTTCAATGATATATATATATATAAACATAATTTTTTTGAACCATATAGAATATATATATAATTGACATTGAAATAGTTTACTTAACAATAGACATTAAAATATTTTATTTATAAACTATATTATTCACATTAAAATATATTTTTTAATACATAGTAATGCTATTACTTAACCAAATATTATATTGGCATTAAATTTTCTATTTTATTAATATCCTTTAAATGTCCCATATTAAAATAGCTAAATTTCTCTATATCTCTCTTTCTCCAAATTTTTTGTATATATAAAGTTGATATTCAAGTAAATTAATTAACATTTACATTCAAATGATTTATTTAAGTCCTATATTAAAATATCTTCAAAAAGTATAAAAACCATACCTCTTCTTCAAACTTAAAAGTGAAAATGAAAGATCTCAAGGGGCAGCTCAATTGGTGATCAAAGTAATGTAAAAGCTATGAAAATTTAGAGATCCAAGGTTTAAATCCCCTGAGATTGTGACTAGATTTTACTAGTCTCGAAGTTGAACAAGCAAAGAGAAAAAACTAATAGTCCCAATGGATTCTATTTTTTTTGCAATTAAGTTGAAGTCAACTTTTGATGATTGAATAAGACCCAAAAAAATTAGCTTAGGTAATTAAAAAGATAACAACCCAAAAATTAAAAACCATATTTTCTTTAAACTTAAAAAAGATAACAACCAAAAACTCTAATACATTTAACTTTGGTTTTCCTTAACTAACATCAATCAACCTATATTTGCAAATAGAAGTCATAATTATCTTATTTTAGCACAATGTTATGCCTAATGTTTTTATTAAGGCTAAGCCTATAGACATATCTAATGTGGAATAGGATTCAAAAATAAATCTAATAAAAAAATTATGAACTTTAATAAAAAATAATTTTTTTAAGTCTTTATACCAGATTAAATTCTAACACTAATCTTAATTATTTTTTTTAACCACCGCTAAAATTCTGAGAATAACATGTAAAAGAAAAAACACTTATTTTTTAAATTTGTATAATATTAATCAATATTCCTCAACCATTTAACTTACATAATTATCCAATAGATATTTATATTAATTTGTTAAAATTAACCATATTAGAAGTTGTGCATATCCATTCTACCTGCCTGGAAAATGTCTATCGTGAAAGTTGTACATCTCCGTTCTACCTAGCTGTAGAATATATATATAGATATAATAAAAAGTTAACTCTAACAATGTGCAGTATTATCGAAATATCACTATCAATTATCAATTACAACGTTGGTACTCCGCAAATATATCTTTACAATGTTGGTACTCCATTTTTTATTGATATATATCTGTACAAAATTCGTAGTCCATTTTATATTGAAATATATATCTGTACAAAGTTTGCAGATCTTCATTCGCCGTAGACTCGTTTTCTGCCTCGGTTCCTGCATCCATTCAGACTGGGAATGGCATATTTCTCATGTGAACATGAAAGTTTAACAAGAAAAGGAAATTAGCTTTTATTCCATAAGAATATTCCATAAAAGAGCTTTTAAGTTTTTGAAATCATTCGCGTTATTATGTTTGCATACTTCAAGTTTTTTTTAACTTCCGAGAAAAATATTCCATAAAAGTATTTTTATATTTTGAAAAGATTCGAGACGGTTGATCGCTCGAGTCACAGCCAGATATCTCCTGGAGTTCGTTATGAAAGAGATGTAGAATAGTTATTGTTTAGAAAAGTATATATTAGGGTTCTTATAAAACAGATTGATAATTTTGTAATATTTATATTTAATACGTTAAAATAATATTTTTTTAAATATAATATATATATATATATATATATATATATATATATATAAACTAACAGGAAACAACTTTACTTATCCCATAAATAAATATTAGCATGGACATCACCATGTAAAAAAAATTGTAACCTTTACAAGATAAAGTTGTTTTATGTAATCCACTTGTTAAGAAAGGTTGTGGCCAGCTAAAAGAAAAACTCTCCTATCCCTTTCATACAGCGAATAAATAGCAAATGTTGCGAAATTTTTCGAGCATCAAGGGTGCTCCCAACAGCAAACTCCCTTCTCCAAGCCCACTCTTTCCCACGCGTAAGCAAGGTCATCATGTTTCCAAACCCTTGCCAGCCCGAAACTGCCATCATTTATGTGATGTATTATAAGATTTGAAAAATATTAAATTTTGAAAATATCAACTCAATATATCATTTGAAAGAATTAATTAAAAAAAATAAAAATAACAGCATTCCTCCCACAATTAAACCCAATTTACAACAATAAAATTAATATATTACCTATATGTTTTATTAATCATTGATATAAATTTATAACGCTGCCCGCAAATTGTATATTTAAGCATATTATACTTCGAGATGTTGACAAAATTTAACAAATTGTACAAAATAGTACATTATCACAGATTTACGAATCCATCTTGTGGGGTTATAAGAATGGCATTACAAAATTTACCGTAAACAAAACAAATCAGTGAACGTATAGAGACGCTCATTTAAGAGAGGGAGTGAACCAACATGACCACTGCTGCATTAATATTTCTAGTTCTTGGTAAATGCGCAGTTTATTTTCTTCTCACTTTGAGAACATTCTTGAGTCCTATAAGAAATGATGGGTCAGGTTCTGCCATTTTTGCATATTGTCAATTATGATCTATATTTGTACACTAGTGCATATATTTTACACTAGTGAACACCCGACCACTGGACTGCAGTTCTCTTTGTTGCTCCCTAGTCAGGCTCTGGACAAAGAGCTGAGAAGTATTCATTAGACATATCTGGAGAATAAGGGTGAAGATGCAGGAATACATCTGGTACTTCAGCTAGTGGGGGTCCATTACAAGGATAAAGAACTCAGATACATTAATATGGCAACCGTCAACATCATTCTCCTGCAGATGCAGTGATAATGCATAACTCCTTGAGTATGTTCAAGGTTGATTGAGTTTAGGCACAATATATTAGAGTTGCAGGTTTAGAAATTAAGGGGCAGATAAAAACTTGAACAGTGATAGAAAAAAGGATTCTAGCTTCAGTTTGAACTTGCTTTGCCTTCACAATTGAGATATTGCTCAAATAATTCTTTTTGGATGTATAAAACAAAGGCTTTTGGTCCAGTGGCTTCCTCTCTATTAACGATGGTTTACAACTGTGAGGTGTAAGCTCAAAGTGGTGTGTGTGGCATGACACACCCATTAGACTAATGTGTTTGGCTTGTAAGCGGTTGCTCGGTAGTTATTTTCTGTAATACATTTATATGTATGATGTTAGCAGTGGGAATAACTTTGTTTATGGAGTAGCCTTGATTATTCCCATACGCATGCAGGAAGATGAATTCTCTTTGGATTTCCCATATATGAATTCTCTCTAAGTTTTTGTATCATGCGAATCATACTAAACTAGGACTCTCTATTTTGATGGCTCTAAGGAGAAATGGATTGTACATGCCAACAACGTTCCATTATCGGCTAGGGTATGCTCGAAACCACCCCAATGAAAAATTGGAAACTTGCGGCTTGCCATCTCCTCTCGTCCCCATGTGGCAGAATACGGCCAAACATCCAATTGTTCGTTTCTGAATAGGGCTAGGATCCCTAAGCAAAGCTTCCTTTGGGGATGCCCTTGTGGGGTATCTTCATCAATAATAACATTTTTTTCTTCGGTGAATTCTCTTTGGTGCAGACAGGAGATTCCTGTATGAATATATGAATTTTTCTGAATAATTTTATTTTGGGAAATTCCTTGAGAGAAGGAAGCTGATTTAATATTCCAGTTGAATTCTTAATTATTAGTTGATTCATCCAACATTGTTTAGTTGATTCATCCAATTTAGCTTCGGGGAAAGAAGAAAAAAAATAACAACCAAAATTGTAGATACAAAATTGAAAAGCATGTTACAAAATTGATTCCACATGTTTTTCATGTTTACATTCTTATTTCTTGCAAGGCTACTCCTATCTTACTCTACATTTGCCTACACTTCTATCCACTCATCTTTGCACTTTCGGTGCAAATATTAGTTTTATACTAAGAGATACTTTAAATTTAATAACATTGATTTAATTTTATTTATTTTTAAAATTTAGATATTAATTTGTATACTATATCTAATATTGGTTTTTCATTATTAATAGTTATGAAGTAAGTGTTTTGAGGGTGACCTCATATGAGTTATATTTTGATTATATATAAATTATTTTGGTGATATATTAAAATTTTATTAAAGAAAGAAAACTTATTTAAAATTTATAGAAAATTTTATTTCAATTGTTTTTCTAATATATATATTTATGAATGAGATTATATGTATATATTAACTTATAATGGTGTCAATATCCAATTCACAATTAATAATTATTTATATGAATTTGTTTTTCAAAAGATTCAAATTTATTTTGCTTTTAGGATAGAGAATTTAATATTCTTTTACATATTCTATGAACAAATAATATTTATTTATTTGTTTATCTATCTTTTAATAAAAAAATAGTAGTTTAATTTAACTATTTATTATGGATTTTATAATTTCTCTAGTAGTGTATAAGTTGCCATTATTATGTATCTATAAATTTGGATTTCATATGAATAAATTTTGACTTTTAAGATGTCTTACAAATTTGGGCTTTAATCCTTTTTTTTCGTTAAACAAAAGATTAAAGTTTAATTTGGAGAAGTTTTTTGTTTATGCATATACAGGATTAATATTATATATAGAGGTTAAATTGTAATTGAGATAGATTCTTGTTTATATATGTAAGGGTTTAAGGTTAAATATTATTAAACTATTATAGATATGATTTAAGCAATGATCTAGCAAGTTTCTTGAGGGATTAAATTTCTTGAGATATAAACTTCTTTTATAGTGAAAATCTTGAAAAAAATAGATATTTGATACTTCTTCTTGAGATGAAAACCTATTTCACAGTGCAAAGGTTGAAAAAAGGTTTTAGAGATTTGATATCTCTTCATGTTTGATATATCCTAGGTCAAGATGGACGGATACTTTATTTATACACACACCATGTGTGATTTTTTATTGTTTAAATTACATTTTTAATGTATAAATTGATTTAACACCTTCAAAATCTCCTTGGGCACTTCTATTTTTTAGATATCTTAAACTTGTAATTCCAACAAATATTTGATGAATTTTAAATACAATTATATATATATAAAGGGTGGAAATATAGATTAGTGATCCTTTTTGAATTTTTTAAACCATAAGAAATTATTTTTATCAAAGACTCTATATAATATAAAACTAGCCTTGATAGGGGTGTTATGACAGTGGTAATGAGTATTAAGTATGATATGATGGGCCCTCCCACCACTACTCCTTATCATACACCACACTATCAAGGCTCATTTATGAGACCCTGCCTCCCAATGAGGGTGGGAAATGCTCCCTAATACATCTTAAGATTCAAATCTATTGTGTAGCCCACAAGATCCACCATCCTTCCCTCCCCTAGGTGATTTTCTCACCCTTATTTTGTTTCTTTTGCCTCCTTATGATACTCCCTCCATCCACCATGACTTTTGACTATTGAGTAGTCTCACGTGCATAGGAGTCCTCTCTACCCTCTCTAGATTTCCCTCTCCTTCCGATGGCTTTTTTATACATGAAAAGACTTGGGCTGATTCCATCAATGGTGTAGCCATTCATAAATCAACTTATCATTAAAGTCTTTCACTATAAGATTTTGTAGCTTGCCAACGAGCTCCAACCAAGACTTAGTGAATATTTACCATCTTTGATGGCCATAACATGCCAACGCACTCACAACTGACAAGGAGGAGGAGGTCAATGAGCTTCAGGTGTTTCCAAAGCTAGATTTCATGTAGATTCTTTAGTGCACAACTTTCATGAACACACACCTCTAGATATTCAAGAGGAAATTTGACTAGTCAAATTCAGCAGGAAAAATGTGCGAACTTGGACTCAAAGGCTATGGTAGGTATTAACCCTTGTGTTCTTAATACTAGAAACTCCCGAGCATTAAGAAACGACTATCAACATATAATGGACCTATACTTGCATGTCAAGCTACTATGGAGTATAATATTTGTGGATAGCATCTCATGTTTGACATGGAAGGTTCATAGGTGGCTTGCGAGGCTAGATATGAGATCTCCACCTACCTCTCTAATTCCCTATCCATGGATGGTCGATTAACAACCCATCAACTTAAACACCTCATTGTCTTCTTGATGCTAAGGATGCTTATGTTTCATGGTTGTATTCCTTAGGTTTTCATGCATTCCAACTATGGATATTAGATTTGTATTCCTTAGAGTTTATTTTTAATTTTCTTAGCTTGTTGTCTCAAACTCTATGAAATTCAAATGTTCCATGTTTTGTGTTTATTTTTTTGCTATTTTCCCTATGGTGGGGCAACATCATCCATATGAACTTTAAAGTCATAGATTATTAGATATAGTTCAATTATGATGCCCTAGACTCTCTATTCTTTTATCATTGGTCTAATTTCAATGAAATATATATATATATATATATATATATATATAAACCATATAAACCATATACAATATATACATAGACAATGAAATATTTTATTTATAAACTACATTATTCACATTAAAATATATATTTTTAATATATAGTAATATTATTACTTAACCAAATTTTATATTAGCATTAAATTTTCTATTTTATTAATGCCTTTTAAATGTCTCATATTAAAAAGAAATTGTATATCTCTCTTTCTCTAAAATTGCTCTATATATAAAGCTGATATTAAAATAAATTAATTAACATTTATATTCAAATGATTTATTTAAATCTTGTATTAAAATATCTTCAAAAAGTATAAAAATCATACATTTTCCTCATAGTTAAAAGTGAAAATGTCAATATCTAAGGGTTAGCTCAATTGGTGATCGAAGTAATGTGAAATCTATAAAAACTGATAAATCCAAAGTTCAAATCCCAATTAAAACTATGAAACCAAAAATTCAAACTCTAGACCCACTGTAATAAGCATATCTAATTTACAGTCAAACTTCCCATAAATTATTTGAAATTAATTATTTTTTCTCTATTATTTTATTTCAATTATAATTCTGAAATTAATATGAAAAAAGAGGGAACACACCTTTTATTGAAAATTAAAATTTATTTAATTTTAATAATATTAAGTAATATTCATGGACCATTTAAGTTACATGATTATCCTATAGATATTTATATTATAATTTCTTAAAATTAAGCATCGTAGTTGTACATCTCCATTCTACTTGCCTGTACAATGTGTGTCGTGAAGGTTGTACATCTCCATTCTACCTCGCTGTCGAAGGTATATATAGATATAATAAACGGTTTGCCCTAACAATGTGCAGTATTAGCGAAATATCGCTGAATAACAGGTGCCGTTGCGTTCTATTTTTCGTAGTTCAAAAGGGTCAAATGTCATAAACGCATAGGTTTTATATGAGGCCCACTTTGGATTGGCCTCGTGGTGGTTTTCGATATTACCGCTGAGGTGGAAGGTTTTGCTTTATCAAAAATCTGAGGTCGAACGGAACTCGTGGCGTTGTTACTCCTAGAATGAAAAGAAGTTGTCCGATTGTTTCTTTTCCATCCGCGTCCAATCACAAATTTAAAATTTACTCTGGAAATTAATGTTATCCGCAAATATTGACTCGACTATAACATTCAATAATCAATTACTCACGTCCTCTATGTACATGCAGTGGTGAAGCCCGTGGAGGTTGACGCTGTTAAAGGCGAAGACAACCTGCATCACAAGACAGGCCGCGGATTTATGATTTGGCAGAAAGATTTTGTTTAAAGAGAGAATTGTGGTTATAAGTTGTTTAATGTATTCAATCTAAATGTTTAATGTATTCAATCTAGATTCACCGATTCACACTTATTTTGTACTCATCATCCACATGTGTCTTACCACAGTGGGATTCACCATCTGCACCATCCACGTTACAATGGAGTCCTTGCGCATTTATATGCTCTTGCTATGCTTCACACACAGAAGTTTCTACTTCTATCTCTGCAATCTTTGTTGCATCTTCTTCGTCCATATGCATGCATAATGAGTTTCAATTTTATGGTCTTGACAACCATCATCCACTTTTGAGTGGGATTCTCTAAACTCTGTTGTCCTCTCAGAGTCTTGCTCATTTGCTCTAGGATCTGTGGCTGACTTTTTTGCTTGAGACATAACCTGTTGCCACTCCCCCTTGCACCAAACTTTGTTTCTAGGAACTTCCATGATTCTTTGGAAGTTGTAGCTTTTGCTACTTTTCAAAAACACTTTTCATCCAATGCATGTTTTATCAAATTCAATGCTAAAGCATCCCATACTTCATCATATGGGTTATTAGAATCGTACTCAATTAAATCTTTAGCTCTAAGAAAAGATAACATTTTGATAACCTAGTGATCAAAATATACACTTTTCATCCAATGCATGTTTTATCAAATTCAATGCTAAAGCATCCCATACTTCATCATATGGGTTATTCGAATCGTACTCAATTAAATCTTTAGCTCTAAGAAAAGATAACATTTTGATAACCTAGTAATCAAAATATTTATCTGTAAACATAGAGGGTGGTAGCAAATCAATGTTACACCAATCACCCTCGATTTCTTCTTCATCTTCTACTAGACTTCTTTTCATTTCCTCGGCTACGGCCTAAACCTCTCAAACTATGGCAATGATCTTTGTCTCTTCTTTTCGATTTCTTTTTTAATATGCTTGAGTCGAGCTTTGCAATCCATGACTATTGTCATTCTTTTTCTTATAGCTACTTTTCTGATTGCATGAGATTGTCTTCCATACCACCTCCAAAAAAAAAATCTAATTTTCAATATAAACACAATCTTCAAAAAAAATTGTTGACACCAAAAAAATTTGTAAACTTACACACTTTACAAACATCTAAATTCTCTGGCCAATAAAAATCGTGTAAAAAAAAATTCTTCCTAATAAAAAGATCCCAAAACTTTATGTTTTTTTTTATTAAAAAAAACTTGAAAAAAAAATCGTTTTCCAAAACCCTTTTCAAAAACTTTCAAATATCTCTCTAATAAAACTCCTTTCAAATAACGTTGTCAAAGTATTTTTAAAAAATTATGTAAACGTACCATAAAAACTTTTATTAAATATTACTTTTATTTAATAGGCCTACAATAAAAACTTTTATAATATGATTGAGACGTAAGTTTCAAACCAATCCTTTTGATTGACTTGGAGCTCAATCAAATCGCACCCTTTAAAGTAACCTTGTCCACTTGACTTCCCACTTCTCACCGGTCGAATGTCTTGACTTTCTCGGGCCACACACCTTTCGATAGGTATTTAAGTTATTCCCTCAGGGCTAGGCCAAGAGGAATTATGACCGACAACATAGGATGCCAATTTTCTCTCGGGCTCTGAGCTATGGCTCATCTCTCCACGGCAACTTCTTCGGGCGGTTCTACAGGCTAGTTCTCATTCACGCACAGCGGCGGAAACTACTTTTGACTTTCGGCCATGACAGTGTCTCTGCAAACTCTTTTGACCTTTCTAACGCTTTCAACCACAGAAGGAATCTTCTGTTGCGCATAAACTGTAAGTGCACAGCTGTTAACGCGGTTTTCTGCTAAGAGTTATAACGCCCTGTATATAACCTTCAAGGTGCGTTATAGCAGTAAGCACTAGGAAATATAAATTTCACTTCTCTCACATGGACAGAAAATATAAATTTCACTCCTCTCACATGGACGGCTGTTAAACCGTTCTCCGTGGTTAGTTTTTTGTAACCTTGCTCTCATATAAATTGGTTGGAAAGACAGAAGAGAAAAAACATAAATTCAAACACAAATTATTTGACCTGCAGCTTTTCTATTCATCACACAACATAATTTTTACAATGAATCCGGTGAAAAATATCTAAACCTTTTCCAACTAACAACTTGCTTAAAATATCTTGACACACACTTAATTAAGTTAACTCACACTCTAAATATGAAAGGCACTTATCCATCACTAAACTCAACGCTCAGTTAACTGACTCTGTAATTTTAACAACTACTCATAAAAAAATAATTACAATTTCCAAAAAAACATTCCCATCCCCCAAAAATTGGGTAAAAATTGCACATTTGAACAAAACAGCCTCATTCCACCAGGCCCATATACATTATTTACCCTTGTACCATCCATTAATGTAGTCCATAACCTATGTAACACATGTGACGTTAAGGAACTAAAATCTTCATCGAATGGGTGGTTTTCCAACACAGGATATTTGGTCGTCAAAGTTCGGCCAAACAGGGGGTTTTCGATTGGCAAGATTGCGCCCATAATAGTTATTAGAAGCTCCCCCTAAGTGTACATTTTCGATTTGATAACACTTTAACTCAAAGGAGACATGTCTTTGTCCTCTGCGACTGCCATGCCGCCCATAGACCGGCAAACTCTCGTGACTCATAATAGTTCTTTGTCCTCTGCCCCCTTGACCGGCAAACTCTCGTGATCGATGGTTGTAGTGGTTCTAGATTTAATCTTGTCAATACCGTTAGGCGCTCTTTCATGGCAATGACGATCGACAAAAGAAGTTTTTAAAGTAATCCACCCTCCAGGGCCAGAGAAAAAGTCGGTATATATAGATATATATAATGTCATGAATTCAGACTGAAATTACGCCGTACCATTTGCTTTGCAACCTACTACAGATTCCATCGTCATACCTACTACAGATTCCATCGTCATGACTATGAAATATAGACGTAGTGTAACGAAATTGCTTTTTCCCAATGAAAGTTATGGAAATTTATGTCATATTTTTAAAAGATTTGGTGAGAGATTTTGGTAAATTTAAATAAAAGTTCTCAAATTTCATAATTTTAAATGGCATATAAGTTTGTATGGTTTTATGTTATATTTTTAAAAGATTTGGTGAGAGATTTTTGTAAATTTAAATAAAAGTTCTCAAATTTCATAATTTTAAATGGCTTATAAGTTTGTATGGTTTTAATCTATGTCTAGCCTAAAAAAAATATGATCAAACACTATCTCTACACTTTTGAATTTTTTTCTCAAATTCCAACTACTCTTAAACTTTACGCAATTCCTCCCTCCTCAAATATATCTTTACAATGTTCTGTACAAAATTTGTAGTCCATTTCTTATTGAAATATATATCTGTACAAAGTTCGTAGATCTTCATTTGCCGTAGTCTCGTTTTTCGCCTGGGTTCCTGTCCCTTTGTTTTCAACAACTCAATATCGTGTGCTATCTTTCGCATCCATTCAGAATTGGAATCGCGTATTTCTTATGTGAACAGGAAAGTTTAACAAGACAAAGAAATTAGCTTTTCTAACCTGTGAAGAAGATCAAATGGCTCGGACTAAAGGGCAATCGAGCACACTTCCTTTACTTGTATATGCCATTCTACTACTCTCCACAGCAAACGCCATTGGATCTTTGACAACAGGTTTAATTCGTTCCATTGCCTCGGCACGTTTGCGTTTAATTTTTCGTTTGTAATACCAAATACGAAGCTATTATGACCAATCGGTTTGTTTTAAAATAGCTGATTATTCTTCTCCAGACATTAGTTTTTATGAATCTAAAACCATATTTCTGGTTTGCTATCCTTGTAATGCATTTGGAAATCACTGTTGCAGTCTATCTTTAATAAGATACCAATTTGTCAGTAACGTAGTTTATTCTCATAGTTCATACAGTCTATCTTTGATAAGATACTAATTTGTCAGTAACGTAGGTTATTAACATAGTTCATAGGGTATCTCACTTTGCAAGACGATATAATGTAAAGTTATATGAATGATGAAGGTCGCGTATTCAATTCCCATAGAGATTGAAATTTCAACTAGTTCTTGTTGTTTCAAGGTACTAATCTGTGTCAGCATATTGTTGTGTAGGAACAGCTCATCAGTAACCTAAGATATTATCCTATCGTTAATATAGATTTGGATTTTGTTCCACTAAATTTGCTGTTGTTGTATCATATTGGTGTGTAGGAACAGCTCATCAGTAACCTAAGATATTATCATATCATTAATATAGATTTGGATTTTGTTACACTAAATTTGCTGTTGTTGTGTAGGAACAGCTCATCGGTAACCTAAGATATTACCATATCATTAATATAGATTTGGATTTTGTTCTATTAAATTTGATGTTGTTGTATCAAGTTATTAGTTTTGTTCAATTAACTCTAGCGTTTTTTTGGGGCTTTTGTTAAACTCAATTTGTTGTTGTAGTACTAGGGTATTAGTTTTATTCAACTAACTCTGGTTGTTTCAAGGTACTAATCTATGTCAGCATATTTCTGTAGACCTATTAGAAACACGCTTGTGGGTAACCTAAGAAACTGGCTTATCATTATTACAGATCGGGGTTTTGTTGAATTCAATTTGCTGTTTCAAGGTACTAATCTATGTCAGCATATTTCTGTAGACCTATTAGAAACAGGCTTGTGGGTAACCTAAGAAACTGGCTTATCATTATTATAGATCGGGGTTTTGTTGAATTCAATTTGCTGTTGTTGTATCATGGTATTAGTTTTGTTTAACTCTAGTTTTTTTGGTTTTTTTTTCTAATTCAATTTGCTGTTGTTGTATTAGGGTATTAGTTTTGTTCAACTAAGTCTTGTTGCTTCAGGAGACTAATCTATTTTAACATATTTCAACATCCCTTGAATGTTTAACTAGTATTTTCCTGGGAAAAAATAAAAAATTGTATTTGTGAACTCATTTTTCTAGTATATTCGACAAAATTTTTAGGACATAAAGTTATTTTTACACGAATATAGCACTGATGGTCTGTTTAAAGTCATTCATTGGTACCCTCGGAGCATTAACAACTTATCAGAACACCACATAGAAAAGTGAAATCTAAAGCAGTTCTGGTCTTCTGCTTACAGAGAAGGATCATATTTTAAATGACTCGGACAGAAAAAGCAACAGACAATAGAGTAAGTGTAATTACCACTTGTGAGCATTACTCGTGATTATCTTTCAATGCGTAGATTTATTATTTGAAAGACTTATGATTTTGCAGCTACCCACGAGCGGGCCTAAGAGGGAGAACCCTGCAGATGAATGCTTTCGAAGAAAACTGCAACAGTTTTGATGATGGGGAAGAATGCTTGATGAGACGCAAAGTGGCTGCGCATTTGGACTACGTCTACACTCAGCAACACAACCCATAAGGCTCTCGTAATTCCCAGCTGTATTGTTTACTCCACCCAGTTCTTTAAATTAATTAAACAATACTTGCGATCCAGTCATCCATGAAAAAACAGGCTAGGGAAGAAGGTCAATGTGTATGAGCACAAGAATACTATTTATTTCGTGAACAACTTTCTATACTCCCATACATATTTCGTGAACAATGTGTATGAGCACAAGAATACTATTTATTTCGTGAAGATTACGTTACTTTAGTTTTGAAATGTATCATATATCAGGGCACAGATATCACAGATACTCCCATACATATTTATGCGTGTTCCTCGATATGGCATGCGGGACGTACTCTTTTCAACTTTAATGTACAAAACTAGCAACATTTTACCCACGATACTTTCCATACTTCAAATTATTTAGAATTTTCGAAAAGAATTTCATACCAGTATTTTTATGTTTTAAAAAGATTAGGGTTATTCAGTTGAGAGGCACATTCTACAGCTCAGTGTGAAAGGAATGTGTAAGTAACACTTGATATCAATTTTGTTGTGCAGATAGGTTTTCGGGGCATCCTAGAGTCGAGTATGACCCCGATGTATAAGTATGCCACTTCCTTAAAAAATAATAAAAAAAATTTTACTAATGTGGACCAAAACATTAGGTTGAATCTTAAATCATATATAACTTGAATCTTTAGATTATATATAACTTTTTAATCTTATTAACGGGCTAAGATTAATTATAAAAATATAAATATGTATTATTATATATAATTTGAATGGAGAACAAATTATCTCATGGGTTTGTGCGTGAATTTGAATGGATCATAAGTCCAAAATCTTTTAATATTTCTTTTAATTAAATATTGTAAAATGAATCTTTACAGAGAAAAATCATATCCTATGAATATATTGAAATCTTTAAAGACATAAATATTTCCACATGGAAGTTGTAATATTTGAAAATATTAATTTGATGTAATTTTATTATAAATTTTGTTATCATGACATGTAAAAAACAACATTAAATCTAATATTAATATTACTAAATTTAATAACTTTGGATTAATGCAATATTAAATTATTCAATTTGTTATATCATAATTCCCTAAGGCTTCTTATTTCAACTCTTAGTCTTAATGCTTATCAATGGTTGTAGTGTATTAAAGAGTTTGTTATGTTGCAATGACTTTTAATAAACTTAAAAATTTAGATTTGTGCTATGTGGCTCACCGCCCACCAATTTCCTAAGGATTTGAGATTATTCCAATTCTAATAAGTTCTTTTATGATAAGTTCCTCATTATTATTTATAACATTCATTTATATATAATCAAATATTATTTAGAAAAATGATCCATTACTTTTAATAAATTTTAAAAATTTATATTTATGCCACGTGACTTACCACCCACCAATTTCCTAGGGATTTGAGATTATTCCAATTCTAATAAGTTCCTCATTATTATTTATAGCATTCATTTATAATTTCCTTTTTTTTCTTAAGTTAAATTTGACCCATAACCTTTTTATACATGGTTGATCAGGTAAATGTATACCTTTTTATACATGGTTAATTAGGTAAATGTGTGCATTAGTAAGACATTATTGGTAGTGAAATAGTTCTTTTTGGTTATATCAACCACATTAATATATTTAATGTGGTTGTACTAGTATATCTTAATATATCATGATATATATAACTCTAGATATATATGGAGAGAAGAACAAAGACACAAAGTGATGGAGGTGGAGAGATAGAGGGCGTGACAAGGGAGAGATTGAGATAAAGTGGAGAGGGGAGAGGAGGATTGAAGAGAGAGAGAGAGAGAGAGAGAGAGAAATGCATACACAAATATGGAGGGGGGAGAGAGAAACAAGGTTGGAGGGTAGAGAGAGAGTGGGAGAGAGATGGATGTAGGACAGAAAAGAAGAGAAGGAAAGGACTAGAGAGAAGACTTGAGACAAAGGGGAAGAGAGGTAAGGACAAATATGGAGGGATAGAGAGATGGAGTTGGAGGGTGGGAGAGTGAGTGAAGAAGGAAGACATAGAGAGAAAAAAGTGGAGAGAGAGAGAGAGAGGAAGTTACAAGGGAGAGATGGAGAGAGAGTGTGTATGTTTTGGGGTGATATAGAGATACAAATAAGGAGAGATAGAAGGAATGGGGAAGAGAAGGAGAGAGGGAGGGTGATAGTGATAAATTTGGAGGGTGAAGAGAGACAAAGTGGGGAGAGATAGAGGGAGGTTAGAGAGAAAGGGAGAGGGAGGAAGGAATAGAAAGGAAGGAAGAGAGAGAGAATGTGTGAGAGAGAAGGAGAGAGGGAGGGAGGGAGAGAGAGATGGAGTTGGAGGGAAACAGAGAGGGAGGTAAGAAGAAATACATAGAAAGAGAAAGGTGGAGAGAGAGAGAGGGAGTGATAAGGGAGTTGGAAAGAGAGTGAAAGAGGAGAGCAGGAGGGAAGAGAGATATAAAGGGGAGAGATAAGGAGAGGAAGAGGGAGGGAGATATATATAGATATGGAGAAAAAGTGTGCATGTTTTTGGGGTGATAGAGAGAGATAAAGGAGAGGTAGAGGGAGATAGAGATATATATGGGAGGTAAAGAAAGAGACAAAGAGAGGGAGGTAGAGATAGATAGATATGGAGAGAGAGAGAGAGAGTGTGTGTGTGTGTTTTGGGGGCAGGTGAGATAGAGAGACAACGGAGAGATAGAGTGAGATATAGATATAGATGGAGGGGGGAGAGAGGGAAGAATATTTTTTTCACTATATGCATTGATTTCAATGTAGATGATGATTTATAATCCTATTTGATTTCTTGCACTAAATGCATTGATTTCAATGTAGATGTTGATTTCTAATTAATTTTGATTGCTTGCACTAGATACATATATTTCAGTTTAGATGTTGATTTCTAATTCTATTTGATTGCTTACACTAGTTGTATTTATTTTAGCATAGATGGTGATTTCTAATCATATTTGATTGCTTTCACTAGATGCATTGATTTTAGTATAGATGTTGATTTATAATTATATTTGATTGCTTGCACTAGATGCATGGATTTAAGTGTAGATGTTGATTTCTAATCATATTTGATTGCTTGTATTATAAGCATTGATTTCACTGTAGATGCTTTTCTTCTAATACTATTTTTTTCTTGCATGAGATAGATTAGATATTAATCTTGAGAATGCAAATTATTAAAAATATTTTTCAAGATTAGATGGAGGGGGGAGAGATGGAAGAAGATTTATTGCACTAGATACATTGATTTCAGTGTAGATGATGATTTCTAATCTTATTTGATTGTTTGCACTAGATGCATGGATTTCAGTGTAGATGTTGATTTCTAATTATGTTTGATATCTTTGCACTAGATGCATTGATTTCAGTGTATATGTGGATTTGTAATCCTATATGAATGCTTGATGCATGGATTTCAGTGTAGATGAGGATTTCTAATCCTATTTGATGGCTTGCACTAGATACATTGATTTTAGTGTAGATGTTTCTAAACCTATCTGATTGTTTGCATTAGATGCATTAGATGTTGTTAATATTGAGGCTTTAGATTATTAGAAAAAAAAAAATTCAAGATATATCTAATAATACATAGAGGAACACTATTAAGAAATAATTAGCTATCAAAAGTTGTGATCCCTAGGATTAAAATGAAAAATATGTGTAGAATCAATCCACTTACAAAGTGAAAATTAATCCTTGACACAGTTGTCTCCCTTCTTCATCACCAACTAACTACTAATAAACAATTATATATATTCAAAATACATTTAAAATTACATATATTCAAAATTACTAATAAATAATTGCATACAACAATGTATTCAAAATATTTATAAGAGGAAAATATATATTTATGTACATGAAAACAAATCAAAATATTCTAGAAGGAGATGTGATAATTGTTTGGAAAAGCAAATAATATAAATATTTTATAAATTTGGTCATTCATTAAAAAAATATCCATAAACACATTATTGCTTGACTTTGAAAAATAAAGTGTAGGTAAAAAAAATCATCAAAATGTTCTCAAAGGAAATAAATTATTTCAAACATTAGCAAATAAACAAATTATTTCAAGAGTAATTTTGACATAGTAAATTTTTAAAACTACTATTCAATTTATATTTTGTAATACTTGGAGGAACACTATTTACAATTAATTAGTTATCAAAAGTTGTGATACCTAAAATTAAATGAATAGATGTGTAGTATCAATCCCCGTGCAAACTATTGACAAGATTGTCTCCCTTCTTCATCACCAACTAATTACTAATAAACAATTACATACACATATAAAATATAACACAACAATTGTAACATTCACAAACATACCATTTAAATCCAAATACATAAACACACAAACCACTCAATGCATCTAAGTACAAACATACAAACCATTCAACCACTCAATGCATCTAAGTACAGACATACAAACCATTCAAGGCAAGCAACGCAAATTAAATTAAATAAGAGAATGATATGGTCATGCCAAGCAAAGAAAACCTAATGTGAATTTTGAATTTTATCTCAAAAATATATATAATAATGATAATCTAAAAATGTGACATTGTTGCCCTCAACTGGAACCAACTTAGATCCATCTAACACCAGATACATTATGCGCCAAGATGGATCAAATACCTTAAGGTGCAAACCTTTCCTCAAGTTCTACACACCAAAAAAATGGTTTGCACCTCGAGGGATTTGATCCCTCTCAGTGCATCATAAATCAGGTGTTAGATGGATCTAAGCTAGTATATATTTTAATGTTGCATAGAATATAATATCTAATGTGAGGTATGAATAAAATAATCTAATATGAATTAATATTGATGTATACTTAAAAATATATTAATAACAAAAAAAAAGCATTTGGATGTGCACTGATAAAATGGCTCAATGCATATGTTATGTAATTTGTATAACATTCAAAAATACAATTTATACAATTAAAAATTACATATTGTTTTTTGCACTCTAAAATAAGTTTTCACTTGAAGAACTTTGAAACCTTTTGGTCCATGTTAGATCAATGGTTAAGATGGATCTATGCCGGTTACATATACTTTACATACCTCAAATTATTTTAAACTTTCGAGAAGAATACTTATAAAAGTATTTTTATTTTTCGAAAGCATTCGAGATGGTTGATCACTCGTGTCACAACCAGGTATCTTATGAAGTTCATTACGAATGAGATGTAAAATATTTATTATCTAGAAAAGCATATATTAGGGTTCGTTATGAAAGAGATTGATCATTTTTTTATATTTAATATCTTCAAATGATATTTTATAATATTTATATTTAATATATTAAAATAATATTTTATATATAGAGAGGGGTATAGTCTAACTTATATATGAAATGGTCTTTTTCACAACATTGTCTTGTTAATTTTAACCAAAATATGACACAATTTTTAAAACATGAGTTTAAGATGTTTAATCTATAGAATTCAAGTTCCCATTGGTTTTCCAAGGTGTTGAATCAATTTATGCACTCAAAATTGCATTGCATTTTAAACAACAAAAAATCACATTCTTTCTTAAAATTGTTTTGTCGAATTCCAGTGAAAAAGTCTAGTAAGCAACTTTCCTTAATCCCATAAAAATTTGTCATGAACATCACCATGCAAAATTTTATTGTAGCATTGAAAGAAAAAGTTGTTTTATGTAATTCACTTGTTAAGAAAGGCTACGACCTACTAAAAGAAAATCCCTCTCACCCAAGGAGGAAATACCAAACATTTAGAAGTTTTTTGAGCAGCAAGGTTGCTCCCTATTAAATGTGAAACCAATTGAGACTTCAACATCATCCTCAACCATTCGCCACCCATGCCACCAACACCAACCTACTACGTGATCCACTGACTCCGCTGTGCAGTCGTGTATTCCACATGATAGAATTGGAGAATCCTAGAGCTTCTCTCATCTATAAAATTGTAATCTCTCCTCTACCTGAGCAATGTAAGACAAGGCAAAGCCTGTGTGTAATAGAAATGTGATTTCAATTCTCCTTTGTATATTTTTATCTCTGTAATGTGTTCTTTAATTTCTGATGTCTCCTCTCTTGTCTTCTGCGTTTTCTTGAATGAATTTTGTTGTATCTATCATGTTGTTGTAATCAACCTGGTTCTTTGAACCCAACAGTCCGAACAGAAAAATCCCTTCTCCAAGCCCACTCTTTCAAACGAATAAGCAAGGTCATAGTTTTTTCAAAACATTTCTAGCCCTCATCATTTATTTGATTTATCTTTTCAAATTTATGCGATCTATTTCTTTAAATTTTTTTCATTTGTTTAACAATAAGATTTGAAAAATATTGAATTGATATATCATTTGAAAATTGAAAGGATTAATTCTGAATAAGAAAAATAAAAACATTCCTCCTACAAATAAACCCAATTTACAACATTAAAATTAATATATTATCTTTATGTTTTTATTAATCATTCATATAAATTTATAATGTTGCGTGAAAATTGTCAAACCCACACCACTTCGGGACATGCCCTCTAGGTAATGAGTTTATTTTACTTATTATGGTTTGCTTGTCCTTTCCAATGCCTTATCTTTCTTTAGTACCCCTCGGGGATGGAATTCCTCCTTCCCTCAATCCCTACTCAATCTCCTGTCGGGGCCCTTCAAAAAGAAAAAAAAAAAAACTCGCCATTATTACATACATAAATTCTATTTAAGGATATTACAATAACAGATGTATAGAGATGTTGACCAGATTTAGCAAATTCTATTTCATGATAGTATAGTACCATATATTTAAGAATCCATCTTTTGGTGAGTTACGATAATAGCATTACAGGCCTATTACATAATTTAGCATAAAGAAAACAAATTAGTGAATGCATAGAGAGGTTTATCTAGAACCCCTCAAACCTGCAATCACTTAGGATGGTCCATTTCTGTGGATTTTTCCAACGCGTTATGAGAAAACTGAAATAATTGATACAGGGAGCCTTGTGGATTTTCCCAGTGAGTTCTGAGAAAACTGGAATGACTCATACAGGGACTCTCGTGAAGGAAATGAAACGCTCCTTTGAATGAAATGTTCATCAAGTTAAATTACATATGAATTAAGCTCAATCTTGAAGAGGAAATGAAATTGGTCCAACAAGTAATAACAAATGAAGGGAGATAAAAGAACTTAAAGGAAAAGGAATGTGCTTTGCATCACCAAATAAAAGAAAGAATGAGCCAAGAATAAAGTCTTTATAGGCAAAAGTGAAGGATTAAATGGCTTAAGGAGGGAGAACACAATTCAAAATTCTTCCAAAATTTTATGGTTAATTACTAGCTCCAAAATTGCACCAATCGCCTTAGCATTCAGAACACTTAATACTTGGAGGATCATAACGATTTGTCATAAGTCCTTACTCAACATTTCCAATATCTTCTCTTAGAACCTACTCTAGATAGGAGGTTAGACATTCAAAAAACTACACAACATATTCCAAAACTAGTCATGACAGATAATGCCATGTCTTTAAAAGAACTTACTTTCTAAGAAGTAGAGGAAGTAGTCATGAATATTTCCAGGGGCCTTGCCCCATGGTCAGACGAATTCACAACAAATTTTTTTCAAGCTTGATAGAATATTCTGGGAAATGATGTATGGAAGGTGGTGGAATATTCTAGGAGATCTGTCTCCTTGATTTCAGCCTTCGATGCAACTTTTATCTCTCTCATGCCTAAAACAACTAAGGCCTCAACCCCATCACACTATCATCCAATAGCCTTATGCAATTTTATTTATAAAATAATCTCTGAAACCATGGAAAACATGATCAAATATCTTCTCCTTGGTCTGATTTCTCTGGAGCAGACAGGCTACGTGGAGGGTCGACAAATTCTTGACAACATTATTCTAGTTCAAGAGAAACTCCATTCTCTCTGCTCAACATAACATCCAAGGATGAGTCTGAAGCTTGATAGGTCAAAGACATTTGATAAGGTAAGTTGGCAGTTCATTTATCATGTACTTAAGGCATATGGCTTCCATGAGGAAAGGATATCTTGTGTCATGGCTCTCATCTCTAAAGCCTTCTTTTCTATTCTTCTCAATGGATCCCCCACTTCTACCTTCACTCCTTCTAGAGGCATCAGGAAATGAGATCCTCTCTGTCCTTACATTTTCCTATTTGTAGTAGAGGACTTAAATATTTATACCAAGCACTCTATACATCACCATCATTTACATGGTTTCCCTCTTGGCACTTCTCAACATTGATCCACTCATCAACAATTTTTGGATGATATTTTGCTTATAGTATCTCCCTCCATCAAGAAGGCTCCCATTTTAAATACCTTTTGTACACTTTTAATGTTGCCTCCAGAACTCAAATCAACAAGGGAAAGTCTTAGATCTTCCTTTTCAATACTCCCCATGGCATCCAAATTCACATCTCTGACATCCTTAGCTTTCAAAATAACTCCCTCACACCCAAATACCTTGGTTCCCCTCTCATTTTCAATCTTCTCTACTCTATAGTTTGGGAGGAGATCCTATTGAAATGATAAGCCAAACTCTCCAACTATACTTCCAAAGCCTTAAATTTTGCAGGGCATTTCACTCTATTAAAATAAGTCCTTCAGTCGATTCCTACTTATATTCTATCTACTCTTGCTACTCTGAAAACCATCCTCACTAAACTCCACAACCTTTAGCGATCCTTCTTATGGGGAGAAGCCACGCCGGAAAAAATGTGGGCTTCAGTGGCCTGGGATAAGTTATGTCATGCAAATGCAGTAGGGGGGTTCGGATTAAGGGATCCTTAAATTTTATGCAAAGCCCTCAATGCAAAAACCTGGTGGCATTGGTTGAAGAATCCATCAGCATTGTGTTGCAATATGTGGTCTAATAAATACACCTTAGGTCTCACACCCTCTCAAATCATTCCCATGCCTGAATGTCCTAGGGGATCCCATATCTGGAATGAAGCTTGGAATAACAAGTCTCTAATTGAAGATCACAACTTTTTCGAGGTGAAAGATGGTTAGACAATGCTTTTCTTGAAGGATTCTTGGAATCAATGGCCCAAGCTATGCACCTTGCCAAACTCTCTTATTTCTATTATCATCCTCAACAACATGGTTTAACATTAGTAGCACAATAATGGGATCCCAACACCATGAACTTGCCTTGGTGCCCCTATAAGTCCCACTCTTTAATTTCAATGGCATTGATTATGCAGCAAAGAGTAAACTTCTCCAATAAGCATTAGTTACTATGAACATAGTTGTACAGACAAACTCGAGTGTACTAAGATTGGGCTACAGTCCATCTGGAGTCTTCAATCTGAAACAAGCTTGCACAATTTTATCTCCTTCTCTACTAGAAAGGTCTAATTCTCTTTGGAAGTACCTTTGGAAGCTCAAACGTTGGCCTAATATCTCCTTTTTTCTCTATCTTATACTAAAAGGCATAATTCTCACCCACGATAAACTTCAAAGACGAGGATTCATAGGCCCTTCAATCTACTTATTGTGTCAGACTCAAGCTAAGGATATCAACCATCTTTTTTTAGGTTGTTCATTATATTCAATGATTTGTGACCAAACAGCAATTATGTTTTGGTGATCAGCCCTCATTCCTCACTCAATCATGGCCACGAGGGCTTCACTCAATGAACCTCCGACATATCACATGCGTTCGTGGCATATTTTAAATAATACACTTAATTTGACTACATATTGGAGAATAACATTAGTAATCACATTATTTAACCCCCAACCAATATGAACCCAATGCACCTTCCCAATTTAAAAAACCCCTTCTTTCACTAGATGTTGTAGGTATCCATTTTTCATATACATTTTATTATACCCCTTTATAATTTTTCATTAACATTGAGCTCCATTTTTTATACCTGCCAATATAAAAACCCTTTACCCCCTATATATCCCCCAATATATTATGTCATTTTTTCCTCAATATATATCCCCCAATAAGATTGCACGTGGTATGGTATTGCAACCCCAGTGAATCCCTCATGATCATGACTTCCCTTAAGAACTGGACTAATCTCCCCTTAGCCTTATCCTCAACATGGAAAATTTTAGGGGCGAATTTTCGCTTTTGGCGAAATTAAGGGGTTTTAAATTTTTAGTGGGCAAATATTTTGTATCATAGTAAATTTTTACAAATCACCTCAAATTTATTTTATAAAAAAAATTAGGTATGGAGGTTAGCCCACCTTATTTTAAGGGATAGGGTAAAAAAGGTAAATTTAGCCCTTGAAATTAGGAGTTACAACCTTCCATTTGCCCTAATTTTCAAGAATAGGTTTTATTTAAGTGAATCCTATGGGCCAAATACCATATTTATAAACGAGGTATGGTAAATTAATAAAAATATAAATAGATGAGAGGTATGGTAAATAAATAAAACATTTTTATATTTACTCCATAAGTCACCTTATATACATGCAAGGGTGTAAACAAATAAAAATATAAATAAAGTGGAGGTATGGTAAATAAATAAAAATATAAATAAACTAGAGGTATGATATATAATTAAAACCTCTTTTTATATTTAGTCCATAACCCTCTTTCTATTTATGAAGGCTAGGTTTTATTTAAGTGAATCCTATGGGCCAAATACCATATTTGTAAAAGAGTTATGTTAAATTAGTAAAAATATAAATAAATGAGAGGTATGGTAAATAAATAAAACATTTTTTTTATATTTACTCCATAAGTCACCTTATATTTACGAACACTCAAAAAATGCGTTATATTTAGGTGAACCCTATGGGCAAAATACTATGGGCCAAATACCATGGGCTAGATTATTATAAATACCATGCAAAAAAACATTATTAACCCTAATATTAGTATTAATAAAAATAAAAATGGCACATGTTATTGACCCATGGTATTCACGTGGAATGTAGCCTATTTAAAGGGGGAATTAAACCATCATAGATCCATCTTTACTCTGGATCTACTAAGCCCCGAGAGGGATCAAATATTGTGATATAACTAGCATAGAGTGAAAAAATATTTGATCCCTCTCCGGGCTTGGTGGATCAAGAGTAAAAATTGATGTTGGAATTTAATGTATGTTAAACATTTTAACTTGGTTAAAAAATAAAATAAAATAAAAATCCATTATTAATTTTATTAATTTTTATAAATTACTAATAGTAACTTTTAAGCTCCAGGTTTATGATAACCCATGGTATTGACCCATGGTAATACCACGGTATTCATGTGAGCATAGACTATTTAAAGGGGAAATTTTATCATCTTAGATCCATCTTAATTCTGGGTCTACCAAGTGCTCAGAGGGATAAATAGATTTCTAAGAGTGGTAGATGTGGAGTTAAGATGGATATAGGTTGGTTTTTATGATAATGAAGATATTAAATAGACTTAGGAAATTATATTGTAAAACATCTTAAGGTGAATGGTTAAAGCTACATTCAATCACTTCACAAAATTTAGTAAAAAATACCAATATCTCCTTTAATATTGGTTTTTCTGATTTAACAAAAAAAAATTCAAAACAGTGAAACCTTATCACTATTTCCGCATCACCCTTGTAGAAGATTTCCCACCATTTTTCAAACATTCTCAATATGATATCTTTATGAAAAAGTTTAGGTATTGATGTTGGATTAGCTGTTTGAAAAATAAGTTGGTTTGTACAACCTTTCATCTTCTGTGCTATTCTTAGTTTGTCCTAATGCTCTGTAGGGGTTGGAGCCACTGCACCATATTTTCCTAAAAGGTGGAGATTGTTCACCAAAAAGGAAATTAATCTACATGTTACAACGCTGTTAAAAAATGCGAGATGTATGAGGATAGTGAATTATGCTAATAAGCAATTTAGATTGGGAGAGACATAATTAAATTTTATTATCTAATTGAAGATTTCCAATTAAAATAATAATAAATCTACATTTATATATTCATATATTGATTGGAAGGCTTCTCACAATGGTCACTTCTTTCAATTAGATCCCCTTCAAGCCTAATAGTTTCTTAAATTAAATTGTTGGGGCTTGCTACTTGTTGGCGTGTTGGGGTAAATAAACTTGATGTGTTTTTTTTATCTCACAGTTGGAGTCTATGGAATAAGAAAGAAATTTGATAACTTGAAAAAAGTTGTAGCTTGACAAAAGTTGTAGAGAAAATATTAATCTCTCCTACCTTGACAGAACTCGTGGTCAATATCAACACCTACAAGAACTTTGTTGTCGAATATTATCAAAACTAATAGAAGGATATGAAAGAGTGTATTGTAAGAGCCTTGAAAAACACGACCACTGAAACTTGGAACATTGTTTGTAGGAAGAGAAAATTATGTTTCTTTTTTCCAAACATGTATGTTAGTATATTACAGTTTAATGAATATGTTTTCTTATTATCATATATGGTTTCATACTTTAACAAAACATTCGCCAAGACTTCATAATGTTTTATTATTCAGTAAAAGATTTGCCAAGATCTTACAAGATTTTATAATTCAGTGAAAGATTCTGCATCACTGTACAAGATAATATAATCTGGTGAGAGATTCGGCAAAAAAATTATATATACATATTATATTATTGATAAAATCGCCTCCCATTTTTCCTATGTATCATGGGGATTAGCCCGTTTATTATACATATAAATATAGGGTGGTTCTTAAAATTTTCCCTAATCCTCAACAAGGCCCCACAACTACTTTTGAGCTTTCTCACTTGGAATTTATGGAAAGAAAGTAACAATCGTACATGCAAGAACAATATTTCCTCCCTGGAAAAGGTATGGAGCATAATCGTTTCACAACTTCAGGAAAAAATAACACCAGCATATTGGAACCACTGAGAGTGGGATTTCCCTCTAGTTGAGAAAGACATATTGAACTCCCTTGGGATCATCCCTTCAACCTCATTCTATTTCAAACTCTCATCCATTCCTAAGGCTAGCAACTCCACAACCTAATCCCCTCCACCAAAAGGATTTATTAAGCTCAAATTTGATGGAGCATCCCTAGGAATTACAAGTCTAGTCATCTGTGGAGGAGATAGCACGTGAAACATTCTTCACATATATGTGGGAAAGCTTGGAATCACTACAAATAATGAGGCAGAATTCTAGGGCCTAGAAAAAGGTCTTGTAGTGGCCTTAGAATCTGATCCTCATCAGCTCCTTATCGATGCAGACTCAATTCTTATCATATCCATTCTAAATAAATGACGCAATGGAAATGATGGCACATGCTGATAAAGAAAATCATCTAGCTTTCCATCTACCTTTGTTATATCTATAAGACATCATATTCAAAACTCCGATGACACGACCATCAAATGCCCTAAAATGGGAGTTTGCATGTTTTAATTTTCTTATCATGAATATATATCATTTCCTGGAATCATCATCCATGCGCATGAATGGATGCATCACCCTACATCAGCATTGTCCTTATATAGGTTAGCCTCTATCTTGGCACAATTCCATCATGTTTGCAGATAAATTGGTCATGAATGATTCTATTCTCTATTTTTGTCATTGTTTTTAGTGGTGGTGTACTCGCAGGATGGAGTGACATTGGGCATACAATGGATAACTCGGACATGGAGCATACGGGTTGCATTGTAGTCAACCAGGAATTCCATCCAACTAAGCTCCCATTCATTGACATTTCAATAGACATTTCAACCCACGCCTCGACTCTCTTTAACACTGTATTTTCGTCATAGGATGTGAAGCTTATTCTCTTGGTGGAATTCTTGGGAAACTGCTCTCTGCTTACCAGTAATGGAGAAGGGTCGATTGGGGTAACTACTCAGTATTTTGCTATTGAAGATAATAGAGAATATCCTAGAATAGGTAGAGTTGGTTCACGTAGCCTCAGGATAGGAATTAGTTTCTATTTCTTAGGAAGATGTTCTAACTTCCCTAAAACCATGTATTCTATTTAATGTGTAATGTTGATGAACAACGTAGAGCGTTCTGCAGAGCTATACTTTCCTGGTTCAAACTCTCTTTCGTAAAGCTGACGAGTGGGTTTTATTTTTTTAATACAAACATTGCCATTTTTATCATGGTATTAGAGCGTCAGGCTGAGGAACCTATACACTAGCTGGTGGGTGGTTCTTTGAACTGAAATCATTGCAGGTTTTGAGTGGGTAGCCACAACGATAACACTACTACACTTATTGGAATTTTTATTTTTCAATCGTCGCAGTTTTCCAATGTACAGCTATGACGATCTCTGAAAATTGGTGTATTTCTACAACCGTCTCGGATATTGGGCATATATCTGCGACTAGTCTCAGAAATTGGTGCATTTCTTCAACGGCCTTCGATATTGGGGGTATATCTGCGACAATCGTGTAAATCAAAGAAATTGCAAAGGGAGCCAAGAAGAAGGTTGTAGCTGTTAGAGAAGCTGAGTGGGGAAGCCAAGAGCAAGGCTGTAGCTGAAAACAAGAGGTTGTCTGGAGGCTGAGAGGAAAGCCATAGAGATATGCTCTTGTGTTACGAGACCAAACAACAGTGATCTGTCTCTGTCACAGATATGGGGTAAATTTAACATCTTTTACTTGTCAATTTTTTTTTCTAAATTGCCAAGATGAATAATAATATTTTTGAAGCATGCATGAACGAGCATAATAAGCTCGATGGTTCCAATTATGCAAATTGGAAGTTTAAGATGTAGACTCTGCTAGAAGTGTAGAGTGCTTGGATGATTGTGAATGGGGATGAGCCGAGGTCTGCGACTAGATCAGCATCGGTCCCAAATTGGGAGAAACAAGAAAGCAGAGCAAGGACAATGTTAAAGATGTCAGTGAAAGACTACATTATACTGCACATCAGAGAAGTTAAGTCAGCTAACAAGATCTGGGGAGTTTTGAAGGAATTGTACGAGATCAAAAATTCAAATCATCTTCTGTTCCTCAATAGTAAGATTATGTCCATGAATATGGAGGAGAATGAAACAATTGCTTCATTTGTAGCAAGGATCAAGGATCTAAAAACCAAATTATCAGATATTGGTCATATAATGGACGATACAGATCTTGTAACCATTACAATGAATGGTGTCACTGATGATTATCAGATGTTCATCACTGGGATCAATGCCAGAGAAACGATCCCGCTTTTTGAAGAGTTGACAAGTATACTGATGTAGGAAGAAGAGAGGAGATTGACTATGAAGCACCAGAGTGTCGATATTGCATTGGTGGAAAGGAAACACTTCTACAAAGGGAAAGGAGGTCCACAACAAAAAAATGGAGCAAGTTCACAGAAACATCCAAATATGACTCAAGGTATGCATCCCAATAAAAGCTACTCTGAAAGAAAATGTTTTTATTGCGGAAAATTGGGTCATATTTCCAGGGAATGTAGGAAAAAGAAGTATCATGAAGAAAAACAGAAGCCAAAGAGACATGCAGGTCATCTTGCGAATGGTGATCAGGTGCAGAATTTGAGATTGTTCATGGTAGATCATGATGAAAATGTTGATGCAGACATTTGGTATGTAGATTCAGGAGCATCAACACACATGACAGGGAACAAGCACTGGCTGGAGGATTTTAAAGAGATCAATGAAGGTGCACAGATTTACCTAGGAGATGACAGAAGTAAAGAAATCAAAGGATGTGGGAAAGTTTCTGTCATTCTACCTGATGGTAATATTAAACAAATTTAAAATGTAATGTTTGTGCCTGGCATAAAAAAGAACTTGATTTCTGTATCAATGATTACAGATCAAGATTTGAAAGTTGAATTCTTTAAATCTAACTGTTACATTAAGGATATGCTAGATGGAATGAAGACAATTTCTACAAGAATCCAAACAGGAGGATTGTACAAGCTAGATGTGAGACCTACACTGGTTCGAGCATTGACAACAACGAGCCTGACTACAGAAGAGCTTTGGCAACAGAGATTCGGCCACATCAATTACAATGATTTGATGTTACTACAGAGGAAAGAAATGGTAAGAGATCTTCCTATGCTAAAGCAAGTACATAATGATTGCGATGCCTGTACTTTAGGAAAAATGCATAGAGAAGAATTCCCTGTTAGAGTATAAAAGAAACAGAGGGATATACTCGAGTTAGTGCACACAGACCTTTGTTGTCCCATGCAGACAAAATCATTAGGAGGTGCAGTGTATTTCCTACTATTTATTGATGACTGTACGATGTTTTCTTGGGTGTATTTCTTAAGTAAGAAGATTCATACATTCAAATACTTTAAGTAGTTTAAAAATATGATTGAAAAACAAATAGGGAAACAGATAAAAATTCTTTGTTTTGATCAAGGGGGAGAATATAGGAAAGATGAGTTGATCAAATATTGTAAAGATCATGGAATTTTGCAGTAGTTTCTAGTACCCATACTCTAAAGCAGAATGGAGTAACAGAAAGGAAGAATAGAACTCCGGTGGAATGTGCAAGAAGTATGCTGAAAGGTAAGAATATTTCAAATGGTTTTTGGGTTGAAGCAGTGAGTACTCCAGTTTATTTAAAAAATAGGAGTCCTACAAGAAGTCTTGAGTTTAAAACTCCTTTTGAAGCTTTGTATGGATATAAGCCTGCAATAAAACACTTAATAATATTTGGATGTAAAGAATTTTCCCACATACCCAAGGAAGATAGAAAGAAATTAGACTTAAAAGCCAACAGATGTACTTTTATACAGTATTGTTCGTCATATAAAGCATACAGATTATTTAATCCCTCTAGTCACAAGATCTTTGTTAGTAGAGATGTTAAATTCCATGAGCAGGATAGTGAAGAAACTGATGAGCATTATGATGGATGGGACATTCCATACTTTGAAGAAGAGGATGGAGAGAACAATTAGGATCAGCAGCAAACAAAGGCAGAGGATGAAGAACAGCAGCAACAGCAACAACATCAACAGCAGCAACAGCAATAGCAACAGCAACAACAACAACAACAACAACAACAATAGCAGCAACAGCAACAGCAACAACAGCAACAACAATAGCAACAGCAGCAACAGCAATAGCAGCAGCAACAGGAAGAAATAAGGTTTGAAACCACCACTCGACCACTTAGGAGATCAGGTAGGAAAGCTCAAATGCCTGCAAGATATAGGGAAAATGCATTTATAACTAGTATGATGAATGTTGTTGAACCATCTAGTTATAAAGAATCAAATGAAAGTAATGAATGGAAAGTAGCCATGGAACAGGAATATGATTCAATAATCAGAAACAACACTTGGGAATTGGCAGAAATCCCTAGGAAAATAGGTCATAGGTTGCAAATGGTTATATAAACTGAAAATAAATGCAGATGGAACTATAGAAAAACTGAAATCTAGGTTGGTTGCAAAGGGGTATACACAAAAAGAAGGGATATATTATGAAGAAATCTTCACCCTTGTAGCTAAATTGAACACTATCATAATGTTAATTGCTTTAGCTACTAACAAACATTGGATAATGCATCAACTAGATGTAAAGTCTACATTTTTGAATGGAGAACTGAAAGAAGAGGTTTATTTAGAGCAACCAGAAGGGTTTGTCCAGAAGGGAAAAGAAAATTTAGTTTGTAGATTGAAGAAAGCACTCTATGGACTAAAACAAGCTCCCAGGTCGTGGTATGAGAAAATTGATTCATTTTTTCTACAAGCTGGCTACAATAGAAGTAAGAATGACCCTAATCTTTACACCATGAAAGATGAACAAGGGTGTGTAGTGCCAATTTCATTATATGTAGATGATTTGATAATTACAGGTGATGTTATATATCTAATTGATGAAATCAAGCAACAGATGTCACAGATGTTTGAGATGAAGCATCTCGATGAACTCAGATACTGTTTAGGTCTCGAGATCTGGAGAGATTTAGGTCAAACATTTTTGTCTCAAGCAAAGTATGTCAAAGGCCTGTTAGAAAAGTTTAGAATGGATCAGTGTAAACCGGCACTGGTACCATTGCAGCAGAACATCAAATTGTAGTGTGAGGATGGCTTAAAAGCAGTGGATGCAACACTTTACATACAACTGGTTGGGAGTCTGATCTACCTAACCACCACTAGACCTGATTTGGCTTATGCAGTCAGCGTGTTAAGCCCATTTATGTCTAAGCCACTTGAAAGCCACTGGAATTCAATGAAGAATGTTTTGAGGTATCTACAAGGTACTGTAGATTATGGAATTATTTACACTGACTCTTCTGATCTTAGATTGGAAGGATTTGCATATTTAGATAGGGCAAGAAATGTAGATGATCATAGATCTATAACAAGTTATGCATTCAGCCTTGGATCTGGGGTGATCACTTGGAGCAGCAAGAAGTAGAACACAATCTCCTTGTCCTCAGTAGAAGCAGAGTATTAAGCCATGTGTTCAACAACGTGCGAGGTGGTTTGGTTGCGGAGACTTCTCCAAGATGTTGGGGAAGAATAGACAATCGCAACAACAATCAGATGCGACAATCAAAGTTCAATCAAGTTGGCCAAGAATCCGGTGTTTCACAAAAACACTAAACATATTGATACTCAATTTCATTTTGTCAGGGAGAAAGTGCAATCTAAATAAATTCATTTCGAATATTGTAATACATGTGATAATGTTGCGAACATTTTCACTAAGCCTCTTGCAAAAGTAAAGTTTCAAATGTTTAGGGAGATTTTAGGCATACATGTGAACCCATTCTCCATTAAGGGGGAGTGTTGAAGATGATGGAGAATATCCTAGAATAGGTAGAGTTGGTTCACGTAGCCTCAGGATAGGAATTAGTATCTATTTCTTAGGAAGATGTTCTAACTTCCATAAAACCATGTATTCTATTTAATGTGTAATTTTGATGAACAATGTAGAGCATTTTGCAGATCCAGACTCTCCTGGTTCAGACTCTCTTTCGTAGATCTGACCAGTGGGTTTTATTTTTTAATACAAACATTTCCATTTTTAGAATTTTCTCCTTATTTTATGTATAGAAATACTTATGGCACCATCCCTGGCACAATCCTCACTATGGCAATTGACCGCTTGACGGAGAAGCACCCAGCTCCTCAAAGAGTCTCCAGCTCGGTGCCAACAATTTTGCCTTTTGGTACGAATCTCTTGTCCTCTGCTTGCATTGTATGTGTTGGTGGTTGGGTTTTTTAAACTAGGTAAATACCTTGGCTTTTTAACTTTGAAAGAAGGACATGGTTGTAGAAGATGGTTTGTGGTTGCGGCTGCATAATGTGGTCAATAGTAGTGGCTATAAAATGTGATCTGTGGTCACGATTTGTTTCACAAGCAGAGCATTGGGTCAGTGGCAGTTTGTGGACAAGGCACTGTAGGTTGGATTAAGAATTTGTGGCACCAAGCAACCTATCCCCTGAAAGAAGGCCCAGCCTAAACCTGGTTGAGTCATGTTAATTTAATTTTTAGTTATGTGGCTAGGAAATTTTGGTCCATATCTAAAATTGCTCCAAATGTACACTCAGTCATACTTGTATTCCTGTATTTGGCACTTGGTTAGAAAAGGCCTATGTGTCTACTAATCTATGGATAGTTTTGGCATAATTTTTGTCATATCAGACACTTTGATTGGGAAAAACCTAAGTAATCTCTAGACTTTAAATTTGTGTTTCTATTATGGTTTCCCATTGGGAATACCAACAACATAAAGCTATACTAGATGTAATAATTTCTTGATATAGTGAACAGATGAACCTTTACACACAAAAAATTAATCCTTGTTTTCCATTCAAGGTCATTCAAATAATTTCTTTAATGCCTGTATATTCCTACTATCTTTTTTTGTAGTTATACACATTTTTCTATACTCAAATCATAATATATTTCTAATTTTTGTCTGATCTATGTCATGGTGTGGTCTATTAATTGTTCCATCTCCATTGATCTTGTTCGAATATCATCTAACCATCATTCATTATCCATTCCTTTGTAATAACCTTGAAAGCCTAGTTATATGATTTAGCTCAATAATGGGGTCTCCACTCTATGGTGGGGATCCACTAGGCTTGAGACATTTCCTTTGTACCTCAACACTAATGGGGTACTCAACGCATCCATTATTGGTTCATTATCACCGACCCTAATACCTAAATCATGAGACTTGGCTCAAACATGGGGTCTTTACTATATCACGGGGGTTTTCGAGATTTTAGAGCTTACGTTTGTAATTTCAATACAATTATGTAGTCCATGTTGACCACATTACGCAATGTGACACAATGAATTTCCACTTGCATAATAAGGGAAAATTTGGAGTGACAAAATATGTCATAGTAAAAGTCATTTTTTCTACTCTTCTTATTATCCAACAAAAGGCTTTAAACCATCCACCCTAGTCAACATCATCTTTCATGCCACTTCATTATTCATTTCCCCAATTTCCAAAATATTTTTTAGTTTATATGAGGAATGTTTCCAAACTTGAAAATGAGGATTAAGTCTGTGAAGCTTTCCTAAGATTTTCAGGAAAAAGTATATAGATAGAATGGCTAGTGGGATCCTTATAGTAGTTTTCAGTTAAACAATGCAAATTATTAACAAAAAATATATATGAGAAGACTTTTGATTGAATCAATACTTTTGGTTTAAATATAGATTAGATCATTATAATTCAGTCTCAGATTATTCATTGAAGTCTTGGGATATGCTCTATAGAATAGAACTAAAGAGGTTAAAATATCCTCTCTACATTTGTTTCAACTTCTTAATTTCACGATTAAGTTGAATCTAAATGATAAATAAAGATAAGCATTATAAAAGACAATAATTTGTAGGAAATAAAATGAGTAGAGATATATTGTCTCCAACAATCTATATACATCCTTTACTTGAATGGAATAATTCTTTGTGATGGTTACAACCCCATGTGACTATTTATAATAGTCAAAAACATTGTCGGGCATAATGAACCATGGTCAATATGGTCAATCATAGTCGATCATGCTTAAATATGGTCTGACATGATATCATACTTAAATATTTTTAAGAGCATTATATATTTTACACCTTTCTTATCATAGAATTCTTTGAATCATATGACATGGGCATTTTTTTCTAAACCTTTTTGAGAAAAAATATCTCATCTTTTCCTTTTTCAAGAGAAAGAAATACCTATAGTGATCATAGGGGCTTCACAAGGGGGTCAATACCATACCACATGCATTCATATTGAGGGATATATATTGAGGAAAAAATGGAATAATATTTTGAGCATATAATAGGAGGTAAAGGTTATTTCATATTGGCGGGTATACAAAATGAAGCTCAAAGTTAATGAAAAAATATAAAAGGGTATAAAAAATATTAATGAAAAAATAGATTTCTACAATATCTACTGAAAGTAGGGACTTTTTAAATTGGGAAGGTGTATATGGTTCATATTGGTAGGGGGTTGAATAATGTGATTTTTACAGTTATTTTCCAATATGTATTCAAATTAGGGGTATTGTTTAGTATGCCACAAACGCACATGATATATCTGAAGGTTCATTAATTGAAGTCCTCATGGTAGTGATACACCAAGTCGCATGTGAGAAAAGTTTCTTAAAATGTGACATTTCATGATAGAAACCAAATAAGAAGCAATATCCTTGAGAAGAAAATAATGCATTTTTGTGCAAAAGTTCACACTGTAACACAAATCTTTTACCTTGTGAGATGTCTCATTTAAACAAAAAAAAAATGAAATTACTATTTATGCACTTTACTACATGGAAATGAAAATCAATATGATATGTAAAAGGAATATTTGTGACTCTACTATTTGAGGAGATAGATTGTTTCATGGGACAACTGATTTGCATGAAATATATTACAAAAGATAATTTTTTGGGCTTGGAAAAACATTAGTTCTTTTGACAAAAAAATGGATTTTTTTTTCTTTTTCCTTTGTCACAATATTGACAATTTTTCAATAGTATGTTGTGTTGTATGAATAGGGGCTTTTCCTTCTTGACCAACATCTTACCATGTTTATTCATAAAGAGACTTTTTTAATCATGAAAAATAGAGTCATCATATTGTAGGTAGTGGGGGATATAGGGTAGGGTGGAATTATAGGTATTGGTGGATATAAAAAAGGATGTTTAGTAAGAATAGGAATATCTATTAACAATAGGGGTGCTTATATATATATATATATATATATATATATATATATATATATAGATATATATAGATATATAGATATATATATATATATATATATATATATATATATATATAGAGAGAGAGAGAGAGAGAGAGAGAGTGAGAGAGAGAGTGATTTTGAGAGGTTTTTCTATTTTCTAATGACATTAAGAGTGTTATTTTATATCCCATGAACAAAGACACTATGACACAGGTTGAATAAGTAGAGAGCACATGATTGCATAAGAGAAAATTTTGGAGCATACATCAAGTAACAAGTAAAACAATAAAAATAAAAATGAAATGTCATGCATCACACCAGGACAATGGTCTTTTTAGTGCACTATTTTGCATTGCAAAATGATCTCTTCCATGTGAAATTCCATCTCAAAACACAATTTTGTTTCCTAAAATATGTCACATCATCATGAAATTTATTCTCAATGTAATGTTTTACAAAAAAATGAAAGTCATTCTCATACACGAGAAACTTATATATAGATAAAAAAAAAAAATTAAAAGTATTGCAATATATGGAAAAGGAAGTGGTAGTATAATGGGTAGACATTGTATGAAATAGTTCATATTTCTTTGCATATTTTTATTCATTTTCCCACTCTTTGAGGAAACAATTATTTTTCACTTTTTCCTATGACTAAAGGGATTGACAATTAGGACAATATCATACTCATATGAGATGGGGTTTGTTCCAACCACTACCATAATAACATCTAGGTTTAACCTCTCTACTCCTAAAAATAGCCCACATGATTGATAATGGAGGATTGAATATTTGACCTCATAATTTACATAACACTTCATCACATGTTTTTTCAAGTGAACAACACCCCAGGGAAAGACTTATTATTCATATTGGTTTGTTATATACATGTAATTTATAATCAAATATTGAAAAATATGAGATATACCTATGATATGGAAGAAAATGTCTTGAAAATGATTAATTACTAATACTATCATTCTCCACATATAAAGCACCCTCTTCATATAAAATATCAAGATATGATTTTGTTTTAGAAGTCAAGGCATGGATCTCTTTCGGAAATTTTCCTTTTGTAGGGTCATTACCGCTTCATGAGTTCATAGTACTTTTCATGGAATATATGTTGGACAACACTTACATTTTTATATTTCTAATAGAGTTGACATTGTTAAGCATATAACATGCATTTTTATTAGTGTGTTTTAAACAATTTCATACTCTAACTAGAATTATCACAAATCTATAGCCCCGACAAAAGTAAGAATAAGGGTTCGTTGAGCTATGGGAGAAATAAACTTTGGATTAGTTCCATAACATAGTTATATTTTCTTCAAAATAGATACATTCAATACACTGGAATCAAGATCAATGTTATGTATATATGGAAGATATGTGGTAGCTTACACACATAAACATGAGCAACAACAAATTCTTTTTAGTTATCTCATTTTATCCTCCAAAACTCTTCTATTTAATCACGAATGACAATGCTTTACGACATGAGATAGATGGAAGACCTTTTGCACCATGGATATATAAATAGTTTATATATAAAGAACCAAATAAAAGAGAAAATTGAATCATGAGAGTAGGTATAAGTGTTTTCTCTTAATAGATTAATGAGTAGAATGTTTTTCTTAGAGTTTCACTCTCCAAGCGGAGGGAATGGAGTGATTTAGAGTATCGCATAATTTCTTTTATTGTAAAATTTTTCAAAGTTAGCATCATTTACATTTAGTGTTTGAATGTGCACGCCAAAGTGAATGATAAGCGTGAATTACTCTATTATTTGGAAAGATATTTCATAAACATATATTATATGACCGTTGGATTCATCTTCCAAGGTTTTTTGGACTTGATTGATTGTTCACATTCCACACTCAAAACCTTTAACAAATTAGGTGTCTAACATCCCCCTTAATTTGAATGATTATATATAAGTCTAAGAAGAGAGTTGTAATATAAAAGTGGAATCCAATGGATGAATCTTCTCTCTAAAATGATGACATAAGGTGGGAGAAGTCGAGGTCCCAAAAATTTCAAATTTGGCTAGAAGCTAAAGTCTTTTGCTAGAAAAAGTGTTCCTTAATCTTCTAAAAATGAAGACCATTGAGGTCTCAAACTGTGGTGTTTTAAGGCTGATCACCAACTGTAGAATGCTTAATGCAGTTCCTAGAACTCTTCCAAATCTAGCTAGAATTTGAAGTCTTATGCTAGAGGAATTGCTCCCAATTTTGGTTTGAAGATGACCGAAATTGAATCAAGCTCATAAATTTGATTCTGGTTGCAACTTTGATTTTGGTCTAGCCTTGAGGCTCTACTTTTGGTGTGGCTCTTGTTATGGTTTAGGCTCTTCAAACTTCATAGTTGATTATCAATTCCCCCCTATCAGATACGACGTCAGAAGATGATACCATTGTTACTTAGGCTCGCTTGTACATGCTTGATTAATAGGGTTTCAAAAAACAAGAAGTAAGAATAAGCCTCATTGTCAATCCCCTCTTATCGCATATGAAATGAGAGGATGAATATGTTTATAAAATGTTCACATTGATGAAGGTTAAAAAAACAATGATCCTCATACACAGAACTTAAAAAGGGTGTGAGTTTCTACCAAAAATACACCCTTTTACAATGCAACTTCACTGTAAACTTACATAAAAAATCAATTGACAAGTTACCATTATTTTTAATTTGAATGCATAAGAAATGCAATGCTTCTAAAATTGAGAAAAGAAACCCAAGGTCAACAAACATAAACAACTTATGAGCTACTCTCAAAGATCTAAATTGAATATCTCTCAAAGATCTAAATTGAATATCTGGTTCAATGTTTCTAAAATTGCAGAAGAACACCCCAGGACAACAAACCCAAAACGCTTATTCACTACTCTCAAAGATCTAAATTGAATACCTGGATCTGGCTAAATAGCTAAAATAATAAAAAAATGCACCAAGCAGGTTGGTGGAATTTGGTAGAAAGCTTGTGAGATTTAGTAGAAATCTTTGTGCAAGTGTTGGACCTTGCCTTATCAACAAATGGAATAATGTAATAATAACTGACTTGAACTTTGCACCTCGTCCACTCTTTATTGAAGTGGAACTAAATGTTAGAATTAATGGAGAATATGCTATTATTGTTACGTAGTTTATTAAAAAAAAAAAAGCACAACTACGTAACAATAATAGCCTATTCTCCATTAATTATAACACTCCCCCTTAATGGAGAAAGGGTTCTTAAACACACCAAATATGTCCCTAAACAACTCAAACTTCAGTCTTCCTAGAGGCTTAGTAAATATATCAGCCATGTTATCACAATAATTACAATATTCAACACAAATCTCTTTGGACTGCACCTTTTCCCTAACAAAATGAAATTGAGTGTCTATGTGCTTAGTGTTTTTGATGAGCCCCAGAAATGGGTAACTATATGGGCTCATTTTGCCTATTATTTTCATTTAATCCACCATTCTCAATAGTTTTGTGCATGTTTTTGAATATATTTATGTCAATAGAGTGAATGGGGATAGTCACTTTGCCATGTAGTCTAATGAGTGTTTATTGCATATTTTTTGGAAAATTTTGGATAAGGACCAGGAATTTATGAGCAAAATGGCAGCCAAACTCAAGGAAACAAGGATGGCGACTTGTAGGAGGGGTGTCTCCTTCATTAATGACCCCTTCCTCGAATTCTCCATCAACAGCTCGGAGTACAAAGGCCCACATTGATGATTCTAAGGGGCAGCCGAGCAAGTCAAGTGGTGTTGTTGTTATCTTCAGTTCTCGACAGCCGAGTTCCTTAAGTTTAGGAGGATTGTTGGGAGTCCCCACTTGTATAAATAATAAGGCTTCAAGCCTCAGTAGGTTAGCTAGTTCTTCGTATATTTTCGCACTTTTGTGTAGCATTGTACTCAACTCATTTTCGAGCTCTTTTTGAAGACAGTTTTGTGATGTAACTGCTATTTTTTTATAAATGAAGATGAACCAAGTTTTGAACCAGCATTGATCTTTTCTAGAGGGATGAAGCTCTTGGGTTAGGGCCCAACCCAATTTTCCCAGCAGCTCCTTTGTGTATTTATATTCTTTTTCTTTCATTCATGAGATAATTTTTGTTGTTTAGGTTCATTTTGCTTCATTAGAATAGGTCGCTTTTGATGGCTAGAATAGTTCTTTTTTCTTCAAGTTGCTTAAGTAGCTTGTTGCAGTGACAAAAAAAGATCCAAAAATGTCAAAAACAGGTCTTGATCTCCTTTCTCCCTCCTCAGGAACATGATTTGAGGTCAAGGCACTACTGCTACCACCAAAAACACAGTTTTTTCTCTTCCAATGCAACTGCTAGTGTGATCTTTCGAGTTGGATAAGTTGAAATTAGTTTAGATTCACATGCTTAGATCATTTCCTGTTTATTTACCATGGTTTTCTCTCATGCTTTCCCGTTCATAAGATAATGTTCAGCGTTTCTCTAGTTTTAGGTTAGAAATTAGGTTAAGTTAAACAAAACTCCATTTTTTCGTTCTTGCTATGGTCAGTTGTGCTAAGTGAACGGTCAGATCTATTGTAGGACATCTCAGCTCACTATCCCTCCATCAAACATCCAACACCAACTCACTTCTCCAATATTTCCCCACTCATTCACCACATTTCACCAATCTGCCCTAATTTCTGTGATTTTTTCACAAAGTTGCTTCCTTGCCCTTTGAACAAATCCAACATTATCTTTCATTCCTGATCTTCCTTAACAAGCTATATGCCCCCCAACACCTTCATCCAGCCTTCATTCCCATTTCCCCATCAATTTTCCACCTTCAAATATCCAAAAACCACTTTCGGCCTCCTCCTGTAGATCCCCTGCAGCCTCCTGTAGAATTTCTTATGAGTAATTTTTTGAAGTTTGATCACAATGGAAGTCTTCAGAATGGTAATAGGGGCTTCTTAGGACCCCTACACACCTTCCTCACCTTCTACAAAAAGCCAACTCCATCTCCCTTTGCCACCAAACCTCTGCACTGCCACAACCAGTTAAAACACAAGCATAATAATTCCACATGAAAATGCTCAAAAGTACAAAATGATTATTTATTCTCATTTCTCTTCAGAAGTAGCTTGAATAAATGAAATTTACCTTTTTAGTAGTCAATGGCACCCATTTCAGTAGTTTCCATCTATTTTCTTGCAAAAGTCAAGTTAGTGGGTAAACTAGGGTTTGCTAGGGTTTGCATTTCATTTCAGTTTTCCTTCTCTTTTTGCAAGTAGAATAGCCCCTATAGAGTTAGCTTTCTTCCATCACAGTAAAAGCTTCTTCTGAGAACTCATAGAAGTTGGCTTGAGCTCCTAGCGAACTTGCACCAGCTGATCAAGTGACAGCCTACAGTAAGAGCTAGTACTTGTGCATACAGCATCGTCGCTTCCAAGTTTGTTATGAATTATCAGTTAAAGAAGGAAGCCCTAGGAGTTTCAGCATTATTGTTGTAATACTGGAGCTCACCACTCTTTTTGGTGCCATTTCCGGAGAAGCGTCAGAGTATTTTGTGATTACTGCTATTCTTCTATTTTCTACTGCAACATTCTGCTAAGTAGTTTATTTCAGCAAAGTAGAGTAGATGTTTCATTTCAATTATGCAAAAGTAGATTAGGCATTTCCTACTTTCATTTCAATTCTGCAATTCCATTTTAGCAAGCGTAGATTAGCCATTTCCTGCTTTCATTTCAATTCTGTAATTTCCATTCAAGCAAATTAGATTAGTCATTTCTTGCTTTCATTTCAATTCTGAAATTTCCATTTCAGCAAGATTCATTCCAGTTAGTTCCAATTTGTTGTTCAATCCATTTCAGTTTTGTAGGTACAAAAAAAAAATCACCCAAAAAAAATTCCTTTCATGCCTCGTAGGAACATAGACAATTCAGGAAAATTCCTACCCAACACCGCCACCACATCACTGAGTCACCCTTCTCTCTTCTTTGGTGGCAGTGATCTAGAAGAACCTATAGGTGAACCTCCAGAGATATACAGAGATCCTATAACAGAAGAAGAGAAAGAAACCATTCCCCCTGAGACCATGGCTGAAAACAGAAACGTTAGAGGAAATGGGGAAAGAATAGAAGGTGCCTTTCCTATCCTAGAGACCAATGGGGACACAAAAATGAAAAACATAAGCCCTTCAGCCTTACCTCACTTCCATGGATTGACTAACGAAGATCCTGATACCTTCTTGTTTGAATTTTCTATTCTCTGTTGAACCTATGACTATGCAGAAGATGAGCAGAAGTTGAAACTGTATACTTCTACCCTCAAGGATGCAGCCTTGTGCTGGTTCACGGGGTTACCTAGAAATAACATCACAACTTGGGCTCAGATGCAGCAAACCTTTAACAACAAATACCAGGACTATTGTAGGTCAAAGGATACCAAGGAAGAAATCTTCTGAATGACCATGGGGAGTGATGAATCTTTAGAAGACTATGAAGAGAGGTTTCAACTCAGTTATAAAAGGGCTAGGTGCACACTTGACCCTGAATCACTGAAATTGGTTCAAACCATACAAACTGTCAAAATGCAAATGCACATATGCATGTATTTGTTTTTACTTTCTTAATATTGATGCCTAAAAAGAAAGTTGTTGTAGAAACTTAAATTCGATTTCAAGTGAAAAACACAAACAAGCTTCTTTTCGAAATCAAAAAGACGATTACGACACTTTATGATTTTGAAGTAAACACTTGTTTCGACACTAGAAATTCACAAATTCAAACCAAAAGACAAAAGTAAAAGCGCAATCAATTGTCAACAGCAAACAAACTTTCTCCTAAGATCAAAACGACACTTACGACAGGTCTAGATCTAAGGGCGATAGTATGACTAGTTTACTTTTGTAATGGGAAACTTCAAATGATGTAACAAATACACAAAAACAAATACAGTTTCTTTTATACAACTGAGGCAGAATTAAGGCAAAGAAAAGGGGTTTTCAGATAGGTACACATACTGATAACAGGCTGCAAAAATAAGAGAGAAAACTGAACAAAATGAAGCAAAGAACCACAGCTGCACAGGGCAAAGGCTGATTAGCGCACCTGTTGCACAGAGAAACTGAATTGCAGCGCAGGTAGCCCTCTTGGGACCTGCGTTGAAATGCAGAACCTCTTCACAGAGCCTGCGTTGAAGCAGAAACGAGAAATTTCTCTGGGTTCTGGGTCACGGTTTGCAGTTTAATCTATGGTTTTTGGCCGGATAAAAGCTATCAGTAAGGTAAAATTAGAGGGATGATTTAAAGGAGGACTAAGAGCTATCACAAAGGGCAATTAGAGCATTTGTGGATCAGCTGTTCAGATCATAAATAGGCCCAGTGAATGGACTAGAGTAGCAGATCTCTACTTTGCATTTGTAAATGGCAAATGCAGTTCGATTCGCCACTCCTAAGTTTATGAGAAGAACAACAATAGAAACACAAATAAACTAACTAGATACAGTCCCCAGTGGAGTCGCCATTCTGTTGTTGGGAAAAGTATCTATTCAGAACGCCCCTATCCCACTCTAAGGTGTGACAGTGCCTTAGCAACAAACAAGGAAAACTACTTGAGTATTCTTCTTTATGAAATGTAAATGAAGAGGAAGGATGTAACTAACCTGTGTCTTTCGCTAGTTTGTTGATCCAATCACTCTTCTCTTTGTTCGCTTCCCGCTGCCTGCTCCCTTACTGGCCCAGCTTCACTAAATTCCTGCAAGATCACAGAAGAGAGAAACTACACGAAGATATAGATTTACTTTCATAAAAAGCTCAGGATCAGATTAAGCTAAACATGCAAATATAACAAAACATCACTGATATACAAGCATGTAGAAGAAACTCAAATAGTTTTATTGATATGATAAGAAAGTCCAAGAGGAGATACAACCAAGTGAGTCCCGATCCAGAGTCTACCTCCTAGCAAAGGAATCCCTTCCTCACCTCCAACAAAGCATAAATCACCCAATGCACTAATCTCAATCTCAAACCAACAGCAATTCTCTGCAAAGTACAAAATTCCAGCCTCTGGATCTCTGGGATGAGGGATCCATATATAGATGTAAGCAGAGAGGATGAGTCAGCTTATGTTTTGACTTGTGGCTTCTCTCTGTCAGTTCTTGCTTCCACTTGGAGACTGAGAGCCTCTTACTCATCACTGGTCGAATTCAGTGAGGCAAGTGTCATTGGAGAAGATTCTGGAAGCTTCCATTGTCTCTCCACCTCGTTGAATGACTCTGCCACTTGTCATTTCCCGCTCAACGCACCTGGGTAGTGCATTCAAGTGCGTTGCAACGCACCTAGCCAGTGTATTTGGGTGCTTTGCAACGCAGGCATCTAGTGGAGCATCTGAATTGATCCTGATTTGACTAGTTCTGAGTAGTTTTTGGTGGAGAAATTCTGGGAGAAGCTGTCATTGGTTGACCTTGTTCCTTTAGGGGCAGGAAAAACACTTTTAGGTACTTTGGATCCCTTGGATTATGGACTTTTCATGCTCAAAGTTGTAAGGCACAAAAATGTCTATAACACCTCGAGAAGGGGAAACAAGTCAGAGCAGGAGCATGACGGTCACGTGAATGCCATGAGATGGAAGGGTATGAGTTGTAGAGGCGATAGGTAGGTACAGGTGAGATTAAAGGAGCGGTTAATACATTAGAGTATGATATGATGGGGGCGTATATACTTTTGCGCCATTAATACAAGACGAATGGAGGGAAAAACTACACTTAACACCATAGGAGTAATATAATAAGGGTATGGTAAGTGTATCTAACCAAAGTCATGTTTACATGACATTCATAAATAATCCTATGCTGCAAATTGAATGATAGCCATGGAAAAAAATATAACATTGCAATATGTTTTCACCCTTAATCATTAGAATATACTTTAATAAAATGTTATTACCCATCTTCTATGGTGCCAAAAGGTAAAGAATAAAAAAATACTTATAGAACTATTGCTTGGAGGATTTTCATGTTTCTGTATGGGTATTTAGAGAAGGAGGTGTGACAAATTCCCCCTCAATGTAAAGTCAAGTAACGACCCATCAACCTCGACACCTCATTGTATTCCTGATGCTCAGGTATTTTATGTTTCATGGTTGTATTCCTTAGGTTTTCATGCTTTCCAACCAGGGCTATTGTCTCAGACTCTATAAAATTCAAATGTTTCATATTTCATTTTTGTTGTCGATTTCCCATGCTTGGTGAAATTATCTATGTAAACTTTCAAGTCGTATATTGTTACATATGGTTCAATTATGACTAACTAGACTCTCTATTATTTTATAATTGGTTTGGTTTCCCATGTAGTAGGCCATACATAGTAAGAAAAGTAAGTCTATTGTGATCATTTAATATTTTCAATAAAAAAATAGTGTGTATATATATATATATATATATAATTGACATTGAAATGTTTAGTTTATAGACTATATTATTTATAGTGATTTTTTATATATATATTAGTATTTTAAAAACATACTAAGGTTATTACTTAACAAAATATTTTATTTATAACTGACATTAAAATAATTGACATTGAAATGTTTAGTTAATAGACTATATATATACATATATTAGTATTTTAAAAATATACTAATGTTATTACTTAACAAAATATTTTATTTATGACTGACATTAAATTTTTTATTTTATTAATATCTTTTAAATGCTTCATATTAAAATAAACTTCTCTATATTAGTTTTTCTCTAATTTTATTTATATATGAAGTAGAAACTAAAGTAAATTAGTTGACATTGATATTTAAATAATTATTTAAGTCTTGTATTAAAATATTCTCAAAAAGTATTAAAATAATATATCAATGAAAATGTATATATTTCAGTTACTATTAATTATTTTATCTCTCTTTAAAATTGATATAAAATTATGTTAGTTCACATAAACATCTAAATAGTTTATTTATGGTTGGGAGAAAAAGTGAAATATTTTATTACATCTCTTTGATTGTAATATCAACAACTTTATTACAATGTGTTTGGGAATATTTATGTTTAAATATATATATATATATATATATATATATATATATATATATATATTCATTTTCTTTTTTACTACACCGCGCAATGTTTTTTAATTAGAAAATAATCACTTTTTATTGTAAAAATTATTATAAAATGGACAAGTGTCAACTCAAAATTGAACACTGAGATAGCAAAAACTCATGATCCCATTAGGTACTAGTTTTCTTGCAATTAAATTAAAGTCAACTTTTTGTTTTTGAATATGACTTGAAATAAAATTTAGGTACTATATAAGATAACAACCCAAAAATTAAAGAATTTATTCTCTTTAAAATTAAAAAAAAAAAATAATCTCTCCAAACTCTAAGACATTTGACTTTGGATTTCCATAAATAATAATCATAAATCAATCTACATTTATATATAAAAGTTATAAGTATCTTGAATATGCCTTTGCCCTCTTCCACCAAAATAGGGAACATAAAAATTTATCATAATATTATCCCTAGTTTTTTTATTCGGTCAATAGGCATATCTAGTTTAGAATAAGTTTCCAAAAAAAATTTGTTTTAATAAAAAAATATAGGGTTTAATAAAAACAGTAATTTTTTTTTATAATCTTGAAAATTATTTTATTATTATTTTTATATCAACTATTTTAGCAATAATACATATGGTCTAAATAACCATTGCTTAAAAAAAACAATAAAAAAAATAAATCTAAAAATAATACGAAAGTGAGAAAACATATTTATGATAAAAAGATAACATTTATTTAAGTTTAATGATATTAAGCCTATCAACATTGATCAACCTTTTAAGTTTCACAGTTATCCTAATAAATATTTATATTATAATTTTTTAAAATCAACGCATCTCCATTGTACCTGCCTCTAGAATGTGTATAGTGAATGTTGTACCTATCCATTCTACCTAGCTGAAGAATGTATATATAGACCTAATAAACAGTTTGTCCTTGCAACTTGCAGTATCAATGAAATATCACATAATAACAGGTGTCATTGCGTTCTATTCGTCCCAGTTGAAAGGGTCAAAAGTCCTTAGCCGCAAAGATTTTATCTTAGGCACGCTTTGGATTGGCCTCGTGGCGGTTTTGGTTGGTCAAAAATCGGCGATCGAATGGAACTTGTGGCTGAAGGCTGATTCAATAGTCAATTAGTCCAGTGGTGAAGGCTGTGAAGGTTGACGTTGTTAAAGAGGAAGAGAGCATGCATCTCAACATAGGCGGTGGTTGTATGGTTTGGTAGGAAGATTTTGTTTAATTTATTCCATCTAAATGTTAAATCATACTAGAGGAAATATACAGTGAGAAATGGTAATTACTCCCGTAGCGAAACAAAAACAACAACAAAAGTGTGTAACATTCAGTATAAAATAAATTAGAGAAAGAAGAAAAGAAAATGCTTATGCAAAAAGCTGAAACAATTTTTTTGAGTTAATTTTTGTATGTAACTCTAGGTGAGATTCAGATCAGCAAGCATAGTTTAATCATAGTGATAGTTATGTTTAGTTTTAGTTAACTGAAATTATTAGTTTGATATATTTTCAGAAATTTAAATTTAATTGTTAGTTTTGTGTTGGTCAAATGTCAATAATGTATGTGACATGTAGCATAATTATTCTGAGCAATTTCAAGTAATTATAATCATGTAAGTTTTGAGAAATTATATGAAGCAAGCAAATAATTGAGCAGTAACTAATGTTTAAGTGTGCTAAGTTATTTTTCTTCCTCTCTCCACTTATCACATATTAATACATTTTAAATGATGAAACACTGTTTTCACCAAATATTTCTAAATTTCCATATTTGAATGGAACAACCTTGTTCCACTATGCCCATATATATTTATACCGAAAGACATTTTCTTTGCTGGCTTGGGGTGGGAAAATATTGTTCAACCCAGCCAATGGGAGAGATTGAATTTCTCCCTTCCAACCAATTAAATTTTTCCATGTGTTTTGTTTCTCCAACCAATGGAAATTTTCCATTTGTCCAGCTTGCTTTCAGCCCAGTTTTCACTACCTAGCTCTCTACTGACACAGTATCCTTGGCCATACCTGTTTGCAAACATTTCCCTCCCTTTCATGTATTCTGCTCCTCTCTGGAACCATCTCCTCACATGGCCTTACCGGTACTTGTACACTTCTCCTTTGGTCGTTGTACCCTTCTCCTTCTAGCTGGTCAATCAAGCCTGTCTGTCATACCTCCCACATTGAATTGCACTAAACCCTTCATTTCCCCCAAAGAATGAGTGCCTGCTCAAATGCCTTATAACTCATTAAATGAACATCAGAAGAAACCTGAACATCGCTTTGGAGTCTTTATTATTCCTTTGTTATGGTAGAAAGGCTTTCATCTTAACATCAAGGACTTGCGAAGAATCCTATATTCATTAATAGATTGCACAAAGTAGTGTGGCAGTTCATCCAGATTGGGATAAAAAATTGAGTTGCGACACAGGTGGCGTATGATTTGAATGGCGAAAATAGTGGTTACGAGAGTGAACCGTTGTTACCATCGCCAAAATTTATCGGTTGAGTGTGGCATCTTGATAGTATCTACTGCGACCCACAAACATAAGGTGATGTTTTTCTTCTTGTTGCAAATGGAGTACGGGGACATCTTCAAGGTTACTTTAGAGCACAAGAATGATGGGGTGAATAGGGAAAGGTCAATAGTTTAATTATTTGTTCCGTAAAAGAACTCTTGTAGCTATTGAAGCAACATGTTCATCAGGAGACTTTCGGCAAGTCGAGATGCAGGTAGGGAACATACATTTGTATTATAGAGTGATAGCAATAAGATATGTTTAATAAATACGATATTATAGCCTAAATGCACGCCATTGATGGATTGATTGTTAGACTCAAACAAATAACAACGTTGATTTTTCAAATTAAAATGAGAAGGTTTCCTACCAAATTTCTCTAGACATTGAACGCTAAACTTAAACTCTTTGCTCTAGACATCGAATGCACAACTTAAACTCTTTTCTCACTTGTAGTCTCTCACCTGATAGACCCAGGTTCAAGTCTCGGCAATGGAATTTATTTTCCCAAATGTTTTTCTAGTGACTTGATCAGATGCTCAGTATTTAGCTCAAAATTTAAAGTTCTCAGATTGGCTCGAAATCTGAACGACCACATCCGTCTTGGAAAAATGATACCAACACAACTCATTTTGACAAAAACTGAGTTCGTATGAGAAAATTATTGTGTTCTAATCGCTTTGCTAAACATGCGAAATTTAACAAAATGCCTAGTCACTGCACAGTCACCAATTCGTACTTCTGACGTGGCAGGTGACTAGGCATGGTCAATGATTAGTCAACAATGAATCAGGATCAGACAAGTGTCACCATATGGTTGGGTTGTACAGTGATGATTTGGCACGTTCTTATTGGTTTGATTTTAGACCAATGGAAGAATGCCATGTGGCAAGCCCGGAGGCTGCCATGTGGCACCTCCCAAGGGTCGGTTTGGTGGTCCACATTGGAGAAAAATTTATTAGTAGATGTCAGGGTTGAACCCACTACTTACCGCCTGTAAACACTACCTCTTAGCCATCTGCTCTACCCAATTATTCTTAACCATTAAGTTCTTCGCATCTATTTATGCTGTATTTGTATGGAGTTAAGCGGTTAGGGGAGGGCCATCCCTCCCCCCATGTGAACACAACGCTCAAACCACAAGCGGTTCCTCTCTGTTAACCTGATGCCTATATAACCCTCCACTCAGACAGTTATGGGATCGCATGTGAACGCAACCTCCAATGGTTAGTTAACCTAATGGCTCCAGGAACCACAACGGTTAGCGTGTGAACAATGGTACATGAAGTTTAACGGTTAGTAGTTCCAACGGAACTAACGTAATGTTTAATGCAACCTAACCACCACATGTGAACATTTATTATTTGACGTCGAATGTCACGGTTATGCTTAGCGTTAAACCCGCATTAAATTTAATTAAGCATAGTTTTGTGTTAATTAACTACAGTTTAAAACTGACAGTGATTTTAGTAGTGCCCCTAAATTTGGGCTTGCCACTGAATTTAGCAGGACTAACTACATATGTTCCATATTTAGATGAGAAAATGTCAGAAAACATTGACTGAGCTCTAGAGAAGTCAATTTTCGACCAAATTGAGCTCAGAAAGAGGTGTTCTTGGTTAATTTGAACATTCTGAACACATTGGTGGAGGTATCAAGAGCCATAGAGCTTTGTAAACATAATTGTTTCCACATTGAGCTAATAAAAAGGCCCAAGCCATGGAAGCTGGACCAAAGAGATGTAGCCTAGGAGGGGTGAATGCCTTCGTCAAAACACCGTGTTAATGTGTCTCTTTGATGCTTTGATGCATTTTACATGCTTGTTGTTCATTATTTGTTTTTGAAGCTGTTTTGATCATGAATGTCTTTTAAAACTTATGGAAATTTACCTGATTGTATACACAAAAAACTAATGAAACCTGAGCACAAGAAGAAATAAGCATGCACATATTTATAAATGTGTAATTGATATTAGGAAAACAAATCTGATCATACAGAAATAGGTCAAGTTGGTATCAGAGCAAAGGTTGAATTGCTTGATTTCTTGAGTTTGTGCAATTAGGGTTTTAATGGTTGCAAAATTGTGATGCTTACAAGGTTAAAGTTGCAGAAAGGAGAAGGGAATTTATTGGTTGCAACTCCTGAGGTAATTCCCAGAAGAAGGAGAGCCACAAGGCCACAATCTCCACCACCCAAAGTTCCAATTCCAACTTCACTTGAAACTCCTAAATTTTTGCCTTCAACTGAGATTGAAGAGGTACAAGCATTTCCAATTTCTGAGCTTGAATCCATAACCATTATGTCTAGAGAAACAGATCTTGAAGGTCCCTCTTTAGAAGAGGAAGAATTCAAGAAAGCTTTCTATACTTTGACTAAGATGGTTAAAGTCCTCTATGAAGAGAGAAACACTAGAATGGTTAGAGAGAATTCTAAACCTCCACATGGAGAAGGAACCTCAAAGGACAAAAAAGATGAGAAGAAGGATTCCAATTAGGGAATGGTGGAAAGCCACCTCCATCTCCACCATCCTCAACGTCTTCCTCATCATTTTCACCATCTCACACAGCATCATCTTCCACTGCCACCACTAAAACAGCTCATACTCATTGCAAAACCCCAAAAGGAAAGACTCCATTACTGAAATTGGACATAAAATTTGAACATCCCATGTACAATGGAGAGATGAATGAAGGAAAGTTGGACAATTGGATTCGACAGTTGGAATTATATTGAAAAATTCAAAACCTTCAAGAAGACAACAAAAAGATCCAGTTGGCTTCATTGAGGCTAGAAGGAGCTACAATAGTATGGTGGGAAGCAAAGACTCAAGAGGAAATTAGAATCCATGGTAAAATATCCATCACTTGGGTTGAATTTGTTTATGCAATTAAAATGCATTTTTATCCTTTATCCTATATGCAAAAATCCATTATGAGTTGGCATAATTTTAGGCAACTTAAAGGCCAAATAGTCCAAGATTATACACATGAGTTTAGGAAAAGGGCTTTTTTGTTAGGAGTGAATTTGAATTCCCAAGACACACTACTGAAATATATTGGGGGTTTACATTCCTATTTGAAACATACTATTCTTATGTTCTATCCAAACAATTTAGATGAGGTATGTGTGCAAGCCACGCACCTTGAATCTAGAGGAAAGAACATTGAGGAAGAGGGTAGTAAGAGAAATCCATTCAAGGGTAAGGAGAAATAAAAGGGTGGAAAAGGGAAGGGAAAGAGGAATGCAAGTGTGAAGAAAGAAGGGGATAAAATCACATGCAAACATTGTTCCAAAGAGGGGCATGAAAAAGCCCACTGCTGGAAATTGCATCGGAAATTAATGCCTAAGAAACAAAACAATAAGGGAAAGCAAAAGGCGACCGCTACCACACAACATGACCTTGGTTTAGATTCTGGAGATGAGATTGAGATTTCAACCATGGTTACAAAAGGAAAAGAAGTTGTCACAAGCACTATTTCATCACATAGTCAAAACAACACTCCAATTGAAGAGTCAAGAATAGAGTTGTGTCATGTTAGAGTGATTTCAAATCATACAAATATTGATGCATTATTTGATATTGGGTCACAATCAAACTTGATTTTAGAAGACTTGGTTAAAAAACTAAACCTTGAAACTATACCTCATCATAATCCATATCCATTGGGTTGGATAGTAAACAATGCAAATTTACAGGTTACAAGCAAATGTTTATTCAAGTTCGCCGTTACTGAAAAGTTCATTGATGAAGTTGAGTTAGATGTAGTTCCACTTGACATCTCAGGAATCATTTTGGATAGTCCTTATTTGTATGATAGAAAATAAGTATTTTATCACCATGACAAAAAATGCATATTTCTCAAGAATGGGGTGGAGTACATAGTGAGAATCCATCACAAAAAGTTGAACATTTCTTTGGTTAATGCAGGGCAGATGAAGAGACTAGTAAATGCAAGTAAAAATTTTGTACTTCTCATGATCAAGAAAAATAATGATATTGATTATGAATATTTTGAAGGTTGTGATGATAAATTGAAATCTAATTTGTTTGATAAGCAAGCATGGCGAGATGTTTCAGGAACCAAAGGGGTTACCTCCCAAGAAGGAAATCCAATATGAGATTTAGTTGCAACAAGATGTTCCACTTTCGAACATTGGCATGTATCACATGTCTATTATGGAAAGTTTGGAAATCAAAGAGAAAATTCAAGAATTGTTGAGAAAAGGTATCATACACCCATCTACTTCGCCCATTATGTTGGTGCCAAAGAAGGATGGTACTTAGCACATGTGTGGGGATTTCTGTGCACTGAATAAAATCACAGTAAAGATTCGTTATCCACTCCCAAGAATTGATTATTTTCTTGATCAGTTAAGGTATGCAAAGTATTTCACTAAGTTAGACTTACGAAGTGGTTATCATCAAGTTAGGATAGCTGAAGAAGACATTTGGAAAACTACCTTTAAAACTAAACAAGGATTGTTTGAGTGGCTTGTTATGCCTTTTGGTCTTACAAATGCTCCAACTACTTTCATGAGGGTAATGAATAATGTATTAAGACCATTTCTAGATTATTATGTCATTGTCTACTTGGATGATATCCTCATATTCAGCAAGTCAAGAGATGAACATGTCATGCATGTAAACAAAGTACTTGATGTCTTGAGAAAAGAACAGTTGTTTTTAAATATGTCAAAGTGTGAATTTGGCAATACTTTTTGAGTGTATTTGGGACACATTGTTGGAGGAGGTGAGCTGAATATCGACCCATCTAATGTTGAGGACATTCTGAATTGGCCCAAGCCCAATACAGTTACAGAGGTAAGAAGCTTTTTAGGGGCAACACAATATTGGAGAAAGTTTATTGCTAATTTTTCTTCCATTGCAACTCCATTACATGCATTGACAAGTGTGAAGAAAGTCTTCCATTGTGGAGATGTACAACAGAAAGCATTTGATGCTTTGAAGAAAAAGATAAGTTCAGCACCGGTATTAGCACTTCTAGATCTTAGACAACCATTCGAGATTCAAACAAACACAAGCAATTATGCCATGGGAGCAGTTCTATTGCAACATGGTAAGCCAATTTCATTTCATTCTGAAATCTTTAATGGAGTTGTAACTAACTATCCCACATATGAAAAATAAATTTATGCATTGGTACAAAGTGTTAAGGAATGAAAGCACTAATCGATGGGGAAGGAGATCATCATCCATACCTACCATCAACCATTGCAGTATTTACAGTCATAGTCAAAGTTGCAGCATTCACGATATTTCAGATGGATGGGTTTTCTACAACAATTTCATTTGGTTATCGGGTATAAAAATGGAATCTATAATAAGATAGCTTATATGCTTTCAAGGCATGTTGTAAATTCATCTATTATACTCAAGCATAATTTTATTTTGCATGAAATTTACATAGAACAATATGCAAATGATAGTGACTTTCAGGAACTATATGTAAGCCTGAGTCAAGGAAACCAAATTGAAGAGTTGGATTATCATGTACATAACAATTTGTTGTTTCACTTGGGCAAATTGTGTATCCCACAGGGAGAAAGAAACAATATCATAAGGGAGGCGCACACCTCATTGATTGTTGGACACTTTGGTGTAGGCAAGACAGTAGCGAATCTTCAAAGGTATTGTTATTGGCCACACATGTTGGATAATGTTTATCGTTTCATAAGAGGATGTTCTTTATGTGCTATTGGTTTATACACTCCACTTCCGGTACCTCCACGTCCATGGGAGAGTATCTCAATGGATTTTGTAGGAGGTCTTCTATTATCAAGGGAAGGTCATGATTACTTGTATGTAGTTGTAGATAGGTTCAGAAAAATGTGCATACTAACACCATGTAAAAATCAAATTACAGCTGAACAAACAACTCATCTTTTCTTCCAAAACATTTGGGTTCATTTTGGTCTTCCTACTTCTATTGTAAGTGATCGAGATTCTCGATTTTTTGGGAATTTTGGTCAAATTTGTGGGACATGGTGGACACAAAGTTGAAGAAGAGAACAACCTTTCATCCACAAACAGATGGACAAACCAAGGTGGTCAATAGAATTTTTATTCATATTCTTAGAGGATATCGCAGCAAACATCCCAAGTTGTGGGATGAATAGTTGCACTACATACAACATGGATACAACAGGGCAAATAATTCTTCCACACACACATCACCATTTGAGGCATGTTATGGATAATTGCCAAGATCGCCATTAGACTTCATCTTTGAGAAATATGTCGCCATCGATGGTCACAGTGACATTGATAAGGCAAGGAAGTTCATAGAGAAAATTTAGTTGATACATCATACAGTACAAGAACAGCTTGAGAAAAGTCAAAGAAACTACAAGGCAAGGCATGCCAAACACTGGGTTGATCACAAATTTCAAGTTGGCAACGAAGTTTGGTTATATATTAGCAAAGAGAGACTTCAAGGGGAAGGTAAAAAACTTAAACCAATCTGTTATGGTCCTTTTAAAATTCTGGAAAATATTGGTAACAATGCATTTAAGCTTGATTTGCCTCCTTATATTCAAATATACTATGTTGTTAATGTTGAGAATTTGAGATTATTTGAGCCTCCTTTGATTGATGATCAAGGAGAGCATGTTCAACTAGCATCAACTGATTCCTCACCAGAATATCTAGATGAGCTTCAACAAGATCTCATACTTGACAAGCGAATCAGGACTTCAAAGAGAGGGGATATTGAATACCTTAGAGTGGGACTCAAGGGAAAAAAGCCTTCTCAAGCCGAATGGTTGCAGGCCAAGAAGGTGAGGGAGTTGTACCCTCACCTACTGAACAATTGATAGTATCTTTTGGGGTCCAAAAGTCTTTTAGTGGGGAGGAATGATCAAGTGCTAAGTATTTAGCTCAATTCAGAGTTCTTAGATTGGCTCGAAACCTAAACAACTATGTCCATCTTGGAAAAATGATCCAAACGCAACTCATTTTGTCAAAAACTGTGTCCATCTGATAAAGTTATTGTGTTCTTATCGCTTTTATAAATAGGAGAAATTTAAAAAAAAATGCCCAGTCACTACACAGTTAGCAACCCATACTGCTGATGTGGCAGGTGACTAGGCATGGTCAATGATTGGTCAACGTAGAATCAGGATTGGACAAGTGTCACCATATGGTTGGGTTGTACAGTGATGATTTGGCACATTCTTATTGGTTTGAATTTAGACTAATGGAAGAATGCCACATGGAAAGACTGGAGGCCGCCATGTGGCACCTCCCAAGGGTCGGTTTGGTGGTCTACATATATTGGCAGATACCTACTGCTTGCAAACACAACACCTTAACCATCCTCTCTACCCAATGGTTTTTAACCACTAAGTTATTTGCATATATTTATGTTGTATTGGTATGGAGTTCGTCAATTAGGGGAGGGCTAGCCCGCAGGTCAGCCGTCCCCCCATGTGAACACAACGCTCAAACCATAAGCGGTTCCACTCTGTTAACCTAGCTCCTATATAACCTTCCACTCCGATGGTTACAGGATCGCATATGAATGCAACCTCCAATGGTTAGTTAACCCGACGGCTCCGACAACCACAATGGTTAGCATGTGAACAACACAACATGACATTTAATGGTTAGTAGTTCTAACGTTCTGACGAACCTAACCATAATGTTTAATGCAACCTAACCACCACATGTGAACAATTTATTATTTGTCGTTGAATGTCACAGTTATTCTTAGCGCTAAACCCGCATTAAATTTAATTAAGCACAGTTTTGTGTTAATTAACTGCAGTTTAAAACTGGCAGTGATTTTAGTTGTGCCCCTAATTCGGGCCTGCCACTGAATTTAGCAGGACTAACTGAAGATGTGCCAGATTTAGAGGAGAAAATGTAGGAAAAGGTTGATTGAGCTCTAGAGAAGTCAATTTTCGACCAAATTGAGCTCAGAAAGAGGTGTTCTTGGCTAATATGGACATTTTCAACACATTGGTGTAGGTATCAGGAGCAATAAAGAATTGTAAACAAAAGTTTTACCACATTGAGCTAATACAGAGGCCCAAGCCATGGAAGCTAGATCAAGGAGATGTAGCCCAGAAGGGGTGAACTCCTTCATCAAAACACTGTGTTAATGTGTCTCTTTGATGGTTTGCTACGCTATACCTATTTTTTGTTCAATATTTGTTTATGAAGCTATTTTTCTCATGAATGTATTTTTAAACATAAGGAAATTTACCTGATTGTATACCCAAAAAACTAATGAAACCTCAGCACAAGAAGCAATAAGCATGCACATATTTATAAATGTGTAATTGTTATTAGCACAACAAAACTAATCATACAAAAACAAATCATGAACCAAAGATTTTCATGACAAAACAATCATTTCTTATTGTGTTTTTATTCATGCAGTGAAATGTTAGATACTCATGATGTGTTTGTACATGCTGAGTTTGTGCTCCTTAATAATTGTACATTTGCCAGAAATTTGAATACACATGGCAATGTGCATGAGCTTTCAGAAAATGTAAGTTATGTGTTAATATCAAAACCTCCAAAAAGATGAGAGGGGCCAGTAATGTATTTTTTCTTCAAACTACTATAGACATCAAAAATATTTTCCACGTAGGCTCTGCTAACAAGAACTTGGATCCAACTCTTGTGTGTGGAAGCACAACCAAAAAAAAATTAAAACTTATCCACATTTGTCCCACAACTTTTATCCAGTTGTTATGAGTTGTTATCGCTAGTCTCCTCATTATGTTTTCATCATATAAGCATCTGATAATGCGTGAGAGCTGGGACTCTACTTCTTCCTCTTGTGTAGTAAAAATCATCATCTAGTCAGTGGTTATCTTGGTTGGAATCTCCTAAAACTTCAATATGTTATGTTTCCATAGCACACAAAATTCATCCTTTCCCAATGATTTGTACTCTCTCCTGCCAATCTCCTAAAATTTGAATATATTGTGTTGCCATCCTTATCAGTAACTACTGATAATTCAGCGTTTACCAGTTATTTGTACCCTCTCCCCTCCCCCGTGCTTCTTTGAAACAATTTCCATTTAGCTTCCCCCAAATATAAAACTTCTCTACCCCAACCTCCCGTAGCTCTCTTAACCGAAATATTCCCATGCATAGTATTTTGTCTATATTGGGCTTAAAATTATCCTTGGAGGCCTTTCCTTTCCGGGTTTCCACAGCCCACTATGTACAAATCTAATTTAGTGGATGACTTGACTTTATCTTTTGTTATTAGGGGTTCCACGATTTCAAATTCAACAAAATTTAGTGGATGCCCTTGACTTTATCTTCTCTTATTAGGGGTTCCATAATTTCAACAATTTTTATGTTGTTCAAAAGAAATGGTATTTTCCTTTCCAATCATTCACCATAGGCTTTTTAATCCTTCCTAGTGTCATCAACAAATTAAGATGGTCATTTCCCATTTTTATAATTCATTTAATCAGAGCTTTTAAATCTAGCCCATTTTCATCACATCAGTACGGGGAGTTCTGAATTTAACCCTCATTGGACCTTGAAGAGTATGTGGTCCCATACTCTTATCAGGGATTTCCAACCTTGTTGGAGCTTGAAGAGCTGATAAGATGACGAAATTATGACAACAAAAAATTGAAACAACATCAAGGAGTACTAGATAATTTTGGAAAGGGAAGGCTTAGAATTTCCAAGGAAAAGTGTTGGAGCAATGCTCGGTATCTTTGAAATGGAAGGAAGTCGAGATCATCAACGTTGAAATTGGAAAGAGAAAAATGAATTTTTGAAAGGGGATGATACAAAATTAGTTGGAAGGAATGATGCCTAACAATATTTTCAAATGAGAAGCTCAAGAAGAAGGCATAGCTCCCAAAAATCTAGTTGGAAGTAGTATCGTCCTATATGTTGGAAGCGAATGATAAATTCTATCTTGGATGGAAATTAGGGAAGGGATGTTTCCAAGGGCCAAACAGGTGTAGCGGATGCCTGGAGGAAGAAAAAGGCTCACTCATTTACAAATACACTAAAGAAACTTGGATTTAGATAGGATCCTCCATGATGGAAATCACAAAACACTCGCTCAAACAGAGACAAAGATAGACAACATTACAAGACAAAGGCAACATGCCAGTAGAGTTGCATATACTGAAAACACAATTTTAGGAGTTTGTGTGTAGATCATTGGAGATAGGTAGGCGTACATCTTGATGATGTCCTTGTCATTAGATTTACACATTAGATCATTCACTCTACTTTCCTTTTGGTTATGTTCTATGATGATGATTAATTTGATCAAGGAGTTCTCATGCCTCTCAAATGATTTTAAGTGTCGTGGTGGATGGATCCTTCTTGATTATTCATTTTGTGGCGAGGTGGATTGTTGGCTTGAATTTCCATCACTAAATATCGTTGATCCCCCACATTATCGTGTATGATGCCTTGAGCATCATTCCCAATGTGAAGTTGTTGATTTTTTGTTTCCACATCCTGTTCTAAATCTGAATATCTTGTTGTACCTATGCTTCATGCCCCCTACGTGTTTGAGCTCCAAACTCGCGATGAGGGAAGAAATAATGGACTCCAACCTCCAATGATGCATGGCATATCCTTGATTCCTTAATTGGTTGATGTTGAGTTTCGGGCCCCCTTCCAATTTTATGCTTCTAGATTCAAATTTATGGTCACTTTAGTTCCTTGTTGGTTGCCACACCGTGGACATAAATTCTTGGCAGGTTAGCCTACATTTCCTATAGAAACATAGGATGGTTCTTCTACGTTATTTGTAATTACAAACCCAAAATTTGCATTGCTAGGGTATGGAAACCCTCTTGAAGGGCCTATTTTCCCATTGAGCTCGAAGTGTCATCTTCCTTTGCCTAGAATGAGTTCGGAAATCCTATATTTTTGGAGAAAGTGCAGAAACAGGGTAACCACCATAATAATTGCTAGTTCTATGGTAACCATATTTCATGTCCAATCTGTAATGCAATCCACATATAAGCTCAGTAAAAAATAGAGTCGTTCAAGTTGTTGTTTTTATTCTTGTGGTGTTTTTAAGTTTTCAATTGTTGTGACAACAATACTCTTGCATTTAATTGTTGTGGAGGTTTTATAGTTTTAATTTTTGTGACAACAACAATCTTGCATTTAATTTATGTGGTGGTTTTAAGTTTTAATTGTTGTGACAACAACAGTCTTGTATATAATCGTTGTGGTGGTTTTTAAGTTTTTATTTTTGTGACAACAAGGGTCCTGGAGGTTGTAAGCATTGTAGATCCCATTACCAGGATAACTAATAAAAAGGAAAACCTGTTGGGTTTATTATCGAGTACATGCTTGAAATTGTGCCTAAACTTCCCAGTGAACTGTGCATAATGTTGTAGGCAGGGGTGATCTTTGTCCAATCACCCTCACACTAAAAATGGTCATCATAAGCACCAACAATGTTTACCAGAGTGCTTATAATGTTGTTAATGAATGAATTTTGGATCATATTATACGACATATTTCTTTTTGTCTCACTTCTTCCAGCACACCTGCACACGATTTGTAAAGGCAAGCCATATTGCTCTCCAAAATCCACAAGTACTTCACAATTACTTCTCGGGAAAATTAGTAGGACGAGTCATCACAACATCCTCATCCTCAGTTCACAAATTCCTTCATTTCTTCCCCAAGGAATTGGTTGAAATTGCTAATAGAAATCAAATTCACATTGAAACACCTTGTAATTTCCCAACGCAGATGGAAATTTGTTTGACATACACATCCCTAGTCACAACACACACACACACACATATATATATATGGATTAACATAAAAACAAAAAATATATATAAACATACAATGACTGAATCAGCTCCACTGTGAAAATAAAACTGTCTGATAGACCGCCACAACGTCCCCTATAAAATGAGTTTCCATAACACCTTTTGATGATAATTGGAAGTGAGAAAATTAGAGAATGAGACAACTAGAAGAAAATAGAGTTCGAAAGAAATGGAAAGAGTTAAAACGAGAGGGGCCTGGAGCAGGTCTGGCATGGCAAACAACACACTTCGAAATGAAAACTTAAATGCAAGAGGTCTAAATTCACACTACATATGAGTCATTTCATCATTTTCGTTGGCCAAGACGAGTTCACTTCAGTGCACCAACATCCACCAACTAGTTCACTTCACTCCAGTTGTTTCATATTTTATTTGAATCTGTACAATTTAACTATATAATTAAATGGATGATAATCTTCATTATCTTTGGCCATACATTATTAGTAACTATGTGGAATTCAAATGCATTAGTATTTAGTATCGTTAAAGTATTGATATTTTAACCTTATTTTTGTACATGTATAAACAGGGTTTTATTTGATAGATTTATACATGTATAAACGGGTTTTTATTTGATAGATTAATAATATTTAGTAATTTATGTCATTATTTAGATTTTATATGTTTTACAAGATCCCTACCCACCCAAATTAATCATATAGATATAGTGATTATGTTAAATGAAGTTTTATGTAGTTTTAAAACATTTTGATTTAGGGAATGCAAAATAAACTGATGTTTTTTATATGTTGTTGGGATTATAAATATTTGATGGATATGATTAGATGATATAAGTTTCCTAGGACGTATGAGTTTTTGGTGGTTCATCTTAGCCTTTTGTTGTAGTTAGTCATTTTTCAAGAATACCTACTTGTGTTGTCTTTGTCAATGTGATGCTTTGATTGATACCAAATTACCAACTTAGAGTTGAATCATCGAATTAGGATATTGGTCACCAAAAACATTTACTTGGACAATCCAGGTTTTCCTTTACATAGCTTGTTGTTTTAATGTTGTACATAAGCTATTGTCTCAATTCATGCAAGCCCTTTTACATAAAGGTTGTGGTAGGTCACATGGAAAAATTTAAGGGATGTGATGATGGGATGTTTGGAACAATAAATCAAGGTTTTAAGTTAGTTTTGACATGAAAAGGATTTTGGGGACAATTGTAGTTGGATTTTGTTTACCTCGTTTTGCATTTACTACAATTGAGTAATTAAGAGTTGAGATGAGTTTTTAAGAAAGTTAAATTGATTTTGGTATGTAGGTATATTGTTATTTGTATTGTTAACCTCCTTCTAGCTCTAATGTAATTGATGAGCCAAGGGGGAACTGAATTTCAAAGTTTAATACCTTACTTGAGGACAGTGGGCATTCTTTGAAAGTGTAATTTTTCTTTAAACCGTCAAAGAAGTGTTTTGATATAGTTTTCATGACTTATGGGAGTATATTACAAGCAATCACTTGAATACCCTAACAATGATATCCCTAATAATTTCATGAATTGTTATTATTTCTTGGAGTAAAATAAAAAGATCATAAAATACTTGGGGTCATTAGATGCAATGAAAGGTATTCTCTTAGTATATTTCAATGATATCCTCTCTCTCTGCTTGCCCTTGTAGTTCGATCTTATACCACAAGTCTCACATATTTTTATGATATCTTTCTACATAGTATTAAGAAAGCCCATATATATGGCCCATGTATGCTTGAGCCTTGATCTTTTCCAAGTCAAAAAACTATCTCGCACAGAATATTCTTAATAAATGAATCGACCCTATAATAAATAATATATAAAATGAATAGACCTTATAATAAATAATATATAAAAAATTAATGCTAAATTGATAAGTTTGGACATTGTCAACAAAGTTTATTCTATTTTCGACATTAATTTGGACATTGTCAACATAGTTTATTACATTTCTGACATTCTCTGTTATGTTATGTCGCTCAGTCTAAAGGTGGATGTGTTTCTAATGGAAATAAACTTTTTGCTCATTACCTGATATATATATGTTCTCACACATTGCTTTCCCAAATTCTAGAGATGCTATTTTTGTATTCCAGAGATGTGAAATTTCAGTTTTATTTGTATTTTGTTTTACTTTGCATCGATAAAGAATCAAATACTGCACAGGTTCAACATACAGTCAATGTGCGTAAATATTTTGATACATTTGGCATGTTTGAGTCTTCGACAACATGACTCATTTCTCAAGGACAAAATGTGTAAACCAGAGAACTATAAACATAACGATGTTCTCATCTAAAGGGTGCCAATATGTAGCCTTGGTAATTTTACTAGTGAAAACTTGACAATTGAAAAATGTCTAATGCCTTTAACTACCATTTAACACAATTGAATTGAAAGAAATGAATAGTTTTGGTATTTACTAAAAATTTGAAATTGAAAACCAGTGTGTTGCCACGTCATTCAGAAAATAAGTTTGATCACAAAAATATCACAATTTTTTTTAATTTTTTTTAAAGATTATGATTTTGATGAAATTGAAATTCTAAGAAAACTAAATTAAGTATTTTTTCAACACCATTCTGACTTTGTAACTGAACTAATAATATAAATAAAATCAAGGGTGGAAAATATGCAAACTAGGGAAAGCATATGTCGTAAAAAAAATAGTTAATAAGGAAGATGTGATGTCTTCTATTAATGCTCGAAGTCATCTAGTTTCTTAAAATACATTTCCATTATGTCCATAAACCTATCATTAACCTCCACTAGGCCCAAGTCTCTGACCACCAATGCCCTTATTTATTTTAGAGACTCCATCACTTCCTTGCAATAAACTCTTCAACTCGAGTTTTCCATTTGGGTTACATGCAGGCTTAATTGGGTCATGTTTAGAGTCAAACCGACATCCAAATATGCCCGTGGATTTCAAGTATGGCTCCAAATCAATCATAGGGACCTCCATTTCTCACTTTTCCAAAGAGACAAAAAGATTTAGTGGCTTTTGACATTTCCTTACAACAACCCTAATCCTTGGATGGATTGTTGTATGCAAACAAAGTTTACAAAACCTCTTATTCTTATTCCTTCTCCTCTTATTCTTATTCCTTCTCGTCATTGTAGACGCTTTTACTCTGGTTTATTGAGACCTATTTCTTAGAACCATTAGAGCTAGCATGCTTTAATAATATCTAGGTTTATAAGGATGGAAGTGGTGAGGATAATTCCAATAATCTTTCTATTGAATTCTACATCATGATCCCCTTTCATTGCAGTGACTAGAGTCACTCCTCTTGATGAGTGCAAAGATCAAAAATCTTGTTCCTTTATGATATTGCGCCTTTCATAAAATGACATCAATAATAAAATTTTACATTTCGTAGAATTTCCTTCCACATTCCTCACACTTTCTTATTGGCGTTCCTTTGCACTTTTATTGCAATTGCTAGTGTTTACCTCTGTACCATCCGTTAATGAAGTCGATAACCTACGTAACGAATGCGACGTTAAGGAACTAAAATCTCGATGGAATGAGCGTTTTCAAAGACAGGATATTTGGTCGTCAAGGTTCAGCCAAACAGGTGGTTTTCGATTGGCAAGATTGGGCCCATAATAGTACATAGAAGCGCTCCCTAAATGTACATTTTCGATCTGATAACACTTTGACTCACAGGAGACATGTCTTTGTCCTGGGCGACTGCCATGCCGCCCATACCGCCATCCTCAGACTAGGCCCCACCAGCTGCCTTGACCGACAAACTCTCGTGATGGATGGCTGTAGTGTTTCTCGTTTTAATTTTATCTGTACCGTTACGCCCTATTTCACGGCCATGACAATCGACAAAAGAAGTTGTTTTAGTAATCCAGCGTCAGATAAAAAGTAAGTAAATATTTATATATATAAATATTAAATTTCACCGTAGCATTTTTTTTGCAACCTATTACAGATTCCATCGTCATGACTATGAAATATATCTGCACAATGTTCGTACTCCCTTTTTTTTAATGGATTCGTAGTCCATTTTTTATTGAAATATATCTGTACAAAGTTCGTAGACCTTCATTTCCATAGTCTCATTTTTTGCCTCGGTTCCTTTCCCTTTGTTTTCCACAATTAAATATCGTGTGCCATCTTTCGCATCCATTAGGACTGGGAATCTCATATTTTTTTATGTGAACAGGAGAGTTTCACAAGACAAGGAAATTAGCTTTTCTAAATTGTTAAAAAGATCAAATGGCTTGGACTAAAAGGCCACCGAGCACTCTTCCTTTTCTTGTATCTGCCATTCTACTACTCTCCACAGCAAACGCCATTCGATATTTGACAACAGGTTTAACTCGTTCCGTTTGCGTTTAATGTTTTGTTTGCAATACCAAATACGAAGCAATTATGACCAATCGGTTCGCTTTAAAGTAGATGATTATTCTTTTCTTTTTTTCAAAAAAATGGGAGGGGCTAGTTCTCTTTAGAAGCGTAATGGCCTTTTTTTTTACATATATATTACATATGTGTGTCAGAACATTGACAGCCATCACATTGAAATTTTTAATCGCCTTCACCTCCATGGATCAACATACGCTGCAGCAGCTTCGCAGGAATCGAAACCGACCGAGGGGCGTGCAAACCAACCCACCGACTGCCACATCATGCACTTGCGTGTTCATGATTATTCTTCTCTATACATTTTGTTATTCTGAATCTAAAACCATATTTCCTATTTGTTATCATTGTAATCCATTTGTAAATAACTGTTGCAGGCATATAAATTGTTGCAGTGTATCATTAATAAGATAACACTCTGTCAATAACGTAGGTTATTATCATAGTTTTTTGGGTATTCCACTTTGCAAGTTGGTATTATTTAAACTTATATGATCCAATATTCAATTCCCTAAACTATAATGTTAGAGATTGAAGTCTTGTTGAACTCAATGTGTTGTTCTTAGATTAGGGTATTAATTTTGTTCAACTAGCTCTGGTTTTGTCAATGTACTAATCTATGTCAATATATTGTTGTAGCCCTACCAGGAACAGTATGTCAGTAACCTAAGATATTATCATATCATTAATATAGATTTGGCTTTTGTTCAACTCAATTTGCTTTTTGTTGGATCATGGTATTAGATTTTGTTCAAATAACCGTTCCTTTGGGGGAGGGGGAGGGGAGGGGTGTTTGAACTCAATTCGCTGTTGTTGTATTAGAGTATTAATTTTGTTCAACTAGCTCATGGTGTTCCAAGGTACTAATTTGTCAGCATATTGTTGTAGTCCTACTAGGAACAACGAGTCAGTAACATAAGATATTATCTTATTATATATTTGGGTGTCGTTGAACTCAATTAACTGTTGTTGTATCATGGTATTAGTTTTGTTCAATTAACTCTAGCTTTTTTGGGGCTCTTGTTGAACTCAATTTGCTTTTGTTCTATTAGGGTATAAGTTTTGTTCAACTAACTCTTGTTGTTTAAGGGCACTGATCTATGTTAACATATTTGTTGCAAGCAACATCCCTTGATTGTTTAAGGGGGATATTCTTGGGGAAAAAGAAATATTTGTATTTATGAACACCTTTTCTTACTATATTCGACAAATATTATAAGACAGTTATTTAGACGAATATAGCACTGATGGTCTTTTAAAAATCCTTGTCATGGGTACCCTCGGAGCATTAACAACTTATCAAGACAACACATAGAAAAGTGAAATCTAAAGCAGGTCTGGTCTTCTGCTTACAGAGAAGGATCATATTTTAAAGGACTCCGACACATGGACAGAAAAAGCAACAGACCATAGAGTAAGTGTAAGGACGACTTCTGAGATTTACACATGATTAGCTTTGAATGTCTAGTTTTATTATTTAAAAGAGTTATGATTTTGCAGCTACCCATGGGCGGGCCTAAGACGGAGAAGCCTGCGTATGGAAGCCCGGAGTTGAATGATTTCGAAGAAAACTGCAACAGTGTAGATGATGAAGAAGAATTCTTGATGAGACACAAATTGACTGCTCACGTGGACTACATCTACACTCAGCAACACAACCCATAAGGCTCCCGTAACACCCAGTTGTATTGTTTACTCCACCCAGTACTGTAAATTAATTAAACAATACTTGCGGTCCTAGTTATCGATGAAAAAACAAGGTATGGAAGAAGGTCAATGTGTATGAGCACAAGAATACTATTTATTTCGTGAACAATTTTACATAAAATGTATCAGATATTAGGGCAAGCGGGACGTACTCTTTAGTTATGGTTTAGAAAGTATATATTAGGGTTTTTTATAAAACAAATTGATAAAATTGTAATAATGTTAGATTTAAGATTTTTGTGAATTATAATGTAGATATAAGTTTTTTAGATTAATTATATTGATTAGATTTGATCAATATTTGGAACCAACTCAACTAATATTATATATCCTCCATTATTAAAATAATATATTTTTAAATATGATATATATATATATATAAACTAACCAGAAAGAACTTTACTTATCCCATAAAAAAAATTACCATCAACATCATCATGTAAAAATTTTATTGTAACCTTTGCAAGATAAAGCTGTTTGAAGTAATCGAAAAGGGTGTGGCCAGCTAAAAGAAAACTCTCCTATCCCTTTCGTCCAGGGAATAAATAGCAAATATTACGAAAATTTTCGAGAATCAAGGGCAAACCCCCTTCTCCAAGGCCACTTTTTCACACGCATAAGCAAGGTCATCATTTTTCCAAACCCTTGCCAGCCCGAAACTGCCAGCCCGAAATTTTCTTGCTGAGTTATAAGATCTGAAAAATATTAAATTTTCAAGATATCAACTCAATATATCATTTGAAAGGATCAATTTTAAAAAAGAAAAATAACAACCTTCCTCTCACAATTAAACCCAATTTACAACCTTAAAATTAATATATTACTTATGTGTTTTATTAATCATTGATATAAATTTATAACGCTGATCGTAACATATACTTCGAGATGTTGACAAAATTTAACAAATTGCATTTCAAGTTAGTAAAAAATCATCCATATTTTGGTGGGTTATAAGAATCGTATTACCAATTTTAACTCAAATCAGTGAAACCTATCGACAAGCTCATTCCACGGAGGTTATTTTACTATGGGGTACGTGGGAAATGTGTAATTTTGTTAATGTTTAAGATGGAGAGTTGATATATGTTTTTCTTAAAATAAATGTCGGCTATAAAAATACAAAAATAAATGAAGAAGGAAATGAAATGCTTATCAAGTTAAATTAGATGTAAATTATTAAAATTTTATAGTTTCTTTTCAAAGTGAAAAACTAATGTAAACAAGGGTTGGCTCCTCTTGTTAAAGATAGTTAATTACTCTTATATGCAGAAGTTGTATGAATTTAGAGAGTCAGTGAACTGAGTAACTGTCAGTGAGTTCAAGTTAAGTCTTATTTTAGGTAAAATTGAATTTACACTACAACAAAAAAAGATTATTGGTGAGGGTCATGCCTCTGATGGACCTTTAAGGTTCGTCATCAAAGTCGCATATGGTGACGGTTTTTAAAAGAGCATTGTTGTAAGTGCATATAGTGATGGTCATTTAAGGTTTGTAACCAAAGCCATTTTCAGTGACACTTTTGGTGAGGGTTGTTAAAGGCCTATCACTAATTCTTTCTTTGGTGACATTTCTAGTGACGACCTTGTATTGACCCTGACCAACGCTCTCTTTTTGGTGACGGTAAAAAAATGTTCGTCACCATTGATCATTCCAATGAGTTTTTGATGACGCTATGTGCATGTTACTATATTTTTTGTCAAAAGATAATGATTTAAGACCATTGTTGTGGAGTTTTTTTCATTATGTGTCCAAGGCCATAATGGTTAGAGTCATTCAATTTGTTAAGAAGTAATTAGTGTGTATCATTTTCATTAAGTAATGATAATGTAGTTTTCTTATGAGTCAACACATGATTCATCTCTATTAGGTCTATTATCTAACAAATTCCCTTGAAATAAATTTCCAATAGCCTGTGTAGGAACTATATTATTTAATACATAATCAAGTTTTGTAAATTCTATTAATGAGAGAGACCTATCACTCCTTAACACTATTGGCACACCTTAACATGCTTTGGCACACATTAAAATTCATTGGCACCTCGCATGTCTTGGAACATCTTTGTACCTAGAACAACTTGTCATGACTAGGACACCCAACCACATGTTGCGAGGCCCTAACATAGCATAACACTCTCCTAGCATGTGTTGGCATGCCCTATAGTCCCTAACATGGCCTGGAACGCTTTGGCATGCATTAACATACATTAGCACTTGGAAAACATTGGCACTTGACATGTATTGGAACCTAATATTAGTGTGCATAGAATGCCCCTTTTGAAAAAGATAAAGTCCTGACTTATTAACCCTCTTATGTGTTCATTTCCTTGCATTTTAGCTTGCTTCTTCCTTTTGTTGCCTTGACACTCCTTGATACATATTGGAATACCTTGAAACCCTACACATCATATCATGCCTTAGCATCTGGCATGTCTTGGCACTATTTGGCACATGCTAACACACACTGGAACTCCCTAGCACACTCTAGCTATTCCCTATAATGCCTTACCAATGCTTATCATACCTTGGCATGCCAGCTATCACTTGTTGACACTTCCTAGCACACCCTCATATTCATTCACTTCCATGCATTTTGACCTAGTGCTCCCTTGTGTTTCCCTAGTACTCCCTAACACTCCTCAACATGCATTAGCACTCTCTGGCACACCTTAGCACTCTTCGACATGCCCTACCACTTCATAACATGTGCATCACTCCCTGACACACATTGGCACTTGGCACGTGTTAGCACTTAGCAAGTCTTAGCATGTCTGGCATTCGTTGAGATGCCTTGGTATGTTTTGGCATGGTTTAATATTAAATTTATTTGATATCAATTATTGGAAAGTAGATGAGAAGTAGATGAGAAGTAACAAAGGAAGATTTAGCACTTAGAATACACTAACACTTGGCACTTGGCACATATTGACAACTTGTGTTACTGTGCCTAGCATGCCCCCCTTGGAAAAGGTAAATTAATGACTTATTAACCCTCTTATGTGTTCATTTCCTTGTAGTTTAACTTGTTTCTCCTTTTTGTTTCCTTGAAAATCCCTGACACATATTGTGACACCCTTTCACATCTTCGCATGCCTTAGCACTTGGCACATCTTAGCATATTTTCCATGCCTTCGCACTATCTGGAACATGTTAGCATTCCATAGCACGCCTTGGAAGTCATGCCCTCACAACTAGCCTTACATTTTTTCACAAGTTGAAAACCCAATCAAGTCCTTAGCTACTATAGTTCATGTGACATTGGCCTTCTCCAATCACAACAACTTGACCAAATGCACCTATTACAAATAGATTGTGCCTTGTTCACCTAAGAACTTCCTATAACTCATCTTAGGCCACTCATGTCCAAGCTCAACTTGTCTCACTTAAGAAAATACCAAGACAAGGATCACATCTAGCCATGGCCATAAAACAACTAAGCAACATAGCTTACACAAGAAATGTTTCACATGTATGTCTAGTTTATATAAACAGTAGAGCATTAACTGAGAATTTGCAAGAACCACAAGATGCACAAGACACACAAGATATAAGTCGGCATAAGTCGAGTGTCCCAAACCTTATCCGCAACAATGTACAATATGAAATTGTCTAAAATATTTTAAAACATGAGCATTCAGCCAAAGTGTGCCATATGTCATATAAAAATATTAGTTAAAGGCAAAACAATGTTGTGCCTAGGACAAAATTTCCATTTGTCTAAAATTTCTTTTTCGAGCCCCTTATCGCAACCGTAGGCTTGCCTCCTATAAATCCTATTATGAACTTCTCCTAACACACTTCATCCTTGGCACACTTGAATTCACTGACACTCATTGACACACTCTCATTTGTAGATTTCTATGCATTTTGACCTAGTCCTCCCTTGTGATGTCTCAGTACTCCCTAACACTCCTTAACATGCATTGACATTTTTCAGCATGTGATAGCACACATTTTAATTCCTTGGCATGCCCTGACCCTTCGTAGATATAATTCCCTCACAACTACCCTTGCATAATTCTTAAATTGAGAACCCAACCAACAAGAGCTTGACCAAGTTACAATTACTACAACTAGACTATGTTGTTTAATTTTGTAGCGTGAGAGGTACTCCAAAATTCTAGTGAGATGGGTTTGTGTGAGTTTGGTCACAAAATAATTTGTGAGAAAAAGACCCAAGCGAAGGGTTTTTGGACCTAAGATGGGGTTTAAAATCTAAAAGAATTTTAAAAAGAAAAATTAATATTTCCTAAGGTCTAAGTGGATAAAACCCATAAGTTCTAAAGGGTTCCTAAGAGGCATAGCTAGGAAAATCTATTTCAGGAGGCCTTATTATGAAGGTAAGAAAATCAAGTGAGAAGCATCTCATTTGATCAAGGAGGCCAGGAGAGATGTAGTCCTAAATCACATTGAGTTAGAGGGTTCAGTAAGGGTTGCTAAAGGGAGGCCATGATCATCCACCAAGAGAAATATCATCAAGTGAGGGATCACAAGAATGTTGCATACCTTAATTGGTTCGAGCTACGAAGTAGGATGGCATATTGTTGGTTTTCTTCTAGAAGATCAAGCTCAAGAGACGCGGCTCATGAGAATTTGGGCATGTGATTTCAATGGTGTTTTTGTGTGAAGCTCGCATCAAATTCTAAAATAGCAGAGAGGGTTGAGACCTTGTCTTGTAGTGGTTAGTAGGTGATCTAGGTGGATCTTCAGAAAAGTACCAGTGGCATGACAAAAGGCTCAAAACTCAAAGTGGAAGAATCTAGATAAGCTTATCATTGGATCAAAGTGCTCGCCATCCTAATTCCAACGGTGTGAACGACACTCAAATCCGAGTCCAGATGACAAAGTTAGAGAAAGTCAAGGTTTGAGTTTGACTTGTCCATGTAGCAAGGAGAAGATGGCATGTCATAGCCTTAGCGAATGAGGGAGCACCATGTGGCAGTTGCCATTGGGCCCCGCATATCACATATCAGTGAAAAGAGGAGAGCTTAAGGAAGGATCAACCTATGGCATTCCTGATTACGATTGCAATACCGCATATCACAGGCCAGATAGAAATACATATCGGCCCCGGCAAGACTTAGTTGTGATGCGATCACATATCGAAATTGCACGAAAATGATGGTGCTTGTGATACAGTTTGGGGGAGAAGGGTCGATTCCGATTTCGCGGTGGACACCAATTGCGATTTCATGTTGGACGTCAATTGTGATTTCAAGGTGGACGCCAATTGCGACTGGGGGCCCAAACCTGAAATACTATACAATATGATTAATGGACCCGGCGAGTCCGCAGATGTTATAGAGTGCTAACCAGTGCGTCGAGGGTTCACACAGATTGCGATAGTGTGATGGGAGGTCAGATGCGAAAACGGTATGGTATACGGTGAATACTCATGTCGGATCCATGGTTATCGCAGGTTTCCTGTGTCTGGGCATTGGACCATCCGCCGATAAGCTGGGGCATTGATAACCCTACCGCTGATACTCATGCATAGTTGTATGGGTTTCTTTATTGGGTAGTGGGTTTACCATTGCAAAAGGGGTTTTTCCTGTGACTCCTTTAGACCCACTCCTACATACTAACCTTGGGTTTTATGTTAAGAATTGCCCTAATTTTGAGGGATGCCGCTAAGCCATTATATATATGACTATTTGGGTCTAAAGAAGGGGGGGAGAGTAGAGAGAAGCATAGGTTTGTAGAGCAGAGAAATGGCACCTGCTCTTGGCAGGTGGATGAGACCTTATCTCAGAGATCAAAAGGTTCAGAGAAGGTTGCAGAAGGCCCGATTATTCAAATGGGGTATTCGAATAGGCGTTTTTGCACTATTTTTCGCCGGGAAGTCAGTGGTGCTATTTGTTTCTAAATTTGGGCTCTCCATTTTCCATTTATCTTTCAGATTGAAGGTATAAGGATGTTTATGTAGAAATATGCTTATACTTCTCTCTTTTCATGTCACTTAATAAAAGAAGGCCTCCCCACTATTGAGCAAGGTCTAGAGATGTAGTCCAAATTGGATGAACTCCATAATCAAATCTCTGTGTCATGATATTTTGTGATGATGTCTCTTTATCTTCATTTTTCATGCTTATGTTTTTATGGTTTTTTAGCATTGTAACTCATGTCAATTTTGATGCATCTATAAGCGAAAAAAAAAAATCTTGGATCAGTTGGCCACAAGTTTTGTGGTAAATACCAACACAAATAGAGGAGGGAATGCACTGGAATTTAGGGAAATAACATAGGTTGTTGTAGGTGTAATATTGACTGAGGTAACCATAGTTTTAGGGTATTAGAGATATGAAGTTCAGGTCAAGATTTAGTCAAATAAATGCCCATAATTTATGAATCCATATAAGCTAGGTTGAGTCTCTTATGGAGGCAATAATTGTTGTTTTTTATATGGGTGGATAGAGTTTGTTCTAAAGCAATTAGAACAGAAGTATAATGCCATAGTTAAGGAGGTTTTCTAGCATGTTCATTCCATAAGGTATGCCTTTAATACTGTGATAAATATGCGTAGAAGAATAGGGTAAGTGATCCTTAGAGCAAGGTTTATCTCTGCAATATAGACCACAGATCTTCAAAATGGTTTGCAAAAGTATGTGTGGAGATAGAAAATCCAAAGGAGGGTGGAACCTGAGTAGAATATTGAGCAGAAGGAATGTTCCATATGAGGAAAGGATTGACATGAAGAGGAGATGATTTTGATGGACTGTCCATAGAGTTTTGGACAAATATCTAAAGAAGCCTATAAATAGTTAGTCAATGGACTGTTAGTGGATGATTTGTGACCCTAGTTCAATCATCTACAAATTGTTAGAAGGATGATAAGAGGAGTAGCTCAAATTTGTTAATAGATTAGAAAACAAATAAATTTGTACACAATAATAGTGATTTTGAGAGGACTCAAATCACTACTTGGTGGAAGATTTGAATAGCCCTAGATGAGGGAACTATTGTGGGCCGTATCACAATAAAAGAATTGAATATGGTTGGGAAAATTGATGGTAGTCCAATTATAGTTGGAGGGTTGTTAGGTGACTGTCATAGAAGAGCCCTGAGTCCAATACTTGTGAAGGAAAACACAGTTGGTAGAAGGGTAGGTGTATTGGGCCTAAGGACATGCAAAATTTAAAGAACTAAAGTAGCAATTAAGTGGGCTAGCTAGATAGCCCTAGTTCACATTATTGTAGAAGATTGAGTTAGTGAGAAGAAGGGAAACCACCATAGCCCTAGACTTTTCATCTTGGAGCAGTAGTATGGAAAAAGTGGGCAGACCAAAGAGTTGTTCACAAACAGAGTTGTGAGTAGTTGATCGAAGATCCTAAGTGTTGTAGACCTTGAAGGAAAAAGGAGGTAGCTAGAGGGAAAAGTTTGTTGAGCCGAGTTCAATAACCTAAAGGAGTTGAGTTCATTGATAGAGGTAGATTGAGGAGTTGCAGAATGAGAGGCAAGAGGACCTGCTAGATGTGTTCAGGACACGTGGACTGAAAGGGTTGTGTGTGGCCACCATCAACAAGTACGTAAAATGTTGTCTTTTTCAAGTTAGATTGGTTGTAAAAGTACTAACACTAAGCCCTAGTTGTATTCCTTGTATCCGTGTGATTATAAAGGGCCATGATCCCTGGTATGGGATCTCTAGCATGTTCTATTAAATTTTGTAATATAACAAAGAAGAGTTTGAAAAAGTTAAGAAAATCTCATGTGCACTAGTTGATTCCCTAATGTGCGTAGATTTCATTGTGAAAAGTAGATGTGTTGTGGAACTTGAGTGTGTTTGCATCAAAGATTCTAAGACCAAACCCATATTCTCATGTGTCATGGAAATTCAACATATACCTTGTTCACCTAAGAACTACTTGTAACTGATCTTAGGTTAGTCATGACCAATCTCAACTCATCACACTTAACAAGTTACCAAGTCAAGGCTTATCACATCCAACCATGGTCGTAAAACAACTAAGAAACATAGTTTACATCTTGACATTCCATAACACCTTACATGTCTTAGACTTCCTTGGCACTATGTGGCATGTACTAGCATGCCCTACATTCCTTGGCATGCTTTGAAACTCCCTAGCACTTCTTGACACACCTTGGTAGTTTAGCATACCTTGGCATTGTCTAGCATATAACCTTGTCACTCCCTCTTTAACACATCTAGAACTCATTAACACTCCCTGTCACACACTCTTATTCATTCATTTCCATGCATTCTGACCTAGTCTTTCCTTGTGTTTCCCTAACACTTCCTAACACTCCTTAGAATGCATTGGCACACCCTAGTACCTGACACATATTGGCATGTCACCCTAGAACTCTAACATTCCTTGGCACTCCCTAGCATACCTTGTCACTCTCTCCTTAACACACCTACAACTCACTAACACTCCCAGACATAAAATCTTATTCATTCATTTCCATGCATTTTGACCTAGTTCTCCCTTATGTTTCCCTAGCACTCCTTGGCACGTGTTGGTGCACCTTAGCACCTAAGACATATTGGCACGTCGCACTGGCCTCTAGCATTCCTTAAGACTGCCTAAAATACCTTTTCACTCCCTCCTTAGCACACCTGGAACTCACTAGCACTTCCAATTACAAACTTTTATTTTTTCATTTCCATGCATTTTAACGTAGTTCTCCCTTGTGTTTACCTAGCACTCCCAACTAACACTTCCTTGCACATGTTAGTTAATCTTAGTCGCATGCCACCTTAGAACTCTATAATTCCTTAACACTTCCAAGCATGCATTGTCACTCATCCTTAACACACTTCGAACTTGCTAACACTCCCTGTCACACACTCGTATTCATTCATTTCCATGCATTATTACTTAGTACTCCCTTGTGTTTCCCTATCAATCCCTAACACTAATTGACACACATTGACACACCCTGGAAATTGGCACATCTTAGCATGATTTCCTATCACTCTATCATGCCTTGGCACTGCTTAGCATACCTTGAAACTCCCTCTTTAGCACACCCAGGAATTACTAACACTCCCTATCATAGAATCATATTCATTCATTTCCATGAAATTGAAACTATCCCTTCATTATGTTTCCCTAACACTCCCTAGCATGTGTTGGCGCCACACCCTAGCACCTAGCACATCTTGGCATTCCTTAGAACTTGGCATTTCTTAGCATGCCTAACATGCCTTGTAACTGTCTAGTGTGTGTTAGCACTTCCTGGCATTCCCTACACACCTTTTCACTACCTAGTTGTCATACCCTCATAGATAGCCTTACTTTTGTTGTGACTTGGGAACCCAACCAAGTCATTGAAAAAATAGTGTTCTGCATAGACCAAAATCTCCTTGTCTTAAACTAATTTTTCCATTCCCTTATCGCAATCATAGGCTTAAATCCTGGAAGTCCTATTCTGAAATTGTCCTAACATATTTCATCCTTGGGAGACCTAGAATTCAATAACACTCCCTAGTAAACACTCTTATTCGTTCATTTCCATGCACTATGACCAACTTCTCCCTTGTGATGCCCTCACACTCCCCAACAATCCTCAGCGATCCTTGACATTATATGGCATGTGCTAGCATGCCTTTTCATTCCTTGACACTCCTTAGCTATCATGCCCTCTTAATTAACCTCATTTTTTTTAGACATGGGAACCAAACCAAATCCTGTCTCGACTACAACAACTTGACCAAGCTACATTTACTACAATACTATGCCTTAACTCATCTTAGGCTACTCATGTCCAATCTTAACTCATCCCACTTAACAACTTACCAATTCAAGGCTCACATCTAGTTGTAGCCATAAAACAACAAAGGAACATAGTTTACACCTTGACATGCCATATCACTTGGCACATATAACAATCCCTTGGCACTATGTGGCATGTGTTAGCATCCTCTGCATTCCTTGGCATTGCCTAGCATATAACTTTGTCACTCCCTCCTTAGTACACTTGGAACTCGCTAACACTCCCTATCACACACTCTTATCTGTTCGTATCCATGCATTTTGAATTAGTTCTCCCTTATGTTTCCGTGACACTCCCTAACACTCCCTGAAACACATTGGCACACCCTAGCACTTGGCACATCTTGGCATGTCACCCTGGCACTCTAGCATTCCTTGGCACTACCTAGAATACCTTGTCACTCCCTCCTTAGCACACCTAAAAATCACTAACACTCCCTGTCACGCACTCTTATTCATTCATTTCCATGCATTTGAAGCTAGTGCTCCCTTTTGTTTCTCTAGAACTCCATAACACTCCCTAGCATGCATTGGCACCCCCTAGAACCCTCTAGCACCTGGCACATCTTGGCATGTTTCCCTAGCCTCTACCATACCTTAGCACTGCCTAGTATACCTTTTCACTCCCGCCTTAGCACGCCTAGAACTCACTAAGACTTCCTCTCACAAACTCTTAATCATTAATTTGCATGCATTATTTTCACCTTGTGTTCCCCTGTGTTTCCCTAGCACTTCCTAACACTTCCTAGCATGTGTTGGCACACCTTCGTACCTAGCACATCTTGGTGGAATGTCACTCTGGCACACTAGCATGACTTAGCATTTCCTAGCATACCATGTCACTCCCTCCTTAACACAACTAGAACTCACTAACACTCTATATCACACACTCTTATTCATTCATTTCCATGCATTGTAACCTAGTGCTCCCTTCTGTTTCCCTGGCACTCCCTAAGACTCAACACACATTGACACACCTTAGCACTTGGCACATCTTGATATGCTTCCCTATCACTCTAGCATGCCTTGGAATTGTCCAACATATATTTTCACTCCCTCCTTAGCACATATGGAACTCAGTGACACTTCATTTCCATCAATTTGAAAATAGTTATCCCTTGTGTTTCCATGACACCTAACCCTGAAACTCCCTAACATGTGTTCATGCTACAACCTAGCACTTGACACATCTTGGCAAGCCTTAGCACTTGGCATGTCTTGGCATGCCTAACATTCCATGGGACTATCTAGAGTGTGTTAGTACTTCATGGCATTACTTGGAACACCTTAGCACTTTGTAGTTTCCATGGCCTCGTATGAAGCCTTACTTCTTTTGTGGCTTGGGAACCTGTTGTAGCGGCTACAACCACCCTCCAAAATTTTTCCTTAGCTTCGTTTTGGAGCCTCCCTTCTGAAATTCATAGCATCTTTCCTTACTTCATCCAGTTCACAAGCTTCAGTGTTTTTCTTGCACATGATAGCCTATCGATTATAGTTTTATGCACTCCCCTCATAGGTTGTTCACCCAGACTCAATCTAGCTGTAGGTTGAGCATCTTCCCCAAGAAAATTGTGCATTTCTGGAGGGAAATCAACCTTCCCTCCAGAAATTGTGCAATATTGTCTGGCAGTCTTCTAGGCTCTAAGATTTCGCAATCCTTCCAGTCAACACTCCCAACAAGAATTACGCAATTTTCCCCAACAGGATTGCTTAGCCCAGAATTTGGGCAAATTTGGGCACCAGTCAGCTGCTCTACCCAGAAATTATGCAAATCTCCTGGGAAATCAGCCCAGCTCCCAGCCAGAAATGCACATTTCCTTCAAGCAGTCGAGTAGTCTCTTGCATGTGCAGCTGAGTTGATCGGTTCCCTCCGCGGCCGAGAAAAATAGACTTGCATGCACAGACTGCTTCTACCAAGGTAGCATGCAAAGGCATCCCTTGTTTCAGGGATCTATGTTTAGCAATTGGAGGTTACATGCAAGGATCATTTTAGAAACCTCCCACCAAGTGTCGCTTTCCCTAGATTTGTGGCATGTGCATCACAACCTTGATGTTATCAAAACTCATCAACAGAACGTTGTAGAGCTCATTCCTCACATCAACCTTGCAGCTTTGGCATCCCACATCACATCTAGGAGCAGTCGGCACATTCAGCTCAACTGTTTTGGGGTAAGCCCGCTTCCCATGCTTTGTGTTTCATTTCAGTCGCTTTTTGTGTTTTCGCTTGCATGAGTACTATTTGCTTGATTTATTTGAATGCTTGTTGTCATTTACATGTATACTAGCTTGTCCTAGCATTGTTTCAGTTTTCATTGACATCTCACTGATGTCGCATGCATGAAACTGTTTTTCATGAATGGTCGCTAATTCGGTGACTCACCTCACCCACATGCATGTTGTTCCATCTTTTGAATCCGTCATTCATCGTTTTCATGCATGATCATTCACTTATGCTTACACTCAGTATCACCATGCATTCACACTCACATTCACTTTCAGTTACCCGTCAGTGAGTCTAGCCAACCTCGACCTAAACTCTGCCTCACCAAGACAGCATTGCGCAATCCTAAGAGGGAAGGCTCTGCCTTCCTCCCTAGAAATACACATTTCTACCCAACAGCTGTTCCCCAAGCCTGCTTTGCACAATATTGAGGGACAATGACTGTTGGCCAAGAAAATTGGGCAATGCAGTCATTGATCCTACAACCATTACTAGCTAAGATTGTGCATTATGCAATCCTAGCAGTGAGCAGCCAGACTAGACTATGCATTACGTATTTCCAACAGTCAACCAGTCTCCCAGTAGCCCAAATTGTGCCTTGTACAGTCTTGGTAGTCAGTCTATTGAACTCTCGCCCATAATTGCGCAACCTTCATGATAAGTCACACAGGTATGTTGCAAGTCAGTTCTCAAGTTCATTTTGGTTTGTGACTGGCAGATTTCTTGCCATGATTGTTGTCATGTCCCCAGGTATTGTAGGTGCTCATCTACCTCTCAGCAGTGTATTAAAAATGGTTTCTAGGAGAGCGAAGTCGAAGACACCGTTCAAAGCACACCTGGAGATGCAGTCGATCAAGTGTCTATGAGCTTGCCTATTTAAAGGACATCAAGTTGTTCATAGACAAGGACATCAAGATATGACAACAACTACATCGCAACGAGCAGCATCATGAACATCAGCTGAAGGCAGCATACTGAATGCAGTGAATGCATCAAATGCAAGAGGAAGGTTGTTGACAACGCAGAGGCGGGACACAGTTGCAAGATCAAGCAGATCCACTGATAATGAAAACAACTTTGGAGACTCAGGCTATAAGGTGACAATGTGACATGAAGTTTGCGCGAGGACATAGAATGGAATAGAGAAGAAGTTTCATGTGTTGAAACAACAACTCAGGAAGAACATGAAGCTACACAGATAGATGAATGAGTTGTAGCAGCAACACAAACAACAGCGGGCGAAACATGCACTCATGGATGAAACTGTGCCCGTACAAGTTAAAGATCAATCCCAGCGGCTGACACGGATCAGACATGGTGAGCAGTTTTGTTGATGGCATGAAAGGGATTCAGCAGAATGGATGTCATTGTGCGCACGCATGTAATCCAACCCATTCAACACACTCACCAAGGAAAAGAGAAGAATCAAGTCCATCTGGAGCTGAACATGTACTTCAGCAAGTTGATGCGCATGACCACGAACACATGCTTGAAGATCAGTATGGACACTATGCATGTGCATGTTAGTAAAAAAAGTTGGATAAAGGGGATGAACTAATGCACCAGTTGAAACAGTTCTCTTCAGTAAGATGTCACCATGAGGTGCATGCACACCATCGCGGATGACCAAGCTTGGCATCAACTCACCACCCTCACCATCACAAGCATGTCAAAGAGTTGGTCTCATCATAGCAGACCAAGTGTCAGTGATTTCTTGGATGGCTTGCTCAAGCCATGTTGTCTCACATGAGTACATGTGCATTGTGATGTTGAGTCATGTCAAGTGTAATTCAAGGGTCAATAGTTGGATGTAATAGTCATAGAGTAGGTGAAGAGTCATGAGGGTGGTTGAACTATCACAAAGGGGAATGTCAAGGGTTGCCCCACCCTTTTCTATAAATAGTCCCTCATAACTTATCATAGAGGCTTTTGGTCATCCAATCTTCTAATAAGACTATCTTGGAAAGAGATTGGACAATATTGTAACATGTCTTGGCTTCTCCACTACATGGAGTTAGTTCATCTCTTTGGAGGAGTAGGCAGATGTGGCTGTAACGTTCCACTATTGGGGCTAGCGGGTTTACATGGATGTATTGTATGATTGGAACTTACACTTATTTACATAATAAGAGCCAACACGTTTTTACACATGTATTGTATATGTTGTAAGATTTATCTTTAACACTTGTAATGCATGTTGCTTTAACCTGTGTTCTACATCCGAACTGTTTCATTTGTTGTAATGCATAATCTATTAATGGAAATGTGTTGTTTATGTTGTTAATGTTGTCTCGTCCGTGTCAACTTCTCTACCGAACATTAGAAAAACCTTTCATATGAAGCTCGTTGTAACAACCATTGCACTCGTTTGGACTGATCTGTGAGTGTTGTATGTGTTATCTTACCTTGTATGTTGTGACTGCCGCATCCGTGTGGACTGCTCCGCTGGAAGCTGTGTATGTCCTGTGTGTTGTGTGTTCCTAGCCGAGTTGGGACTGATCCCTTTCAACCTGGAACTCACCTTCACCCTCATCTCAACCCACCTATGTTAAAACCTCTCATACACCTTCCTTGACTCATTGCAGCGGTCACACCCTTGCTACCAATAGAGATATATTACTTGCCTCTATGCGACATTGTGGTCAAGGCATTACCATACAACCCACTGCTGGGACTCCTACACCAAACAGTATGAGGTTTGATTGGGACTTCTTACCGGGGAGATCCCCTTACATCTTGACGGGTCCAATAGTGTCAACATTTTTGCGCTAGAAGGAAGGCCAAATGATAGCTGAGTCCTCACATCTATTTTGACTCTCTACACATCTATCATGACTAACTACTGAGTTTCTCTTCTAGAATGTATGTCTTATGGAAATGATTTCATCATCTTGCATCCCAAAAAGGCTCTCGGATGACTTGTATCATAAAAATTTTGATAGTGGAGGCTACGTAGCCTTGGTAAGGCACGCGGTCGGTGTTGTAGGCTCATGCGAAAGACATGGATTCTTTGAAGAATACATGAGTTGCATGCTGTTCTTCTACACACTTCGAGGGCACCCAATGCGCTGGTGTACCACACTTCTCGAAAAATCTATTCACTCTCTTGCTCATCTAGTCACAAAGATAGACCATGCTTTTAATCACTATGACCATAAAGCACTCAACAAAGAAATTTTGAAATTACGAAAAGCACCCAATGAATCTGTTGAATAGTTTCAGACACGCTTTTGTAATATTGCAGACCGATTCATGGAAGATGATATTGATTGGGAATTTATTGATGGAAGATTTGAGTATCTTCTTCACATATCTGAACCCTGCTCAGCACACTCCGGTGATGGAGCTGCGCAATCACAAGAAGGAAAAGTTGTTGTCACAAGTGATTGTTTGCCTTCATCTCATCCAACAACTCCACCACCGTAGAGTCATCTGGGAGATCATGCACACAACTCGATTGAACTGTCACATCCTCCCACCCCACTTGCTCTTGAGATTTGCATAGATTTGGTTTGAAAACCTATTGGTTGTCACGTGGACTCATTCACTCGACCTCTATCCTCATATTCTGTTGATCCTCAGGATTGTACTATCTTGTATTCTTCCATTCCGGACTCCTCACCTGTTGTGAACGAGGATCAAGCTATTGATGGAGTTGGTGTTATGCAGCCAACCTACACCATCATTCATGATGAGTGTGTGCGGGGATGTAAAGAAGAGCCTACAGTGAAGGATGACTCCCTTCCAGCTGCACCTCATCTGCTTCATCTTGACATCCCTTGTGATTCTTCCACTACCAATTTCTCCTGTTAAAACTCATTTCCAGATGCTTCTACTTCCGATCATTCATAGGGTACATCGAATGTCAGTCTTTCATTATAGTGAAGAGAGGACACATCTTCCTCAAAAAATCTGTTCAATCTATCATCTATTGTTCTTGAAAAAACAAAGGGTGAACATATTTTATTCCCATCTACCCCTCTGCGTGATTCATCAAATCACGAGGATACTGACAAAAATCCTAAATTTTTTGTTCTTGGTTGTCATGATCTATTCACTTCCTCATCCGATCACAATGTTGATTCAACCATTGTTAATCTATCCATGACACTGGTCTACAATGATCTATTTGTCAATGAAGTCAAAACCCCACAGACTATCGAGGCACTTCAGCCTGAGTTCATGGTTATATCAGGCCCTTGTTGTCCTGTGGTTGGTTTCACTTTCGATCAGGAAATTGTTGAAACAAACAAAGCTCCTCATCACTCTCTGCTATGCATAGAAGATCAACCAAACACCCACATTTTTCTTCCTCCACTTAGAATACATGATCCCATCGCTCATATGTTGGAGGAATCTTACATAGAAAGCACACATGCACAACACAAGTGGTCTACCTTTCTCACGTTTGCTTTCATGTCACAGTCAAGAGAATGCATACACTCAACATCTTCACGCAGTGAATCACAACATCATGGCAGCAACATGGAATGCTTGTCATGCACTTTCACGCATCTTTGTTTTGTGTTTTCTTGTAAGCTCGGAGTGTGTTTGTCTTCAATGTTATATCTTTCTTGTTTACTGGTTCACACAGTTGTCTTGTTCTTGAACCATGCCTTCACCAACATGGGTCAACCAATGTGTTAGTGGCTGCATTGGAAGTATCACTTCATGTGAGATGACCCATGCATTGTTAGCTTAGGAGTAGGAGTAGTGTTTTCTTTGGAGTTGTTTGCTTGCATGCTTGTTTGCTTACTTTGCATGTTTGTTATTTTGCCTTCTTGCTTGTTTTCTTACTTGATTTTATTTTTCTTTTGCTTCTAATCTTGCTTTGCTTTGTTTGTTAGTTTGCTTGTTTCATTTCATAGGATAGTTTCGCATGAAACCATGTATGACTCTTGAAGTAAGCTGGGTAAAGTACAAGAGACCTTGTGCTATTATCACTACTTGGTTATCTATCATCTTGCCTTTGTATGAAGAACTTGTTACTTTTGGTCCATGATACATCAAAGGAAAATATCTATTGTTCGAGGTGAACCTTGGTGAAAATACAACACTTGTGTGCTAACTAGTGTCACCTTCTCTAGTCGGTTGTTTTTGGGTTAACCCTTGTCAACTCAATCAAGTAGAGTAAGGTGAGGGGGAAAACCTTAACAGGCACGTTATAGATACAATAAACTACTTCTCTACTAGAATAACCTCTTCTTCTCTTAATAAGTTAGGATCCCTTTTCTGCCTCTGAAATGAATAAGTGCTATGCAAATTGAAAAATGAAAAATGAAAAAAAATAATTGAAGAAATTTTGAAATCAAAATAAATAAGGCGAAAGAAGAGAAAGGCTTCCTGAGCAGGGAGGTGAAGCAAGTAACTCCTCCAGGGTACTGACTAGGCTCACGGGTAGCAGAGCCATGCTTGTGTTCCTATGTGACTACACCGGGGTACTGTCTAGGCCTGCGGACAATGGAACAACACCAAAGATGAAACTAAGACTCTGACGACTATACTGCTTGTGCACCAATATACCCCTCAACCCCAATCGAAACAACTGTGTTTCCTTGACTTGGAATGTGTGTCAATCGACCAAGAGATTAGCAGATGCTACATCTTACAATCAAGCTAGTGTGGAAACCAAGAGGAGTTGAGAACTAAACAATACTTCTGGAGGTGTTAGACTTGCTTTCCATGAACAAGGTCCATTCAGAGAGCTGGAGTTATACCAGTGTGTCACCAAGTGTTGTAGCGGCTACAACCACCCTCCAAAATTTTGTCTTAGCCTCATTTTGGAGCCTTCCTTCTAAACTTCACAACATCTTGCCTTACTTCATCAAATTCACAAGCTTCAATGTTTTTCTTGCACAGGACAACCTATTGATCATAATTTGATGCACTCCCCTCATAGGTTTTTCACCCATACTCAATCCAGCTGTAGGTTGAGTAGCTTCCCTCACCTCACCCACATGCATGTTGTTCCATCTTCTGAACCTTTCATTCATCGTTTGTATGCATGATCATTAACTTATGCTTACACTTAGTATCACCATGCATTCGCACTCACATTCACTTTCAGTTGCCCGTCGGCAAGTCTAACCAACCTTGACCTGGACTCTGCCTCACCAAGAGCCTCACCAAGAGATCGTTACACAATCTTGAAAAGGAAGGCTCTGCCCTCCTCCCTAGAAATGCACATTTCTGCCCAATGGTTGTTCCCCAAGCCTGTTTTGTGCAATCCTGAGGGATAGTGACTGCTTGCCAAGAAAATTGCGCAATGCAGTCACTGAACCTGCAACCATTGCTAGCGGAGATTGAGAATTGCGCAATCCTAGCAGTCAGTAGCCAGAATGGACTATGCATTGTGTATTTCTAGCAATAATTCAATCTCCCAGTAGCCCAGACTCTGCCTTGTGTAGTCTTGGCATTTGGTCTCCCAACCTCGTGGCCGAAATTGTGCGACCTTCATGATAAGTCACACAAGTATGTTACAAGTCAGTTCTCAAGTTCAATTTGTTTTTCAACTGACAGATTGCTTACCATGAGTGTTTTCATGTCCCCAGGTATTTCAGGTTCTCATCTTCCTCTCAGTAGTGCAAGCAAAATGGTTTCCATGACTTAGAGTTGAAGACACCATTTAGAGCACACTTAGAGATGCAGTCGATCAAGTGTCTATGAGCTTGCCTACTTAGAAGGACATCAAGTTGTTCATAGAAAAGGACATCAACATATGAAAGTAGCTACATCACAGTGAGAAACATCCTGAACAATAGTTGAAGGTAGCATACCAAATGCAGCGAATGGAGTGAATGCAGTGAACGCAACAAATGAAAGAGGAAGGTTGTTGACAACACAGAGGTGGGACACAGTTTTAAGATCAAGCATATCCACTGATAATGAATGCAAATTTGGAGACTCGTGTTATAAGGTGATGACGCGACATGAAGGTCGTGCGAAGATAGAGAAAGGAACAGAGAAGGAGTTTCATGTGCTGAAACAACAACTCAGGAAGAACATGAAGCTGCATAGACAGACGAATGAGTTGTAGTAGGAACACGAACAATTGTGGGCACAACATGCACTCACAGATGAAACTGCACCTGTACAAGTTAAAGATCAATCCCAGCAGTTGATACAGAGCAGACATGGTGAGTAGTGTTGTTGATCGCATGTAAGGGATTCAACAACATGCTTGTCATTATGTGCATGCATGCAATCCAACCCATTCAACACACTCACCAAGGCAAAGACAAGAAGCAAGTCCAACTGGAGCTAAACATGTACTTCAGCAAGTTGATGTGCATGACCACCAGCACACACTTGAAGATCAACATGGACACTATGCATGTGCATGTTAGCAGACGAGTTGAATGAAGGGGTCGAACCAATGCACTGGTTGCAATGAAGGAAAGAGTTTGCTTCAGAAAGATGTCATTATGAGGTGCATGCACACCATCACAGACGACCAAGCTTGGCATCAACTCACCACCCTCACCATCACAAGCATGTCAAAGAGTTGGTCTCATCACAGTGGACCAAGTATCAATGATGTCTTGCATGGCTTTCTCAAGCCATTTTGTCTCACATGAGTACATGTGCATTGTAATGTTGAGTCATGTCAAGTGTAAGTCAAGAGTCAATAGTTGGATGTAGCAGTCATAATGTAGGTGAAGATTCATGAGGGTAGTTGAATTGTCACAAAGGGGAATGTTAAGGGTCACCCCACCCTTTGCTATAAATATTCCATCATAACTCATTGTAGAGGCTTTTGGTTAGCCAAGCTTCTAATAAGACTATCTTGGAAAGAGCTTGGACAGTATTGTAACGCGCCTTGGCTTCTCCACTGCATGGAGCTAGTTCATCTCTTTGGAGGGGCCAGCGGATGTGGCTGTAACGTTCCATTGTTGGGGCTACCGGGTTCACATGGATGTATTGTATGATTTGAACTTACACTTATTTATATAATAAGAGCCAACACGTTTTCACACATGTATTGTATCTGTTGTATGACTGATCTTTAACACTTGTAATGCATGTTGCTTTAACCTATGTTCTACATCTGAACTATTTCATTTGTTGTAATGCATAATATATTAATGGAAATGTGTTGTATATGTTGTTAATGTTATCCCGTCCGTGTCAACTGCTCTGCCAAACATCAGAGAAACGTTTCATATGAAGCTCGCTATAGCAACTGTTGCACTCGTTCGAACTGATCTATGAGTGTTGTATGTGTTATCTTACCTTGTATGTTGTGACTGCCACATCCGTGTGGACTGCTCCGCTGGAAGCTATGTATGTCCTTTGTGTTGTGTATTCCTAGCCAAGTTGGGACTGATCCCTTTCAACCTAGTACTCACCTTCACCCTCATCTCAACCCACCTATGTTAAAACCTCTCATACACCTTCCTTGACTTGCTGCAGCGGTCACACCCTTTCTACTGACAAAGTTATATTACTTACCTATGTGCGACATCACGGTCAAGGCATTACCATATGATCCATTGTTGGGACTCCTACACCAAATGGTCTGAGTTCTAATTGGGACTTCTTACCGAGGAGATCCCCTTACATGTTGGTGAGTCCAACACCGTCAACAGAACCCAACTAAAGCATTGGAAAAATAATTTTGTTCCCAACCCAATTTCCTCCTTTGTTTCAAACTGTTTTGTCTAGCCCCTTATCATAACCACAGGCTTACCTCCTTCAAGTCCTATTCTTAACATCGCCTAGTAAACTTCGTTCTTGGGACACCTAGAAGTTGTTGACACTCCTTAGCACACACTCTTATTCGTTCATTTGCATGCATTTTGACCTATTTCTCCCTTATGATGCCCTGACACTTACTAACTCTCCTCAATATGCATTGACATTGTTTGGCATGTATTAGCATTCCTTTTCATTCTTTGGGATACCCTAACAACTACCCTTACTTTTTTTGGGATTTTGGAACCCAACCAAGTCTTTCCTCGACTACAAAAACTTGACCAAGTTACAATGAATACAACTATATTATGCCTTTGTTTACCTAAGAACTGAATATAACTCATCTTAGGCTACTCATGCCTAATTTCAACTTATCCCACTTAACAAGTTACAAGTTACCAAGTTAAGGGTCACATCCAACGGTGGCCATAAAACAACTAAGCAACATAGTTTACATCTTGACATGCCATAACACCCCGCACATCTAACAATCCCTTGGCACTATGTGGCACATATTAACACCCTCTTCATTCATTGGCATGCTTTAACACTCCCTAGCACACCCTGCCACTCCCTAACATGCCCTAACAATATAGCATGCCTTGGCACTGCCTAGCATATAACCTTGTGATTGCCTCCTTAGCACAACTAAAACTCAATGACACTCCCTATCACACATTATTATATGTTCATTTCAATGCATTTTTAACTAGTTCTCCCTTGTGTTTTCATGGCAATCCCTAACACTCCCTGGCACAAATTGACACACCCTGACACCTAACACATCTTGGCATGCCGCCCTGACACTCTAGCATTCGTTGGAACTACCTAGCATACCTTGTCACTCCCTACTTAAAAAACCTAGAACTTGCTGAAACTTCTTGTCACACACTCTTATTCATTTATTTCCATGCATTTGAAACTAGTGCTCCCTTATGTATCCTTGGCACTCCCTAACACTCCCCGGCATACATTGGCACATCGTGGCACCTGGCACATATTGGCTTGTTTCCTTGACCTCTAGCATGCCTTAGGACTACCTAGCATACCTTCTCACTCCTTCCTTAGTACACCTAGAATTCACTGACACTTCCCATCACAAACTCTCATAATTCATTTACATGCATTAATTTGACCTAGTGCTCCCTTTTATTTCCCTAACACTCCCTAACACTTCCTAGCACACATTGGTACACCTTGGCACCTATCAAATATTGGACACATGTTGGCCTGACACTCTAGCATGCCTTAGAACTACTTAGTATACCATGTCACTCCCTTCTTAGCAAACCTAGAACTCATTGACACTCCCTCACACACACTCTTATTCATTAATTTCCCATGCATTTTGACCTTGTGCTCCCTTGTGTTTCCCTAGCACTCACTAACACTCCTTAGCATGCATTGGCACACCTCGGCACTTGTCACATCTTGGCATGATTCTCTAGCACTCTAGCATGCCTTGGCACTACCTAGCATACATTTACACTTCCAAAAATACCTTGTCACTCCCTCCTTAACACACTTGGAACTCGTTGATACTCCCTATCACACACTCATATTCATTCATTTCCATGCATTTGAAACTAGTGCTCCATTGTGTTTCCCTGGCACTTAGCCCTAACACTCTCTAGCATGTGTTGGCACCACACCCTGGAACCTAGCACATCTTGGCATGCCTAACATGTCTTGGAACTATCTGTCATGTGTTAGTACTTCCTATCATTCCCTGGCACACCTTGGCACTCCATTGTTGTCATGCCCTCATAGATAGCCTTACTTTTGTTGTGGCTTGGGAACCCAACCAAGTCATTGGAAAAACAATGTTGTGCCCAACCCAAAGTCTCCCTTTGTTTGAAATTTCTTTTTCCAAACCATTATCGCAACCATAGGCTTTCCTCCTGCAAGTCCTATTCTAAACTTATCCTAACATACTTCATCCTTAGGACACCTAGAATTCCCTAACACTCATTGGCACACACTCTTATTCATTCATTTCCATGCATTTTGACCTAGTTATCCCTTGTGATGCCCTGACACTCCCTAACACTCCTAAGAATGCATTGACACTACCTGGCATGTGTTATCATGCCTTTTCATTGATTTGCATGCCTTGACACTCATTATCTATCATGCCCTCAAAACTACCCTTACTTTTTTTGGTACATGGGAACCCAACCATGTCTTGCCTCGACTACAACAACTTGAACAATGTATGGTTACTACAACTAGACTATGCCTTGTTCACCTAAGGACTTCCTATAACTAATCTTATGCTACTCATGTCTAATATCAACTCATCGCGCTTAACAATTTACCAAGGCTTTCATCCAATCGTGGCCATAAAACAACTAAGAAACATAGTTTACATCTTGACATACCATAACACCTGACACGTCTAACAATACCTTGGCACTATGTAGCATGTGTTATCATCCCTTGCATTCCTTGGCATGCTTTAGCACTCCCTAATACACTGTACCACTCCCTGACATTCCTTGACACTCTAGCATGCCTTGGCACTACCTAGCATATAGCCTTGTCACTCCCTCCTTAGCACACATAGAGCTCACTGATAGTCCCTATCACTCACTCTTATCTGTTCATTTCCTTGCATTTTGAACTATAGTTCTCCCTCGTGTTTCCGTGGTTCTCCCTATCACTCCCTATCACACATTGGCACACCCTGGTACTTGGCACATCTTGGCATGTCGCTCTGGTACTCTAGCATTCCTTGTCACTACTTATCATTCCTTGTCACTCCCTCCTTAGCACTCCTATAACTCACTAATACTCCCTATCACACACACTTATTCATTCATTTCCATGCATTTGAAACTAGTTCTCCGTTTTTTTCCCTGACACTCCATAACACTCCCTAGCATGCATTGAAACACCCTAGCACCTGACACATCTTGGCATGTTTCCCTAGCCTCTAGCATGCCTTAACACTACCTAGCATACCTTTTCACTCCCTCCTTAGCACACCCAGAGCTCACTTACATTTCCTATCACAAACTATTAATCGTTCATTTGCATGCATTATTTTGACCTAGTGCTCCCTTGTGTTTCCCTAGCATTACTTAAATTGATGCCTATATGGGTAATTTTATTCCTAGGTCGATGCTTTGAATACTTTCTCCTTAGAGAGATTTGTTATCTCTCCTCTTCATGGATGACTTCTTTTTGTTTTTACGTCCACAATAGCATTCCAGACTTAATTGTCAATTTCCTTTGTAATTTCCAATTTTCTTAATAAATATAAAAGCCTGAAATTTCCTTTTCCCTTCGCACAAATCCTGAAACCAAAAGGTAAAATCTAGAATCTACATATTGAGATGTCTACTTCAACAATCTTTAATCTAGAGCCTTAGAGACCCAGATACCTTTTTCTCTCGCGATAGATCTGTAGATATAGATGATTTGATTAGTTACCATATTGTCCACTTCGACAAGGGTCACATATATTTGAACCCATATTTACTTGTTAACTAAATAACTCATTGGGCCTAGATAACTTTTGGGAACGAGTCTCAAAATATGCTCCTTGTTGTAATTTGTAGTTGGTAGAGTATGTACACCTTCATAGATTTTAATTTTTATAATTTAACTATGGTGATCTAATAACATGTTGGAGTAATATGGGAGAGGCCTGAGATCAAATCTTTCACCTACCACTATATCACCAAGAGTATATCCAACAATGTGTAAGACAAATATGCCAATAACCTATGACTTAGCAAAAGTCGAAACATCATGTGGGTTGGGGCACCTACTCTTTGAGCATTATAACAATAGAAAAAACATGTCCCTTGGAATTGAACCCAAGTGGATGACAGAGAAAATTGTTCTCTCAACCACTCTAGCCTCACCCTGAGACTGCACCTTCATAGATATTAGAATTCAAATCACTGTGTAAAGGGGAGTCCCTTGTCCCACGAATAAGGGGGTCTCATGAACTAATTTGGTTTTTAGTTTGGATGTGACCTTAAAGTTAGATTATTATTATTATTATTTAATTCGGGGTGGTTATGAAGGTTGCTATTGGAAGACTTGTGGCACATGAGGAAGGCCACACATGTGACTTAACATGCTCTTGTACTTGGTCTTCTTCCTATTTTTGGGAGATTATTCTTGTAGGGTGAACTTGAAGAGGGTATTTTCTTTCTTTTTTTATATATTCTAGGAGGGCATACTCGTGGAGACATTTCTTACTATTTTTGGACACACACACACATATACAATCTCATGTAGTTTGGGCATGGTAAAAACCCTAATTCACACTCACCTCCTTGGATTTTCTTTGGGGAGATGAACCACTTTCTATTTTAGGATTTTGAGGATTTATCTTCTCATGGATTGCTCTATTTACTTGGCATCTTGCACATTTATCTATGCAGTTAGCCCATCGGGACAAGGAAAATGGTGGATATATATCCTACACTAGAAGGCATTTTCCAAACAATATAGGGGCCCAACCAGGTTCAATTTTCCTGATAAAAAAAAATCTATGGTGCTAATTACCTTGGAATTCACAAATGCAGAGTGGTTTCATGCATGGATAGTTTTAGAGGGCGCATTCTACGTGGACACATGTATTTGACTTGGTTTAATTCCTATTTCTGGTGGTGAATCCCGTTAAAGAGCATTATTAGGGGCATATTATTGCTATTTTTGGATGGGAGCTAATTTTTAGGAAGGGCTAGTTTCCACATGTTGTAACGTGATCCACCACAAATTTATGAGGGATCTAATAAATCCATCACTATAATATTTGTTTGAATTTTATGGGAGTTAGTTAAAAGATAGCATTTTGTTGTATAAGAGAATAGATTCACTTTATAAGGTGATCTCTCTCCCCATTATAATGGTGGTTGATTTGTGGATGAAGGAGGTCTCGTCTTGGGCTACATTTTATTTAAATTTTTCAATCTTAACATAAGATTTCATATGTGAGGCTTAATTTTTGCATGCATTTAATGTTGATGGATAGTTGTAGGAATCTCTTGTGAAGAATATGTTGTGAAGGCTTTATAATGGGGCATTTATCATTTGGATGGGAGTATTGTATGGGGATTCTCCTTCTTATTTTCTTTTTATTGTTATATATTTTCATATATTAATTCCTTTTTTTGAACCATGGGAATTGGTAACTTGTTATAGTGACCTAGGCTAGGCTTCAGAGTAAACCAATTGTCTACGCTATAATCTAAGAGTATATTAAACAACCCACAAGCCATGCATGCCAATAACTTGTGACTTAGCAAGGGCTAAGGTGTCTCAAGGCACACTGGAGTGCACCTCTATTTGAGGGGAATATACCCTTATAGCTTTACCACAATGGGCCAGAGTCTCATTGGAGATTTTAAATTGGGTGGAGAGAGTGAAAAACCTACCTTCTAACCATATTGTAAATCCACCTCGATGTTATCGATATTAATTCCTCATTATCAAAGAAGTTGTTATTGCGATTAATATATCATTGTAGGGCAACATGTCCTCCAACTTGTTCAAGAGTAGTACTAATAGGACTCTCCAAGACTCACTACCATAACTATTTTTCACAATATCAAGTTTGAATTTGGCATGTTATTTGCAAACCTCTCCTTAACCATTCACCAAACAACCCTTTTTAGATTGATATCCTTAACTCTATTTTCCCTAGATTTGGAAGGTACTAGTTTTGCGATTTTTCTTCATCTTTCCCTTGCCATACCACTCACTATTCCATTATGCTACTATTGCCCATTTTGTTAAGCCTAGCTCTTCAAAATTAAACATGTGCCTCCACTCGATAACTTTAGTAATCTTATCATTAGAGATGCCTTGCTCAAGTTGGACAAGATTCAAGTAGAAGTGTGTGGAACAATTATTGTGGTCACTATAGGTAACCTTCCTAAGTGCACAAAACTAGCCCCTTAATGCTTAAGAATTTACATTATATAGGGGTGCTATATTTTTATAATAGATACAATCAACCTTCCTTAAGCCCACATATACCCACATAGTCTATGTATCCAACCAAAAACATATTAAACATTCCCAAAGCCATGTGACATTCTCACTAAAAATATGCATTATACACAAAATGCACATATTCAAAAACTTTTACTCTATATATTATATGTATCTGCCCAAAATGAGTCTAAACTTTCTATATTTCTTATTTTTGTTTTTAAGCAACTATCATTGATAACCAATTCTATTTGCAATTCAATCATCTTTATAAATTTTAACTAAGTTTTTGAAATTAAAAATATTAAAAAACTGTCCATTTCTATTTGCAATTCCCATCATCTTTGTAAATTTTAACTGTGTTTATGAAATTAAATTTTTTGAAAACCTAAAAAATTTAAACTAACGTTATTGGCACTACAAAGCATTAAAGAAAAATAAGTTGTATATTTCCCTCACCATGAGTTTTAACTTAATTTGAGGGGGGCATGCTTTCTAAAATTAAACCACAACATGAACGACACCTCAGTCTTTCTTTTATTTGTTTGTTTTTCCCTCTTCCAGTGGTTTATCGATCAACAATTTCAGGGCAACATATTATTTGCTTATTCGAGCAAATTTCTTGCTATGTTCTGTGCTCCCACCCATTTCTTGTGTGAGGTAAGCATTGCACTTAAGTCTGTACTATATTATTGTTTTCTGAAAGCAAGGAAACTTTGTTGGGCTTTTTAATTTAAGAGAAGACTGACACTGGGACTAGAAATATATATGGGGTAAGCAGTTGGAAGTGAAAACAATATACTTTACCTATGCCTATAATTTTTTCTTGATTCTAGACATTAAGCTTTCCACTAAACTGGGTTTTGGAATGAAATTTTCTATAATGAGTTTCACCATTTTAGAAAATGATGTATTGGATTATTTTGAGGGAATATTTCTTGTTCAGTTCTACTTGGTTTCATTTCTTTGTACAACCCTTTCAACTCCAAGAACACCTTCTTCCACCCATGGTACCTGTACAACCCATACATCCAACTAATCCCTTTCAACTAGCTACAATGGATCCTAACTTAAGGAGGGTCTATGTGGGTAATTTTCCTAAAGACATGCAACCTGCTAGAATGACTTATTTTTCTCTAGTTATGGAGACATTGAAGAAGGCCCTGGTGGTTTTGACAGACAAACTAGTAAATCCAAAGGATACTCCCTTATTCTTTACAAAACAACTTAAGCAACAAATCGAACCCTGGAAGATCCTGTTAAATCAATAGATGGACATCAACCTTTTTGTAGATTAGCATTTGAAGGACAAAAGAAGAAAGTTACAACAAACCAGGGCCAAGTTGTTCCTGATTTGAAGGATAAATGTGATGTAAATCATGTTTCACAATATGGTGGACTGGGTCATGGGCCATTCAATCCACCACAATCCATCACTTTTTGGTCATCGGAATACCGTGAACCTAGCATCAATACCAGTTATCGGTCTAAGTCCATATGGATTAAGTGATGCAGCACTTCCAAGTTTGTCTAGAGACCCTGCTATAGCAAACCTCCCTTATAGTTCATTAAACTCTTCAGCATTGTTGGACTTGGGCAGCCAACCTATTCTCCAAGGAACAACTTCTGGTCGAGCATCACTAAGTGCAGGCAGTTACGTTCTTGGTCCATATGGATCCGCTGGCTATGGAAGTCACTCATATAGCAGTTTTGGAGGTGCATCATCTCACGATGGGATTTATTCAAGTTCATCTGTTGCCCAAACTGTTGCATATGATGGAGCAAGTCATTTCCCCCTTACATCTCATCAAAGTCAACCCGCAAGGGCATGAAGAAAAAGACACTTACAACTTTCACGATCTTCAGCACAACCACATATGCCAGTAGTCCAAGGCTCATTTGTAGGTGGCTCATAGCTTTCAGGAAGAGGCTGACCACACTCCTGACATGTATGTATAGCCAACTGGTTGAAAACAAAAGCATTATATTGGATTTTAGAACATTGCAACATCAACAAAAATAATGGACCAATAGAAACATTCTAAAAGCTTAAAATATCATCTAATCTCAGAAAGTTGAAACACATTGATGAAATATTAAATTCAAAGAATTTGAATCCCAACCAAATGAGAGCGTACTAGCCATATACACTATAGCCAGGGTTTTTGATCGAACGATCTCCTATGGGCTAAAGGAAGTTCACATATTGATTCTTGGTTTAGATGGAGTAGGTTAGATATTTCATTTCTATGCTCTGCTCTGTTTTTTTAAAGCTTGATGGAAGAAGTTAAAATATTTATGTATCAATATTGCTATTTTTATGGATATTCTTGTTTGTGAAGCTCAATCAAGTTTGGACACTCCATTTTTTTAGATATTATATAATTATAATTTTTTTAAAAGCTAGATGGAAGAATAGTGATTATGATGTATTGTAATTCTTATCACCAAGATTGTGTGTGAAACTCATCAAAAATCAAGTTTTGACACTTCTATGTTTTATGTATTATATAATTATGCTTTTTTTTAAAGCTAGATGGAAGAAGAGTGATTATGATGTATTATAATTTTTATTGCCAAGATTGTGCGCGAAACTCATCAAACTTGGACACCATGTATTGTAATGCTTATTGCCAAAATTATATGTGAAATTCAATCAAGCTTGGACACTCCTTTGTATTGTTTAACACTCCTATGTATTATATGTTATATATTTATGGTGTTGAATAGCTCTATAAGACTATAATATGTTTATGGGATTTGTAAACATCAAAGACAACAATTCTCTACAAATTCAAACTGGGGGAGTACGTGAGAAAAGTGCCCACTACAGGATTCTATATAGAGATTGTGCTGTTTAAGAATCCGATCTTCACTATTTGGGATGTAGGGGGCTAGATAAAATTCGCCATCTGTGGATACAGTAAATGGTCAATGCCGAGGTATATTCCAAAGTTTTTATCTATATTTTACTGGAAATTGTCTCCTAGTTTTTCTTTTAAGAAGTTTGTTTCTTTAAGCCATGTCTTCATATGTTGGATTCATTTAGTAAATTCATGACATAGCATTGTTGGATTCATTAGATAAATTTATGACATGAGATTCTTTGTTTGGGAGATTTTATAATGTGTACGATTATTAAAAAAAATAAAAAAATTAGATGTCAAAATAATTTGACTATTTCAACCCATAAGCCCTAATCCATATCTATAAATTTGGGATTGGATTTCTCCTCCAAGGAAGAACTGCGTGTGATATCATCTGACACAATCACATAGCACCTGAAATTCATCTTCGAAAATCTCGGCCTAGGCAGTCAAACAGATCCTTAGTGTTGGTCAAATTGTTGAATGGTTTATCGTTAAATATTACATATTTGGATTATGGCTTCCATTGGGGTTTAGTCATGTTTGCAAGTGGTTATTGGATGAATACAAGCCTCTCGTAGCTCCTCACTAAGATCACCTTAAGTAATTAGTGTGTTTTCAAAATGATTGTTTTTTAATCATGGTTGGATTTTGTAGTTTTGTGTTTAGTCTCCAACTGTTTCTTTGCTAGTAGTCAGCATGCTTACTTAAGTTATAGCTTATTGTTAATTAGTTTGTTTTCACCCAGCCACAAGATTGAAACCTCCAAGATGTAGGATAATGTTGTGCGCTGAATTTTGTGCTGAGGCTTTTACATATTCTTTAGAGGTTGTGTTTGACCTGTGAAAGTAATAGCAATCTTGCCTATATGTTGTTTCCAAATTTAAAACATCACCTTTTATTTCCTTAGAGAGGCAATATGGTAGCTTACTTGTTATTCACTTTTATCTTATGTTGGGTCTTGTAGAAGAAATTTGGCTAAATATTTTTTCAAAATTTAAGACATAGCCTTTTGTTTGTGTAGAAAGGCAATATAGTAATTTGCCTATTGTTTAACTTTATCTTATGTTGGGTTTTGCAGAAGACATTTACAGAATATGCTAAACGGTCTACTTTTGAGACACCACTAACAAGTGGTGTTTCATATGTCCAAAAAGTTCTTCACTCACGGAGAGAGGAGTTTGAGAGGCAGCAAGGGTGGAAAATAAAAATGATGAAAACTAGGGAAATATCACCTATATAGGATGAATATGCACGAGTTATATTCTCGCAGGATATTGTTTCATACATCAAATCGCTTGATATGATGTCCGGGAAGGTATGCACATTGATCTTACTCTACTTATTCGTTTCTCAAGCATGTGGATATTATCTATCCAACTAGTATCCACATGTGACAAAGGTATTTGTTTCTATTAAAACATCTCCTTAGTATAGTCGTTCATGTGTTTTCATGTATGCTAGAGATCAAACATACCTTGCTTACATCTTTAGAGCTTTGTGGGCACGTGGTATTAAATTTCTATTAAATTGTTGTTTGCAGTATGGTTATTTGCTGCAACGTCCAGAATTTGAGACAAGCTTGGAATCATGAGTCATTTAAGAATAAGACACTCTAGGTTTAGTGATTATAAACAAGCAACCAAGAATACCCAAAACAAATTTCATCTTTTTATTCCTTATTTTTTTGGTGAAATGCCCTATATTTAGAAAGAGGACTAGAAAAATCCATTTTTCATGTACAATAGAAACAACCTAGTACATTGACTGAACAAGGGTGATCCTTTTCACAGCTTCAACACAAACCTTTTATCAGGTGAGGCACACTCACCAGGATTTGACCCTTGTTCATCATGACCACAGTTGCTCCCACTTACCACTAGATCATAGTCCAAGGGACAATAAAATATTTTCTTCTAGATTGAAAGTACATGAAGAAATGCATCCTCCAAACTAAAAGCTTAAATTTCTCTCTCTCAAACAAAAACATTATTTGACTCTGACGAGTGTAACTGCCCATAGATCTCTTTGAGGAGACACTAATTCAGGTTGGTTAGATCTTTTACGTATTGTGAACCCTACATTATTTCCCTTCATGAAGAAACTCCCATTGTGTCCCTCTTCATGAGCAGAACAATTCCCTTTTGCATCATTTCCCAAAAATCCTCTGTTTTTCCTAGTTTACAAGACCGACGCTAATGACCCTTGTTCTCCTCATGCCGATATGCAGGGGTTAGAACTATCCCTAGCACCGACCGAAGTGACTGAGCCTTGTTCTAGTCACGTCGATCCTCTTTTGGAAAGTTTTTTAAATAAGGAGCCGAAGCTTCCAGCTCTAAAAGCTTCGTAACGGAAGTCTGGTAAATGGTTGGGACGGATGGAGTCGAGGATGTCAGTTTGGGCTCCTTTCCCCTATAAGGATGGAACTACCTCAAGAGATAAGACCTTCTCCCATGAGAAGAGGAACCATCTCCCATCCATTCATGCTATATAAACCCCCTTTCTTCCCAAGCACAAGCTAGTGTTAATGTTGGTATGTTAGTACTAATTAAGCTTGGAGTAAACAACAAGCTATTCATAGTTGTAGCTCTCTAGTTGTGTGCGAGGGAGAAGTGTGAATTTGGTTTAGTGTGAAGATTAAAGGGAAGAGCCTTAAAACTATCATTGTTGAGGCCATCATGGAATGCTAACAGAAGTGTGTGGGAACCTGGTTTGTCGAAGGAGAACAGCAACATCAAGACAATTGTTATAATCTCTTCTTGATTTAATATATATGCAAATATTGATTGATTTCCTACATAATGTTTCATCTCACATGTTTGTGGCTTAATGCTTCTTGACTTGTTAAGTAGGTTGAATTATAATTTGTCTATTATCATGGTTGTTGTTTGTTGTTGTTTACTTGTTTCAGGTGTTCGAAGAAGGAAACGGGAGATAGCTGGAGCAAGCAAGCAAGGTCATCACCAAACAGGATAAGCATACTAAGAGGTAGGCCCTCTTAATTGGTTCTAACCTAAGGAAATCTTCCATAGAATGTCTTGTTTGTGGCTAGACCCACTATCAGGCTAGAGGAATTGTTTGTGTCCGCACTTAGAATTTTACTTCACCACAAATTGGCGACTCCACTGGGGATCCAATCCTTCTGTTTGTTTGCTTGGAATTTCATGGTTTTGTGTGAAATTTTCTAGTTTCGCCATTTCCCTTTAGTTCTATTTTCTTTGCTTTTCTTACTGCTCTGGGTTTGAAATTCACAGTAGCAAGTCTAGTCCTAACTTTTGAAAATTTTATTTTTTTCTTTGCATCCTTGCTCAACGCACTTATTTCGCTGACAGTCGCGCCGATCAGTGCAATATGCTGAGAAACAGTCGCGTCGACCCCCTTCTGGTGCTCGTTGTTAGTTAGGCAGTCGCACCAATGCCTGTAAGTAAAGATTAGGGTTCACCCTAGATCTTGACCAATGTGTTTTGCTCTCAAGATTTCTACCCTATAAGTTGTTTAGACCGCCTTCTCTCTAACTAGAAAGTTTCTTTTCATTTGGTTTATTTGCTTGTTGATATGCCATCTTTTCACTTGATTTCTTGGGTCATTGGATGGTTAGTGGCACTAGGGCATCTAGCTTGTCATCCATTTAGCTGATTATGAACTTAATGAGTCAAGTTGTTGGTGCATTTACTCCTTGCATTTCGTTTATGGTCCTTCTATGGCTTTGACCTACATTACACAAGTTTGAAAAGTTTTCGTTTGCTTGACTAAACGACTCTTTTCCAGCATAGATCACATTGCTTGTCTTGTTTTTGTTAAATTCGTTGTGTCATTAGTTTGAAATAGATTCTCTTTTTGTGTTTTTCATTTGCTTAAGAATCGATTGCCTCGAAAATTTTTCATTGAAGTGTTTCATGAGAAATTCATTTTGTCATTTCATGAAAAGTACAAAATTCTAGTTTCTTGCATCAATATGTTATGGTAGTTAGCATCATTGAAGGCTAGGATTGCATTGGCATTTGAAAAGAAAAAGAATTCTCTTTTCTTTTGAAAGGACTATTCAAGTGTACTTGTTAGGAAATTAGGAATTGGAATGTATTTTTCATTAGTTTATTTTCTCGAAAAGTGAAGTAGTGAAAAATCATTTTGCTTTTGGTTGCTTGGTTGTTTGCATTTGATTGTATTTTCTACCCTCTCTAGTGTAGAAAATTCATCAAATTGAAAGGGTCTTGTCTCATTTAGTTGCATTTAGGGCTTTTCGAGTCACATCGCTAAGGCTTGAAAACTAAGACATAATTCAAGATAAACTTTAAAATGAAATCAATTAATCTAAGGCACATTTTAAACCTAACGATCACATCTAGAAGGTCTAGGCTAGAGACGTGTTTCGACGTCTTTAAACCTAGCAGCTGTTGTTAGCTTAGGCACTAGACAGTGCTAGTATGGATTTGTGCTCCCCATAATATTGAGTATATAACTGCAGACTCCTCTAGGTTGAAATCCTTTATCCATAGGAAGCTGAGTCTGCCACCTTGCAAACGTGATACACCGAACACAAGATTCGGGGATATTACCTGCCTGTACTTCTCGATTTGCCGGAGGTATTCTATAGTTCACGGTTGCTGGGTAATCCTTTTTACCTAGATCATCCATAGTAGTCATTTGATCTTTTTGACTCATTAAATTTAAAATATCATTCGAGAACTTGTCCTTTCGAGCTCGTTTCCAATCAAAAGGGATAGAGTCATCTTTGCTTCTTTCTTGACTCTTAAAACATGAAAGAGCACCAGTTTATTTATGTGTCTTAGAAGCAGATTGCCCACAATTTTATAACATCCTGTTAGTACTTTCTAGACCAAATCGTGAGCTTTCCCTAATGTACATTTTAAAGCCTTGAAATTTATCTCTCTTTTTCTGTTAACTAAGACAAGGTCATCATGGCTGAACCATCTAGTTCACCTAGTTCCTCTTCCTCTCCTCCGTCTAAAAGATTGTCTAAGGAGCCTTTTCCTAAATTACCTGAGTCACTCGAGGACCAAGGCGTTGAACTCAGGATCGTTTTGAACATTCAACCTTTGTCATCTCGTCCTCCACCTACTTCATATACTGGGTCACCTATTAATATTGTCCCAGAATCTTTGGACAATCCTGTCCAGACTCCTGAGAGTTTGGTGACTATTGATGGTCAGCTTGGATTGGTTATATATCCTCTGAATCCTTTGTTCGACCCTGTTGTGATATCACCACAGTGTCCGTACAATCTGTATGATCAGTTGGGTGTTCCTTTAGAATTTTCCACTCGTACATCTTCGGTCGTTCGTCGTCGTTTGTTCCCAGCTATGGAACCCAAAGGCAATGCTCCAGTTACCTCTCTGGATCAATCGAAAGTTTCTACTCCACACACTATTAAAAAGGAAAAACATCAATTTCCTCTTGAATTTTTCCCCTATATAGGGAGCATTCCCATCAGTGTGTATCAGGATTTTCCGCCTAATTATGTGACTTTAGCACAATTGGTCTCAGGTACACCTAGTGCCTCATCACTTTATCACAACCCTGTTTGAGTGTCTGGTACCATGCCTGCTACAGGTTTGTTCATTGCAAACCCAACCTCCCAACAAGTCATTACCTTAGTCCCAGTGCCACCCACCATTCCAAACCCTCTTGTCTCATCCATCCCAGTCACCCATCCAGTTCAACCGATGGCCTTGAAGAATGTTACTGTCAGTTCTCTAATCCCTCCAGTAAGTGGACAAGCTGTGCCACTACATGCGAAGTAGAATCTGATTGTTTCTATGGTGTTAGGCACCACCAATGTGAGTAGCTCACAGTCTCACATGGTTTGCATGAACCAGCCTTCTTCTAGTGTTATCCAACACCTTGCTAGTCTGGCTACATTGAGCAATGTCCAGTACCAATTGGTCCAAAATCCCATTGGTCTCTCTGGGTCAAGAAATTTCGAGTATCAGCATCCTTATGAGGCTCAAATTCAATACCAAACTCCTTATGTTCCATATGGATCTCAAGGAATGGTCAATCCACCTTATGTCCTTTAGCCCGGGTAATACGTTCAGCCTGGCCCATCCACTTTTCAGGGTGGCTCTTGCCAAATTCGTTTGGAAATTTTCTGGGAACTGTTCAAGTACCCTTGCAGCAGCAAGGACAACCTCTACAAAAATAAGGGAAACCTTTGTTGTAGCAAGTGAATATGATATCGTAGCAAGAACAACTGCAACAACTACAAGGAAAACCCTCACAACAATTGCAGAAAACCATGCAGCAGTAGATGTAGTGTGCTCTGCAAACCTCCCAGCCTATGTCTTTGTAGGGCCAACCTATGCAGCCCTGGGAACCACCTTTGCAGCTGCCAGGTCAATCCTTGCAGTAGCAGGGCCAACTAAGGCAACAACAACCCTTATAGAGATATCAACAGGGTCAACCCTTACAAGGACAATGCCAGAGTCAAGTCTATTGGCATTATGACACAGGCTTGGCACTATGGCACAGGTATTGTCCTTGATGGAAACTCACTTGGCAAATTACTCAGATAACAGTTTAGGCTCACAAGCTCTCAGAATAAAGGAAAAGGAGGTATACACAAGTTCCCGTTGACCAAGCCGGATTCACAGACCAAAAGGCACGTATGCATATACACGCACTTTGATGCACAGAAAAGTGCGTACAATTTGGAAAACTTGGTTTTTGGTCCTTGGTATTTGGACCTATGGTTTTGGACCATGGTATCTCATCCAAACCCAGGTATTTGGACCTAGGTATTGGTTCTAAGTGGTTTCGGACCATGGTATTGAGTAAGGCGTAAGACTATAAAAGGAGGAGGAGATCATTAGGCAAAGGCACTCAAGGATTGAATATCTTATGAAGAGAAAGATCTAGTATACTGGTCATTGGGTTATGGTGCATAGTTGGATCTGAATCAAGGAGGAACCTGAGCACTAGAAGAAGGATAAGTTCTATTGATGGGTCAAGATCTTAAGGCTTGAAGAGAAGTATCTTTGTGTGATTTTGATCTTTTATATTTGGCGCATGACTTGATCTATAAATCTTATGATTTGGGTAAAACTGATGTCCGAATAGTTGAGAAGGGTAAATTATCTTTTACAGATTTGTACGTAGGTTCAGCACAGAAAAGGTGCGTATACACGCTAGTTCGGTAATTCAAAACTGTGTATACGCAGGTTTGCCTTGATATAGGAGCGTATGCATGCAGGTTCTACATACTGAAGTAGCGTACATCCCATAAAATGTGTTTTAGCTACTTCTATTTATTTCTGTAATGCTCTGGGTTGAGGATTGGTTTCTGGTTACTATTACTGTATTCTGGCTATAGCAGTCAGAAGTGATTATTGATTCAGTTTTGGTTGGTGCAAAGAAGATTGGTTGATGCAAATATATTTAATGTTTGATTGATGTTATTGATGGATCCAGTCTAAAAATTTATGAAACGTGGTCCCTGGAAGAAAAGAGAAGGTTGTAACCCTCTGTAGCCCAGCACCTACGTACTAGTACATCAGCTAATACAAGAGCTAAGGGGGTTGTATCTCCCTTCCAGGAGAATCTGGAGAACGAGAGAAGGTTGTAGCCTTCTACAGGTGGAAGCTTGCGTACTGGTATAAGACTGCACCAGTATAGAAATATTGTAAAAAGAAGTTTCTTATTAAAAGAAGATAGAGACGAATTGCAGCAGGTGGTTTTCACCCACATTAGGTTTCCACCTTATATCTTGTGTTCATGTGTGTGATTGCCTGTGCTTTTTACTACACTTGATTATTGTTTTATGGTTTTGATACATAGATTAAGATTAGCTAACTAAATTATAAGTCTGTAAGATAAACGTAGTTTTCTCTAAACACAATTGCATATATATGCAGGTTGAATTAATAGAAGTAGCGTATATCAATATGTTTATGGAAATGAAAAATTGTTAAATTTCTAATACTGATTCACCCCCCCTCTCAGTATTATTTCCAACAATTGGAATCAGAGTAGGTCCTTCATAAGAAGCTTGATCGCTTGAAGGAAGATCAATCATCATGAGCAACTATGAAAAAGAGGCATCCATCAGGCCACCAATTTTTTATGGGAGTGTTATAGACATTTTTGGGCACTGCAACCCCAAGAATAAATGTCCATAAACTAAGGGCTCCTAAGTCCCTAAAAGTGTTGTTTCAACTCCTAAAAGAACAAGGTCAACTGATTACAGCTTCTCCTAGAATTTCTCCATGAAAAACTGCTCAGAACTAGTCAAAACTGGACCATTTCACCTACTCCATATACAAAGTGTGTTGCATCTCACATAAATACATACAGTAGGTGCGTTGCATTTCAAAAATCCCTTCTATGGGATGCGATGGGCGAGGAGGGACAAATGGTAGTGTTAATCAGCGAGGTGGAGAAGCATGGAATCTTCCAGAAACTTCTCCCGTGACACTTGCCTCTCTGAATTCGACCAAGGATGAGTAAGAGATCATCAATCTCCAAGTGGAAGCAAGAACTATCAGAGGGAAGACACTAATCAAATCTCAAAAGCTGACTCACCTCCCTTGCAGACATCTATATATGGATCCCTCATCCCAGAGATCCAAAGGCTGGAATTTTGCATCTTGTAAGGAATTGCTGTTGGTTTCTTGAGGCAACATCATAGTGTTGGGTTATCTAAGCTTTTCATGAGGTGAAGAAGGGCTCACTTGCTGAGAGGATGATGCTGGGTTAGAACGATTGGTTGTAACTCTCTTGGCTCTTTCTTGATTATCAATAAAGCTATTCAAGTTTTCCTCCATACTCTTGTGTGATTGATATTTTATGCATTTGTACGGTCAATTTACATCTGATCCTAAATTTTTTATGATAGTAGATCTATGTTCTCGTATAGTGTTATGCTACTTTGATTCTACAGGTACTTTGTGAAGCTGGGTATACAAGAAAGCAAGTAGCAAAGGACTATCCGAAGAGAGAGGAATCAAGCAAGGAACCAAGCACAAGACAGAGGTTGGTCTCCTTTATTCTTCTCTCATCTATCTTTCTTAAAGGAAAACGAAAGTAGTTTTACTTTGTTTGTTTCTAAGGTAACTACCAGTCTTAGTGGGATTAGTAGTTATGCATAGACACTTTTCCCTGTAACAAAATGGCGACTCCGCTGGGGAGCGAATAAATTGATTGTTTATCTACATTTGTTTACTTTATAAACTTACAAATGGAGCCTGAAGTCAAGCGAGCTAGCCTTCGAACTGCATTTGCTATGCAAGTGCAAAGTAGATCAACGTTGCTTCAGTCAATCTCCGAGTTTTGTTTATGAATTAAACAATTGATTTACAAAATTTCTAATTGCCCTCGTGGTGGCTCTAGTAACCTCCTTAGATCTACCCTTGTGATTGATTTACTGATTACCACTTGCTCGGCCAAAATCCCTGAACTGAACTGCAAACTGTGACCCGGAACCCAATCAAAGTCTCGTCCCTGGTCCGACACACTGTTTGTTCTGTGAATCTCAAATTCAGCGCACTTCCCGAGTGTAGTAGGTGCGTTGCATTTCAGTTTCACTGTGTTACAGGTGTGCTGATCAGACTAGGCATTGTTCCTAAATTTTGGTTTCTGTGTTCACTCTTTTCAGATCTATTCAAGAGTTTTGCTGCCTGTAGTCAGTACACCTCTGTTTGAAACCCCTTTCCTTGCTGTTATTCCACCTCCATTGTGCAAATAACTGTAAATGTTTTTATGTATTTTTGAGTCATTTTCAGTTCTCCTTTACAAAGAAGTAACGTAATTGTACTGTCGTTTCTTGATTTGAAAGTGTCGCAAGTGTCGTTTTCAGTCATAGAAGAGAATCTGATTGTTCTTGATAGTCAATTACCCTGTTACTATTGTATTCGATCTGAATTAGTAGTTTTTCTAGTGTCGAAAGCAAGTTTTCATTTCCAAATCGCGAAGTGTTGTCATTGTCTTCATTTTGATTTTGAAAAGAAACTTGTTAGTAATTGTCGCTTTGAAAAATAATTCAGATTTGCGCATTAGCTTTCTTTTTATCATTCACATATTAAGAAGGCTAAAAACAAATACATGCATGTGCATTTGCATTTAGACTGTTTGATTGGTTTGATTTAGGACAATGCATATAGTGTGTGCTCTATGCTCTTCGCTGAAAGAACGCCATTTCTCTTTCCTTAGTAGCTAGGATTTTCATTGTACAAAGAAGATAAAACGACTGTTTATCATCTTAGATTGAATTTTACGAATTGTACATCTACATCACGCGGTGAACCTGAAAGGAAAATTTCTTAAGCAAGATCAACTATAAAATAAATTTAATGAATCTAACAACACTTTGGAACCTAACGCACAACATCTAGAAGTCTAGGATAGAGACGTATTCTGGCGTCGTAAAGCCTGGTAACTATTGTTTTCACTGTTGGTTGGGTGATTCCTCCACTTTGAGATGATAAGTGCCAGTACGGACTTGTGCTCCCACGTACCGTCGAGTATATTCTAGGAGACCACAATAGGCTTAATCCTTTATCCATAGGAGGCCGTGTCTGCCGCCCTATCGATCGCAATGCACTGAACACAACATTCGGGAAGATTGACTGCCGTACCGTAAAAAGGATTCTACATTTTTGTGACTGGTTTGGTAATCCCTCTGCCTAGATTTCTAGAGCAGTCCCTTTCGTTCCTTTTCAGACTCCTTAATGGAAAAGGTCCATCTGAGCACTTGTCACTTTAGGCTCATTAAAAATCGAAGGCGACTAGAGTCATCTTTTGTTTTTTCTCGACTCTTTAAAATTGAAAAAACAAGTTGTGTCAAAGCATCTAAAATTTATTTTAAACGGAATAATCATCACCTTTCCTACGTTGGTCTTAGGTTGAGGAAAATGGAGTCCACCAACCAAGGAGTTCCCCTTGGAGGAAATCCTAGTCCCTTCTCCTCTTGGGGAGATGTTGGTGCACCCCATATGGCCACATTGTCACTTCCAAGATTGACAATCGGCTTGCCCCCATGGCTTTTCTCAACCTCCATCGTTTAGAACACCGCGATTCCTGAACAATCGAGTCAGCAACTAGACAATTCTAGAGTTACCCCCCAACCCTCTACTTCGTCCAATTCTTCCTCTCCTCCTTCCTCTTCACTTGATGGGGCTGGTAAAGCCAAAAATCAAGTACCTGAGAAGGAGAAGGAAAATAACAAGAAAGAGAAGAAGAAGAAGGAGCCAAAGGCGAAAAAGGGTAACCAAGAATCGTCTAGTGAAAATCCACACACTGCACTGACCAGGCCTAAATCTCCATGTGTCATTTGCAAGGGAGACCACTTTCATAGAGATTGTCCTTGCATCCCTTGGATCTTAAGGGACTGGTCTCCTCGTTTGCACAACTGGTGTCATCAACCTCTGATGATCATGTTGAAAATACACCATCGACTAGTGAAAGTGAAGCCCCTGGACAAAAAGGAAAAAGCAAATTTCCTTGTAAACTATGTGAAGGTGATCACGTCGTACACCGTTTTCCCTTCTTAGACGAGGCTAAAAGAGTTTCAGATGATCGTCCGGTTTCACCATTACGACTTCCTCCTGGATATAAGAAACTCTTGCCGAGTTCGTCACTAGTTGAAAATCCGGCTGACACGCCCAGGTGGTCGGCCGAAGTATCTATCACTGAAGAAAAACCATCTGAATCCATACCAGACGAAATTCAAAAGGTCGAGGTGGCAGTTGACCCGGTCTTGCCTTCAGAGGTCCCATCTTTAAATGATACAGTCACCGAAGAGAACAAGGATGACACCGTCCAAATTCTTTTCGTAAGCACAGACTCTGATGAACATGGGGGCAATTTACCCATTCCTTTACCGCAGGAAGGAAGTTCGTCAGAGTCGTACCCGGCCATCTATTCGGTCCCACCTCCAAGCAACCTAGTTGTTTCCTTTGACTGGAATCTACTAGGCAGACCCCGTTTATCAGCTAGTATACCATTCTGAATCATTGCTCAAATATATAGAATGGTTATGGCCGGTACCATCATAGATGAAGGGGTTTCTGTGAGTATCCTTTCCTCGACTCCTTGGAAAGCGCTTGGTTCTCCATCACTCTTGCCTGAGATGAGAAATCTAACAGGTTTTGACAAAGGAACCAGTCGACCGTTAGGGATCCTTCCCAATGTGCCCATAACATTGAGAGGGAAAACCGTTCACATGAACGTAATGGTAGTCCAAGGACCCCTGGATTATAATCTACTCCTTGGGTGAGACTATATTTATTGCATGGGAGCCTTTGTATCATCACTCTTTAGAGTAATGTGTTTTCCGCAGGAAGGAAGAGTGGTCAAGCTCGTAGACCAGCTTTCATTCCTCGGTTCACGCATAGCAAATAGTCATATACCATACCTGAATGGTATTTTCATGCAAGGAATGTCTCATCAATCTCCAGTCTGTCCACCTGATGAGCACGAGTAATTCGGGAGACATGACTGAAACCCAGGGGGCATGCACCCTGGTCTGCTTCGGCAGGAAAACTCCAGGTATAGGGTAGGTTTCCGCGAGAGATATATGACTAGTCTGACACTCCCATCCAAAATTGGAAAAGGGAGTTGGACTGGAACAAGATTCCCTCGTCAAAGTTATGTGAGTGGAGGCATCTGCGCCATTCACCTTTGTCTATTTCGGTAGACATCGCCGAAGAAGTGTTTTGTTTGTGGTATAAATAGAACAATCTTTGGTAACCTAAAAGAGGTAGTCCTTTTTGGCAAAACAAATGTTTTGTCTGCGAAATTGCGGGGTAACCTTGAAACTTTATGTCTCTATACCTGGGGGTATGCAAACCTTTTGGCATGCAAGCGAAGAGCGACCATTTATTTTTTTAAATTTGTAGGTCCTCTAACCCTTTAAACTCATAGGATTGGTTGTTTCCTAACTTTCATAAAGAAATGATGTGGGGCAAAGCTTTGAAATAATTCCGTTTTTATATATGAGACATTCTTATTATACGACTAGATTAATCGAGCTGTTTTAACACGGACTTCATGCTCGTTAAAAAATAAACATAAGCAATGAGCAAATGTTTCCCCCAGTGTTTAAGCTCATTAACAAATGAACCAATTTCCGGTAAATAACCATCGTGAATGTAGTACTTCAGCGTTTGAAGCCTTGGTCGTGTTCTCATCATCACCTCCACTTTGTATTGGCCAATCATTCACCTCCACTTGATTGTTTACCCCTTTTGAGGAACAGCTGCGAAGAGTGATTCTATTAGCCATCCTTGTAACACTGCCATGATTGGGAAATTCCAAACCTAACCTGGAATCAGCTGCTACCCGAATTTATCACTCGTTCCTCAAAAAACGAGTCTCCTTTAAGCTCTTTTCTGCTGACTCGTAAAATATGAAAAGATTGTCGAGCCATTGGCCTCTCCAGCTTGTTAAAGTGACCGGAAGTGCTATCCATCCTTTAGATTTTAATCCCTTAGGACCTAAGGGATTATTACACAAAAAGATCGAGTGCTTGTTTTGATTGGCTCGTTAAAAGTACCGAAAATTCATCCCTTCTGTATTGTTTTATACTTTTTCGGACCTAAGGGATTAGATGACGAAAAAGGATTTTTAGAGTTTCCTTTACGTCCCTTTTCAAACTCTCTAAAATTGAAAAGGACCGAGTTATCTTTGTCGTTAAACTCGTTAAAACCTAATAGCGACAAACTTGTCCATAACGGACAAGAACGAGTTTCACTATCGCTAGGCTCGTTAAAACATAGTGATGGGTTTGCCCGAGGGAAAATTATAGAACAAGCATATGTTATCCTCCTCAAGCTTGACAAAAATAAAGAGGTACTGGTCAGTAATGACTGGGGAAAAATTGGGAAGAAAACTTGAAGAAACTTTGTTGGTAGCAAGTCGCTCTTGAACATGACACTTTCACTCCGCATCCAAGTCGGGTTGGGTTGTTTCATTCACCGGTCACATCACCATGGTCACATCACACCATCCACATTTGGGGTTAATGCTACCAATCCATCATGTCAATGTCACCGATATGTTCCAGAGAAGTCACTCAGAGAATTCACCAGTGTCTCACCCACTGCAATACAATTACGCTCCATTCTTTCATGACTGCCACCTTGAACCTTATATCACCAGATCATTTTCACCTCCATTAAAATCATTTGATCTGTTCCGTGTCATTGATGTGGGATTCATTAAGGCCCTCCTATGACGGATCGCTTCTTGTCGACATTAGCTCATTATCCAAGAAGTCGATCTAGGAACACCCATTTCAGTACTTTGAAGCTTGCATGCCTCAATGGCAAGTTTCTCACTTCCGGCGACAGGTTTACATCAATGGCCTTCGACCGAAAGATTTTGCGTGGTGTTCAACGCCAAGTCCCTTATTCACACCACGTGAATTGTACTGTAGTACCTTGAGGATCATTATCATTATCGGTGATTCCTCTCGCGCCTTTTAACAGCTTACATCATTCGCTGGTAATCAGGCGATGTCTTTCCATGTTCGACTCCAAAACATCTCTCACATGGATCGACTTGTACTTTGAGTGAAGATCGAACAAGATTGAAGACCCCAGATCTAATTTCATCCATCCAGGCTGTGATATATATTTAGGAAAATAAAGACATCAAATGTACATCATTACTGCACAGATAATCATCCAATCTAAGGGATGATGGCTCTACTAGAATCATCAGTCTACACTCAGACGATTGTCTGTCCTATGTACATGAAAATGAATTTATAAAGTTGAGCATGGGAATGCCTGCCTCAGCTAGATCATGAAAATATTATGAAGATCATGCATTGTATCGTATCTTATTACAGGTCTCCTTCCAGCTTGAAAGAACTTCGGATCCTCGTGATAAAGCATTTTACCCGACATCAAAAAAGATTAACGACCTCATGCTTTAGGGGGAAACTATTATAGACATTTTTGGGCACTACAACCCCAAGCATAAATTTCCATAAACTAAGGGCTCCTAAGTCCCTAAAAGTGTTGTTCCAACCCCTAAAAGAACAAGGTCAACTGATTACAGCTTCTCCCAGAAGTTCTCCATGAAAAACTGCTCAGAACTGGTCAAAACTGGACCATTTCACCTGCTCCATAGGCAAAGTGCGTTGCATCTCACCTAAATACACACAGTAGGTGTGTTGCATTTCAAAAAGCCCTTCTATGGGGTGCGATGGGCGAGAAGGGACAAATGGCAGTGTCAATCCACGAGGTGGAGAAGCATGGAATCTTCCAGAAACTTCTCCTGTGACACTTGCCTCTCTGAATTCGACCAGGGATGAGTAAGAGATCATCAATCTCCAAGTGGAAGCAAGAACTATCAGAGGGAAGACACTAATCAAATCTCAAAAGCTGACTCACCTCCCTTGCAGACATCTATATATGGATCCCTCATCCCAAAGATCCAAAGGCTGGAATTTTGCATCTTGTAAGGAATTGTTGTTGGTTTCTTGAGGCAACATCATAGTGTTGGGTGATCTAAGCTTTTCATGAGGTGAAGAAGGGCTCACTTGCTGAGAGGATGATGCTGGGTCAGAATGATTGGTTGTAACTCTCTTGGCTCTTTCTTGATTATCAATAAAGCTATTCAAGTTTTCCTCCATACTCTTGTGTGATTGATGTTTTATGAATTTGTATGGTCAATTTACATCTGATCCTAAATTGTTTATGATAGTAGATCTATGTTCTCATATAGTGTTATGCTGCTTTTATTCTACAGGTACTCTGTGAAGCTAGGTATACAAGAAAGCAAGTAGCAAAGGACTATCAGAAGGGAGAGGAATCGAGCAAGGAACCAAGCGCAAGACAGAGGTTGGTCTCCTTTATTCTTCTCTCATCTATCTTTCATAAAGGAAAACGAGAGTAGTTTGACTTTGTTTGTTTCTAAGGTAGCTACCAGCCTTAGTGGGATTAGCAGTTCTGCATAGACACTTTTCCCTGTAACAGGGAGCAACTTCATCTATTGGAAGGTAAGAATCATAACATATCTTCAATCCCTTGGAACAGAAGTTTGGGATATCGTGCAAGGAGGATCCACATTTCTATCAACAACTCTTATAGATACAGTAGGTAAAAAGTAGTATGAAACAAATGCAAAGGCTATCAATACTCTATTAGGGAGTCTATCAAAATCAGAATTCATCAAGGTTATGCAGCTCGAAACCGCCAAAGAAATATGGGACAAGATCGTTCTAAGCTATGAAGGAGATGATCAGGTAAAACGTGCAAAACTACAATCTCTCAGAATTCAATATGAAACTCTGAAAATGCACAATGATGAAAGTGTAGCTAATTATTTCCTATGTATAGATGAGATTGTTAATTGCATGAAAAATCTGGGTGAAGAGATAAAAGAAGTCACTTTAGTTGAAAAGGTTCTAAGATCCTTGTCTTCTAAGTTTGAATCAAAAGTTTCTACCATAGAAGAAAAGCAGAATCTTCAGAGTACTACTATGTCACCACTGCATGAAATCCTAACTGCTTTCGAAATGAGAAAAGGGGGTCCATCAGACACGAGAGAAGCTGCATTCAAAGATTCAGGAAAAGGAGAATACAATGAGTCAGAACATATGTCAGAAGGAGAGGAAGAATCAAGTTTTGTAAAGAACCTTCAACGGGGTTCTGGAAGATTCAGAGGTAAGTTACCTTTCAAATGCTTTGCTTGTGGAAGAGTCGGTCACTATGCAGCGAAATGTCCTCATAAAGATAAGCTTGATAAAGGTAAGGAATAGGTTAAATGGAATAGAAAATAGAGCGTAAGTAAGAAGAGCTATTATACACATGAAGACAACGATGGAGTTTCAAATAGTGATGAAGATGAACATGGTAATGATTATAGACTTTTGATGGCTTTTGAAGGTGATGGTTTCTTGGATGCTATAGAAGATGATGTCTATGAAGAAATTTCTAAACTTAAAATTTGTTTAGAAGAAAAGAGTATGATTATAGATACTTTGACATTCCAACTTGCTGAAAGGGAAAAACACAATGAAAAGTTAGAATGTGAAATTGTGGGACTTAGAAAAGATATTGAGAAAACAGAAGCTTTAATCTTAGATTTTCTAAAGGATCTGAAACTTTAGATGAGATTATCAAAGTGCAGCGTTCTCCTCTAATAAAGATAAGTCTTGGATATACTGAAGAAGCATCTCAAGCATAGAAGCCATCCCCCTCCAAAAGTTATCTTGATGCAGCAAGGAGAAGTGAACAGGTTGACAATCAACAGCAAAGGCATAAAGTGGCTCACCAGGTAAATCGGGGTCTATCTACTTCAAGGATGAACAGAAGCTACAACCAATCGTAGGTAAATAATTCCAAATTTGCTTCAAGAATGAATGTCAATGGAAACTACAATCACATGGTCAGTATATTTGATAATCGCAGGAATTTCTTTAATGGCCAATGTTTCTCGTGTCATAAATTTGGACACATAGCTGCTCAATGTGTTACCTACAAGACCATCATGACTAGAGAAACACAAAATCAAAGGAGTGTGACTGGGATCATGAAGAGGATCTACAACAATTTTTCTGCTCTTGAAAATGAAATAGAATGCTCTATTTGTAACAACTTCGGTCATGAAGATGCTGAATGCAGGAGTAAGTTTCGACAAACATCTCAGAAGGAGCAAGCTTCATTGGGTCCAAAAACATGGAGAAAGAAAGAACCGCAAACAGAAATATGTGGTATAGCCTTATATGTAGAAGGACAGGAAAATAAATGGTACATCGATAGTGGATTCTCGAAATATATGACAGATGATAAAGAAAAACTTCAGCCATATAGTGCCTTAGAAAAGGAAAGGAAGGTCTCATTTGGAAATGACACCCATGCACTCATAAAAGGTAAAGGCTCTGTTCTTTTAAAAGAAAAGGTCAAAGCTTGAAATGTTATGTATGTCGATGGCTTAAAGCATAATCTATTGAGTGTTAGTCAAATGTGTGATCAAGGAAATGAGGTAGTATTTCGATCAAATGGATGTATTGTTCGTGAGCTTGATACAGGAGAAACAGTGATCAAAGGCATAAGAACTCCAAATAATTTATACATACTCAAGGGAGGACAGCAACAATGCTATCTAAGCAAAAATGATGAACACTGGCTATGGCACAGAAGATTGGGGCATCTGAGCTTCCCTCAAATAAGGAAAGCATGCAAATATCAGGCTATTCGTGATCTTCCTGACATCAGAATTCTAGACAATACAATATGCAAATCATGTTAGTTTGGTAAGCAAACCAAAACACATTTCCCTGAGAAGGAAGGATCAGCTAGTAAGCCACTTGAACTTGTCCATACTGATTTATGTGGTCCATCAAGGAAAAAGTCACCTCGAGGAGAAGAATACTTTATATTGTTCATTGACGACTTTTCCAGGATGTGTTGGATAGGACTTCTAAAGCATAAAGACAAAACTTCTGAAAATTTCAAAGCTTTCAAAGCCTTGGTTGAAAATGAATCAGATCGAAAAATCAAATGTCTCAGGTCTGATTAAGGAGGGGAATTTACCTCGGATGAATTTTTTGACTTTTGTGAAGAACATGGAATAAGAAGGGAATTCTCTACTGCAAGGACTCCTCAGCAAAATGGAGTGGTAGAAAGGATGAATAGAACGGTTCAACAAATGGCTCATGCTATGCTTGATGAGTCTGGAACTCTTGCAACCTTCTGGGGTGAAGCTGCATTTGCTGCCATTACTATTCTCAACAAAACAAACGTCCGGGTAAACAACACTCAAACTCCTCATGAACTTTGGTATGGTAAGACTCCCACTGTAAAATACTTCAAAGTTTTTGGAAGCAAATGTTACATCAAAAGGACTGATGAAAAGCTTGGCAAGTTTGAACCTAGAGCAGATGAAGGCATTCTCCTTGGTTACTCTTCCTGAAGTAAAGGATATAAGTGTTACAATAAAATACTTGGTAAAATTGTTGAAAGTATTGATGTGGTGATTGATGAAGCAGGAAACAATCCAAAACAGATAAAAACTAAATATTTTGAAGATGATGAGGACTATCCTTCAACATCAAATCAGACTAATGCTGAAGAAGAAACTTATGAGGCACCAGAAGAATAGATAAGGATAGAAGAAAAGACTCCATCCAGAAACGTCCAGAAGAACCATCCAAAGACTCAAATTTTGGGGCAGAAAGGGGCAGGTGTACAAACAAGAAGAACTATTACAGAAGCTTCAAGCATGCAAAGATGAATTCTGGGTCAAGGCCATGAATGAAGAACTTGAGCAGATTGAAAAGAATAACACTTGGTAATCGGCTCCCAGACCTAACGATAAGAATGTCATAGGGACCAAATGGATATTCAAAAACAAGCTGAATGAAAATGGAGATGTTATTAGAAACAAGGTCAGACTTGTTTGTAAAGGGTATGCTCAACAAGAAGGTATAGACTTTGAAGAAACTTTTGCACAGGTTGCTAGACTTGAAGCCATAAGAATGTTCCTTGCTCTTTCTAGCTTTTAGAAGTTCAAAGTATATCAAATGGATGTGAAATCTGCCTTCTAAAGGGAGACTTAGAAGAAGAATTATATATTGAGCAACCATATGGATTTATCCTTGGAAATGATCCAAAACTTGTATGCAGACTCAAAAAGGCTCTTTATGGTCTTAAATAGGCTCCAAGGGCTTGGTATTATTGTCTGGACAAATACCTCCATCAACAAGGTTTTTCAAAAGGATCAACAGATAGCAATCTATATATAAAAATTGACAATGATAAATTGCTAATAATTGTTGTGTATGTTGATGATATCATCTTTGGTAGCAACGAAGAAGCCATGAGTCAAAAATTTGCTTTGGTGATGCAGAAATAATTTGAAATGTCCCTGCTTGGTGAGCTCACATATTTTCTTGGTTTACAAGTCCAACAAAACAAAGATGGTATCTTTCTATCACAAACCAAGTACCTCAAGCAGATCTTGAAGAAATATGGCATGGAAGATTCGAAACCAGTATGTACCCCTATGGTAACAGGATGTAGCCTCAACGCAAATGATGAATCAACAATAGTACATCAACCAACCTATAGATCCATGATTGGTAGTCTGCTCTATCTAACAGGTACCTGACCAGACATCATGCATGCAATGGGAATAGTTGGAAGATTTTAGGGAGATCCAAAGGAAGCTTATCTTCAGGCAGTTAAAAGAATTTTCAGATATATTCAAGGAACTAAAAAATATAGCTTATGGTATCCTAGAGATACAGATCTCACACTTCATGCATATACAGATGCAAATTGGGCAGGAAGCGTGGATGACAAAAAAGCACTAGTGGTGGTGCATTCTTTATGGGTTCTAGATTAGTTTCTTGGTTCAGCAAGAAACAAAGTTCAATTGCTTTATCTACAACTAAAGTAGAATATGTAGCTACTGCATCTTGTTGCACACAACTCCTTTGGATGATGCATACATTGCAAGACATTCAAATCACTTATACTCCACCCATCTCCATTCTATGTGACAATAAAAGTGCAATCAGCATTTCAAAGAATCCTGTCATGCATTCCAAGACTAAGCACATACCTCTCAAGTATCATTTTCTTCGGGAACAAGTGCTTGAACAAAAAGTCAAATTGGAGTATGTTCCCTCGAAGGAATAGGTTGCTAATATATTCACCAAACCACTACCCAGGGAGACATTTGAATACCTCAGATAGAAGCTGGGAGTAGTTGATGCATCATCTTGCTGTTGACACTTATCTGTTTTAGAGAAGAGTGGGTGTATGCGAGTTTCATGAAGCATATCCGCGTACATACGCTGGATTCTGTGGATACAGTCGCGTATATGTTGGTTTGAATAATATCATTGGGACAGACTTAGGATGAAAAGAGTATGATATGGTTCTGATCACCTGCCACAGGATCAAGGGGAGCATATACTTCTAATAGTGCATTGTTGGCATTGCCTTAGAAGATCTTGGTACAATTTCACAGTTGTTTTTTATTCAGGTGGAACAGGTGCAGAGGGAGATCATGGTTGTTGGTCTGGATGGTGATTGACATATGCTAGTTGCTGATGACTATCATAGTCTTGTCTTAGATATTTGGTCTCTATGTCATGTATTTCTTTTAGTATCAAGGTCATGTAACGACCTATTTTGTTTCCCCACTATGCCTGGGATGGATGACGTAATGTTCTTGTTTTATCATGTATAAATTTTTAGTATATCCCGACTTGGTTGGGTGGATGAGTTAATTTTGGTATATCCCCACTTGGTTGGGAGATGGATGTATGCATGAGTATTTGGTGATAGGAAGGTCATCTATGATGTATAGAGTCATGTTCTTTCTTGTAGAACATCTTTTTGTGGACCTTGCCTACAGTCAGGGGGAGCATGGATAGCACAATAGAGCATAGATTTCAACATGTACTCAGGGGGAGCATAACCTTGTGCCCTTGGATGACAAAGGGGGAGAGTGATTTGGGGTTGCCATCAAGTCCAAAGGGGGAGATTGTTGGCATTATGACACAGGCTTGGCACTATGGCACAGGTATTGTCCTTGATGTCAACTCACTTGGCAAATTACTCAAATGATAGTTTAGGCTCATAGGCTCTCAGAATAAAGGAAAAGGAGGTATACGCAGGTTCCCATTGACCAAGCCGTGTATACACACAGATTCACAGACCAAAAGGTGTGTATACATATACACGCACTTTGATGCACAGAAAAGCGCGTACAGTTTGGAAAACTTGGTTTTTGGTCCTTGGTATTTGGACCTATGGTTTTGGACCATGGTATCTCATCTGAACCTAGGTATTGGTTCTAAGTGGTTTCAGACCATGGTATTAAGTAAGGCCTAAGACTATAAAAGGAGGAGGAGATCATTAGGCAAAGGCACTCAAGGATTGAATATCTTATGAAGAGCAAGATCTAGTATATTGGTCATTGGGTTATGGTGCATAGCTGGATCTAAGTCAAGGAGGAACCCAATCGCTAGAAGAAGGATAAGTTCTATTGATGGGTCGAGATCTTAAGGCTTGAAGAGAAGTATCTTTGTGTGATTTTGATATTTTATATTTGGCGCATGACTTGATCTATAAATTTGATGATCTAGGTAAAACTGATGTCTGAATAGTTGAAAAGGGTAAATTATCTTTTACAGATTTGTACACAGGTTCAACATAGCAAAGGCGTGTATACACACTGGTTCGGTAATTCAAAACTATGTATACGTATGTTTGTCTTGATATAGGAGTGTATGCACACAGGTTCTACATATTGAAGTAGCGTACGTCCCATAAAATATGTTTTAGCTACTTCTGTTTATTGTTGTAGTGTTCTGGGTTCAGGATTGGTTTCTGGTTACTGTTACTATATTCTGGCTACAACAGTTAGAGAAGTGATTGTTTGATTCAGTTTTGGTTGGTGCAAAGAAGATTGGTTGATGTAGATATATTTAATGTTTGATTGATGTTATTGATGGATCCAATCTGAAAATTTATGAAACGTGGTCCCTGGAAGAAAAGAGAAGGTTGTAGCCTTTTGTAGGCCAGCACCTATGTACTAGTACATCATCTAGTACAAGAGCTAAGGGGGTTGTAGCTCCCTTCCAGGAGAATCTGGAGAATGAGAGAAGGTTGTAACCTTCTGCATGTATAAGCCTGTGTACTGGTATAAGACTACACCATTACAGAAATATTGTAAAAAGAATTTTCTTATTAAAAGAAGATAGAGACAAATTGTAGCAGATGGTTTTCACCCACATTGGGTTTCCACCTTATATCTTGTGTTCATGTGTGTGATTTCCTATACTATTTACTGCACTTGATTATTGTTTTATGGTTCTGAAACACAGATTAAGATCAACTAACTAAATTATAAGTTTGTAAGATATACGCGGTTTTCTCTAAACACAGTTGCGTATATACGCAGGTTGAATTAACAGAAGTAGTGTATATCAATCTGTTTATGGAAATGAAAAATTGTTAAATTTTTAATATTGATTCACCCCCCTCAATATTATTTCCAACAAATTCCTGCAACATCAGGCCCAAAATCTTAATGACGTGGGGTAGCAAGTGCACAATCCTTATGGCCAAGGACAACAGGTCCAAAATCCTCTTGTTTAGGGGCAACAGGTTCAAAACCTATATGTTTAGGGAAAATAGGTGCAATATCCATATGTCCTGTTATGGCCTAAATCTACCTTAGGCTGAGAAAGGCATGATCTAGGGTAACATCAAACCACGCTTAACCTGGTAGCTAACCTTACCAGGTCGAGAGAGGGCTCTCTCCTTGTTAATCTCAAAAGAATTTGGTCAATAGAGCTTGAGATGACTAATGTGAAGACTGATTTTAGGCTAGGTATATGCTTAGAGGAATTTGATTGAGTTTAATTTTGTTTTGCTGGCTCAAATGTGAAAGGCAGATTTGGGCGCGGGGAATGAACATAGTCTTGCAAAGATATCTATGGGGCGAGGTAGGCAAATGGTTTAGTAATTCAATTGAGTGAGATGGAAAGATTTTAGACTGGTGAGGAGTTGGAGAGGGCATGAAAGTCTCAGGGATCCTCTTCAAACAGTTGAAAACATAAATAACTAAACAAACCCTAGGTAGAGCACTGCAACATTAATTAATTCTACCTTTATCCTTGATTCATTTAGTTAAGTTGAATAGAGAGAGATGATGGCGTACATAAACACATGTAAACTTGAATTATAGAAGGAAAAACAATACCAAATCAAGTTGCCACAAGAATCCCACAAAGTGCTGCAAACCCTGGTCTATTCCTTTGCCAAACTGCAGAAATGAATATACAACAATGCTCAAAGCATTCACAAGAGTCCAACCTTTACAAATGATTGAAAAACTACTAGATATAGGCAAAAAAAAACTCATGCTAGGATTTAGGGGTCTAATTCATGAGTTTAGGAGTTGTTTCAATAAGATCTAAACTAAGAACTGAAAAGTAGGCAATGGAACAGCTTGCTTCTAAAGAAACTGATTCATTCAGTTTCAAACTACCTTTTCATGATGTATCTACCTCCATGAGTGAAATTTCAACATTTTTACATCAAATTAAATCAAGTTACATCAAATTAAATCATGAGTTTGACCATGAGAGAGAGAAAAGTCAAACTGAGAAAAAACTAGGCGAAAAAATAGAGATTTTTGGCAAAAAAGTCAATTTTCCATCTTGTGCGTCACACCTCTGTCCCTGTGCATCGCACCTTTTTGCAGCTGATTTTGGAGGCCTTGCCATGCACCAAATTTTCTCAAGTGGGCTTGTTGGAAAGGTATGTCTATCTAATTTCCAAAACAGGTGGAATTTCTGAATTTGGTGTCCATTTGCCCCTCCAAAAGTGAGTTCTCCCAACACTGCTTCCTGTGTGGCCAAAAAGGGGCAGAAAGGGCATTTTTGAGGTGTTTTTGACCCTTTTGGAAGCTCAAAACTTGACAAAATTTCTTGGCCATTTGTGGGCATTCATATTTTTGCATGAGGAATCTAGAAATGCTAAGTTTTCCTCCAAAGGAGGTCCCTAGAAAAAGCGCACACCAGGTAGAAAAATCTGTGTTTTGCTCCAAAAATTCAAAATTGAAAAAAACTATGCTTGAAATTTGGGCTGAGTGACCTGCATCAAGTACTATGTTGGGCCAAGGAAGCCTCAACCAAAATCTTGAGCTTATCTTTCTCTTTCTTCCTCCTCAAAGCTTTCCTCAACTTGGTCTTCAAAGTCCTTATTCTCGCTTTGCAAACTATGTTTCTTACCAAATAATGAAAATCCATGTGCCACAACATGTCCTTCTCCTTGTTAGCCTTGTCTGGAAACCTCTCCAAGTGCATTTTCATCTTCTCCAACCAAGACTCCTTGTCATTCTCTATCTCTTGTTCAATGGAAGTCAAAGTGACATGGTCCTCTTCGTCATTTTGCTTCTTCAATTTCAACATTTCTAGCTCCATTAGGATTTGCTTATCCTCCAACTGTTTGTTTTATTTCTTGTTTGTTATCTATATCATCCTCATGCATCTTCTCTTTGCCTTTGCTTTTCTACTTATCATAGTCATATTCACTGTCTCTTTCCATTGTTTTCCCTTGGTTTTGAAAAATGTGATTATATATGAATGGTTTGTGGATAATAGTATGGAATAGGATGGAGGAATGGAATGGGCAGAGTGTATGGGGAAGGGAGTGTGGAAATGTATGTATGAACAGGGTTTAGGGATGTGAGTAGGGTTTAGGGAGTGAGTAGGATGAGTGTGTAGGGTTTTAGGCAGAGTTTGTAGGGCTTGGTGATAGTAGGAATTAGGTATTAGGGTTTAGAGATGCCAATTAGGGTTTGGGAGTAGTGGGATTAGGTATTAGGGTTTTTATTTTTGGGGATAGGGGAATAGATGAATGTGAATGAAAGAGGGAAGGGGAAATGAGATGAGTGAAATGTAGTGAAGGGGAATGTAACTGATGCAACAGGAGCAAACAGCAACAATGACAACTTTAAAACCCTAGACAGTTTTTTGAATGTGACTATACAACAAACTAGGGTTTTCCTTTTCACCTATTTACACACCATGAATGATGATCAAAACTTTTACAATGGCACTATGGAATGCTTCACTTACTTGTTGAATGAAGATTGCACAAATTTGGAGCTTGGAAAAATGATTTGAGTGAAATTTGGGCTAAGCAGGTAGGTGCGATATGCCACTACCCAGGTGTGCCACGCTCAATAGGTGTGCCACACCCGTTCAAATTGCAGTGTAAAACCTGCACCAAGTGCGCCGCGCTTAATAGGTGCGTTGCACCAGCTGATAGGTGCATAACACTTTTTACAAGACACATTTTGAGGTCTTCCCGGTGTCCAAATTGGGTGTGTGATAGCTTTTTGGAAAGCTTATTGAGTCTAATTTCCAAAAAAACTTGAATTTTTTAATTTGGAGTTCATTTTCCCTATCAAAAGTTAAATCTCCCATGACTGGTCAAAATGTGCAAAATGAGGTTGCTTAAAGGTAGAGTGTTGTTGCAGTCAACTTTTGAAAGTATTCCTCAACTCCAAATTGAGCTCATGATAGCTCATTGGAAATATCTTTGTGTCTAGTTATCATTTTACTCATCAATCAAGTAATTTGGCCAATTAAGCTAGGAGAAATCTTGATTTTACCAAGGTCACTTCAGAGGTGCATCAATTCTCCTAAGGCAACTGTATTTTTGACATTTCTCTAAAACCATGACTACCTGTGTAAAAAGTGAAGGATTTTTTCTTCCTTGGCCTATTTTGGACAAAAACCTCTCTCAGTTTTCCCAAATTCATATTTTCTTGCTCAGAAACATCATTGGAGTAAAACCTATCCCGATGTGTGGAACAGGGGATTTCTCGAAATGAAGTGACATGAAGGGGATACGGGGCTTCTAAATTCTTGAGAAAATTTTTGGAAGTAGAGAGGGATGTTAGGAAGTAGGGGAAAGTGAAATTTCAAAGATTAAGTGAGGGGAAGGGGTCCAAAAGGGCAAAACACAGGCCTAGCCTAGAAAATTGTCAAATTGTAGCAAGAAACTAGGGTTTGTGCGAAAAACATGAATTTGAGGGATATCAGTGATGGGAAGTGTTGAATAAGGTACATTAAGGATAGGGGAAGGTGTATGAACATCATGATACAAGTTTTGTTGATGATTTGACCATCCAAGAGAAATTACCTTCAAAACCCTAGGAGAGGGAAATGAACCTTACCTAGGCACAACTGAAGCATGAACAAGGTGTAAAATGACCCATTGGAACTTGACATGATGATGACAACCCTATGAATGATGGTACACTTAGCTGAATGGTGACATGGACCAAAATTTGGACAGCTTTGAAAGGAGTGAAAACAAACCCTAGACCTAATACCTAGTGACCAAATTTTGCTTGAAGACTCACTGAAATGACAAAATTTGATCTTGACACCTTAAAATCACTTTGTAAGAGCATGTTTGATCACTGGAGGAAGGTTTCAAAAACTAACACTAACATGTCCAAGGTCAATAGGCTCAACAGCCTCTTAACTTGTACATTTCTTATCAACAACCTATGACTGGATAGTTCCAAGGTGTTCAACGTCAAAATCCTCCCTACGGCCAAGGTAAACTAGAGTGGGGGCAGAATCAAATTCCATATGGCCAAAATCCTTACCAGCAGGGATGGGCTGCTCCGGTTGGACCTGCTTATCGACCTCCAATGCCTTTCAATACTCAATTGTTTTTCTTGACCACACTATAGTTGTCGGATGTGTCTCACCTCACAAATGATCCCATTATCCATTCATCATACTGGCTTCCAGTTCCATCCAAGATCCTGAGTGATTGTCCTAAGTTCGATGGGAAATCAAAAGAAGATCCTCAAGCCCATGTGATGACATATCACCTCTAGTTTTCTTCAAATTCTTACGTTGATGATTCTATTCATCTTTGTCTTTTCCAACAAACCCTCACAGGTGTTGCAGCCAAGTGGTACATCAAGCTTCCTCGAAGTACTTACCATGACTTCAACTCTTTAGCCATGGCTTTCCTCATGCATTTCCAGTTGCCAGTTCACTATGAAATTGGCACCTATTTGCTCACATCGCTTAAGAAAGATATTGTGACACACATCTCCGATCACATCCATGAATGGAGACGTAGACATCGCCTGATCAAATTCGAGATTGTTGATCAATTGCTTACCGAATGGTTTACCAAGTTATTCGTCATTCCAATTGCTTACAATATAGCTATGGGTGGATGCATTACTGAAGAACAATCCATTGCTCATGCCCAGTACTTAGATCTTGCTTATTGTCAGTCTGGCACTTTGTATGAGTTATTACCCGATGCTCCATAGCCATCATCCGATCCAACATCATCGAAGTCACAGGCTATGCCTCCTATTAATTGAGTAATTGGTTTAGTGTCCCACACCCCTTCCAAATCTTCTTCCAAATAGAAGTCGGTCTCAAACACTGCTTCCAATAGTTCCTCCCAGAATCCACCTGGCCCTGGTAAAACCTTAGAGGTCCATGTCATCTAGTCTACCACAGCAGACAAATCCTCGAAAGGTAAGAATAAGGGCAAAGGAAAGGGTAAAGTCGATGCCATAAAACAGGGTCCTCCTAAGTCATCTACAGTGATTCTTCACAATGGAAGCCTAAGTATCTATGCCTCATTTGCGAGGAGGATCACTATACTAAGGATTGTCCCCAACGGTCTGAAGTTAGTCGTTTTCTCAAAGGGACCCCAGTTGTCCTGAAAGAACCATTTCCATCTCAGCAGACTCAAAAGATAGACCAACCTCAATCATCCGCTTCCTCATGATCTTAAGTGTTCATGATGAGTACGCCTATTAATGTGGCTACTAGATCAAAATATTATCAAACTCCTGCTTCGACAGTCGGGAAAGAGAAAGAGGCCACCCCTTCTTCTTCTGCCCTGATTTCTGGCCCTCTTCATATCAAGCACCCTAACCGTGATTCTTAGATTCGACCACCATCTCAAGGTGTGCTAAGGAGGTCCCCATACAATCCCAACGCTCGAGCCGCTCAGCACTATAATATTGTTGAGGATTTGGCTCAAGCACCATCAGCTATGTCTACTCTCGAGGTACTCCAAAGTTGTCTGTCTCAGCGGAAATCCTTGTTGTCAGCTATTGGGGGCATTGATCCTACTGATTCCAATTTGATATGTTTTGATCTAGAGAACCACGTTCCATGCCTCCCTCATCAGATTTCCTTTCTCATTTAGGTAATCATCAATGAGAAAACCATTCATAGGACCATCATCGATGAAGGTGCTTCTGCCTACATCATGTGAGTTTCTTGATGGAAGGCAATTCATTCTCCCACTTTGAACCAATCCCCTAACACTTTGGAAGCTTTCGATGGGCGTGATTTGCGACCTTTCGGTGTCTTACCCAACCTTGCCATTACTTTGGAGGGCAAGATAGTACACATTGAGGTAGAGATTGTTGACACTAATCTCAATTATAATCTCGTACTTGGACACAGGTGGACCCATGCCATGCATGCTGTAGCCTCCTCCCTATTTTGCGTGATTCATTTTCCCCATCAAGGGAAGATTGTCACAGTTGACCAACTGTCCTTCTTTGTCTCTTCCTCCTCAGATGACAATGTTCCGTATGTCAACCACACTAGTGCTCCTTATGAGAGTGTGGGGGAAAGTCTTTTTAAATATTCTGCCTTGATGGGAATATTTTCGCTCCCACCTACTCATGTTTCCTCTGTCAACATGATCTCGGTCAAATATGATCCTTGGGTCATACCTTCACCAGATCTTGTTGATACTTGGGGGGAGGTTATGCCACTTAGTCCTGCTGAACTCAATTACGTGGAAATTGTTTCAGCCTTAAGTTCTATATCCTCTGATTTTCCTGTTTTGAGGACTTCTCTCGATACATATTCTCAATCCCTATGGCTTGGTGCTTTGGAATCTCTTGATCCCTTAGCCAAAAATTTTCTTGCTGACGAGAGTATCATGGAAGTAATGTCTCTCGAGGAACCACCTTGGAACGATACTCATCATCGTTTCTCATTCCTCCCTCGCTCGACAGTCATGTCTACTAGTCTCGAGGAGTTCTCTCCTCAGTTTCCTTCTCTACTGCTTCTGGTGATCCTAACTCATGAAGTATGGTTAGAAGGAAATTTGGGTAATATTACCCAAACAATGCCAATTGATATTTTTGTCAAGCCTGGTATCGTTGAAAATGTCCATATCGGGGTAACTTGTTCTTCGGATGAGATCAAGATCTATACTCATCTATTTCAAGAATTTTGTGATGTGTTTGCATGGTCATATGAAGAAATGACTGGCATTGATCCTAGCATTATTGTGCATGAAATCCCGACTTATCCTCACGTGAAGCCCATTTTCCAACGGCTCCACCTAGTGCACCCTAGGAAACCTGTCGCTGTCAAGGGTGAAGTTGAAAAACTTCTTAAATTTGGATTCATTTATCCGATCCCTCTTACAGATTGGGTGTCAAATATTGTCCTGGTGACAAAGAAACAAGGCACGATCCGTGTTTGCATTGATTACCATGATCTCAAACATGCATGTCATAAGGATAACTACTGCACTCCCTTCACTGATCAGATCATTGATGAATGCGTTGGGAATGAAATTTTTCCTTTATGGATGATTTTTCTAGTTACAACCAGATTAACATTGTGTCTGTCGATCAAGAAAAGATAGCTTTTATCTATCCATGGGGTACTTTCATGTACAAAAATCTCCCTTTCAGCCTCAAAAAGGTTGGGGCTACATTTCAAAAGGTGATTTCCTAGGTGTTTCATGATATTCACAACATCATCCAGCCTTACTTGGATGACCTTCCTACTCATTCTCATAAGCGCCAAGATCACCCTGACCATCTTCAGCATATTTTTCTTCGTTGTAGACACTACAACATTCGGTTAAACCCGCGTAAATGTGTTTTCTGCGTTGAATCTGGATGACTCCTCGGATTTATCATTTCCAAGGATGGTATTCACCTTGATCCGCTTAAAGTTGATGCCATTGTTAATTTACCCTCCCCCCCGATCTTCATTGCACCAACTCAAGAGCCTGCAAGGAAAAGCCAATTTCCTCTTTCATTTCATACCCAATTATGCTGGGCTCAGTTCAACATTTATCCATTTTCTCAAGCAAGGAATGCCCTTTGTCTGGGATGATGTTTCCCAAAATTCTTTCGATGACCTCAAGGTTGTCCTTGTAAATGCTCCTTTGTTGCATCCCCCGGATTATCATCGTGATTATTTCCTTTACCTGGCTACAGCCCCTAGCACCATTTTTATGGTCTTGGTACAACACGATGACGAAGGCAATGAACATGTTATCTACTACCTTATTCATAATCTCCTCAACACTGAAACGCATTATGCCCATGTCGAGAAGTTGGTTTTGGCTGCCATCCAGGTTGTTCAACATTTTCGTCACTATATTCTCTTACGCACTACTACTGTGATTTCTAAATGCAACCCCATAACCTACATCCTAACTAGTCAGTTGCTAGGGGGAAAGTATTCTAAATGGATTTTCATTCTACAAGAATTCAATTTGGTGTTTACCACTCCCAAATCTAAGAAATCACTAGTTTTTGCTGAGTTTTTTCCCTTTTGACTTGTAAAAGAGAATAAAATGGGGGGTTTTCTTTCAAGCTCTTTTCTGACCCTTTAAATACGAAAAGATAGCTGAGCCCTTATTGTTTTGAACTCATTAACGGATGCGAAATTTCATTCCCCCAGTATACGTTTACCCCTATTTTGGCTGGGATGCACTATTTACGAAAAAAGTAATCCTTGACTAAAATGGTCAAGCAATTCTCTTGAGTATCGTTTTCTACCTTTTCAGGCTCGAGAGACACAAATGTATGAAAAGGGACCATGTGGAGTTTTCTTTTCTATGTCTTTTTCAAACTCTCTAAACATGAAAAAGATACCGAGTTACACCTTTGTCGGACTCGTTAAAACATACAGCGACATCGGATTCATCACCATGACAAACATGAGCTTCTCCTTCCTAGGGCTCGTTAAACTTACTAGGTCAGATTCATCCGAAGGATGAATTTACTGTGCAAGCATATGTTATCCCCTTGAAGCTTGGGATTAAAAAATAATTGGGGTACTTTCTAGCAATGGTGGGAGGAAATTTGGAAATCTAATCAGTTGTGTCAGCAGCTCACTCTTGAACATGACACTTTTTGCTTTGTGTCAGGATGGGATATCCTCCTTTTTCTCGTTGACCTTCCTGGGTTGGGCCATTCATTTTATCCTTCCATTTTATCTCTACCACGTCATCATGACCAACAATCCTATGGTTCCAAAAGTTTCCAAACTTCTAGTTGTGTCGCTCATATGTTCAAGAGTTGTCTTTCTGCAGTTACACTTACCCCTGATTCTTTGTATCATCCAAAATCATTTTTCATCCATTTATCTTGTGTCAATGATGTGGGATGCATTATGGCCCTCCTTCAACACAGTCACTTCTTGTCGACTTCAACTCATTATCCAGGAAGTTAACTGAGAGACTCCCTTCTAGTACTTTAGAGCTTGCATGCCCTAACGGCAAGTTCTTCGCACTCGATGACAAGTTCACATCATTGGCTTTCGATCGGGTGATTTCATGGGTGTTCAACTTTAGTTCCTCTATTCACATTTCGTGAATTGTGCTGATAGTACCTTGAGGACCATTGTCATCATTGGTGGTTTCTCTCACACTTGTTAACGGTTTACAAAATCAACCGGTAATCAAGCGATTTTCTAGCATGTTCGATGTCAACACATCTATTCAAATGTTATAATTTGTACTTTTATCGGGTCGTGTTGGAGCGCAAGACCCTGGGCTCATATTACAAAAGTTTAGGTTGCAAGGTGGTGTGACATGATTATGTTGATATACATGTCTCTCTCAGATGGATGGCTACGACCATACCATGAGTTATCATATGTGATCTTTCTCATTATTGGATGGTTGCGACCATGCCTTGGTTTCATTATGATGCTCTTTATCGGATGGTTGCGCCCATGCCTGGATCCATTTACATGGTCATTCTATGGATGGCTACATCCATACCATGATACATGTATCATTTGACAGAGTTTTCAGTTATGTATATGTATCTGTACTTGCTTGCAGGTTTTCTAATGACAGACTTCGGTTCCCCACATTGATTCATAAAGCATTTCATCCCTCACTCTAGTTCGGTCTTCATGCATTAGGGGGAATCTGTTACAAAGAATTTTGTCACTGTCCCTATACTCCACATTCCTTGATCCTGGAGGACCTCTATGGTGAACCCTACATGCTTTCCCTTCATGAAGAAACTCCCATTGTGTCCCTCTTCATGAGCACAACAATTCCCTTTTGCGTCATTTCCCAAAAATCTTCTATTTTTCCCATTTACAAGACTGGCGCTAATGACCCTTGTTCTCCTCGTGCCGATATGCTGGGGTTAGAACAATCCCTAGCACCGACCAGAGCGACTAAGCCTTGTTCTAGTCGCACTGATTCTCTTTTGGAAAGTTCTTTAAATAAGTGTTACACAAAAATATCGTCACCATGACTATTTGCAGTCAGTATGAGTCTATCATCACTTATACTATCCTCCTAAGCAAGTCTCAGACCTCAGCTCTTCATGTTAAGCTTTGAAAATGAGAGAAAGACATTAAAAATCAACAAAGCTCTGGTTCTGCACTTTCTCTCACTGTTGCCTGCGGTCCCGCACCCGCTATTCATATTACCTGTGGACCTGTCCGCTCTCTCTCTAAGGAGTGGGTGCGGACCCCTGTGAAAGTAAAAGAGGCGCAAGTTTATTCTAAAACACTCACTTTGGGTTAATTCTAGATGATTCTAGAAGGAATTTTGACGTGGATTGTTCGCTCTTAGGTGGTTCATGCATCCCAAAAAAGAAGTATCTAATCCCTTGATGAGAGGAGCTATCCCTTTGAAGGAGGGCTTTATCCCTTTGAAGGAGGACCTAGTAACTTCCCTCCATTGCACTATAAATTAAGGCATTGGGCTGGTTGCTAGGGAGGTTAGAAGCTGAACATTTTTTAGGGTAAATGCTGGTGGAATTGAGACTTACTAGTTAAGCTTGAGAGGAGAGATCACATACCTTTCGGCTTCATTGGGAGGAGAGTGAAACTTGTCAAAGTAGAGGAGACTTCTTGCTAGACCCTGGGAGGAGCTTGTACAACATCAAGGCACAGGTTGTAAAGTTCTTCTTTGATTTTAATTAATACAATCAGATTCATTTTTCTCAACAAATTGTCTTATGTCATTTGTTTCATGAATTCCTTATCATCATGATAAGTATGATTTATGATATTGGCTTTTCAGGTGCTATTTAATTTGTGTGCTTGTTTGTGTTTGCAGATTCGCTACAAGGTAGCTCATTTGGATCAAAGGAGCGAGGCTTCCACAAACTTGCATTGGACCCAAGGTAGGCCTAAAACACTTGTTTTCCTTTGTTTATAAATTGCATATTTAGAGAAAGATAGTTTTTTATTGGCTTGCTTGTCACTAGATATCATTAGATTCTAGGGAGGTCGATCTTGTCCGCAAGAACGACTTATTCTGTGTGACAAAATGGCGACTCCACTGGGGACTTGATTTCTTGATTTGCTTTACTTTGACATGAGAAATTGTGTTTTTGTTTCTGTTTTTGGCTTGTTGTGTGTGGAATTGGGTAGAATTAGTAGTCTTGGATTATCTTTTGTTTTTCATAACTTTGGGAGAGGACCACACCCTCGTCTTGCAACATAGTGTGGACCTATCGGCACTTTTGATTTTCACACAGAGCGGTACCGCACCTGTGTGAACTGCGGGCCTGCTGACCCTGTCAAAATTTTGGAGAACTTGAGATTTTCTCTTTTAGTCAGCTTAGTTTTTGTTTAGATGTTATTATCCCCTACCCAGACCTGCATGTGACTTGTCAAGAACTTTTCTTAGGTTAATTCCATTGGTGTTAGAGTTTTAGGTGAAATTCCTAGAAGTTTTGGTTGTCGGGCTTGGTTTTCATTTTGGTCTTGTAGTAGCTCAGAGCTTAGAAGTTGTAGAAGCCTCAGATCACCTTGGTTGTTACTGGCCTTCTTATGAGTCTAACCATTTTCAAAATTTGCCTTTGTTGAGGAATCCATCTTGTGTTTCTCATTACGAAACTTCGAAAAGACTTGTGTTAAAAGTTTGGATTTCATTTTTAGAAAAGAAAACAAAAATTGATTGTTTTTTGACTGATTTGTGATTCTGGACAAATTAGTCCTTAGTTTGCTTATAGCTAAGTAAAACATCCTTGAAAAGAAATCTTGTAAGATTTTACTTCAAATAGTTTTTATAGTTTATAGATCTCAAGATTAGATTTTTCCATAGTTTTGAGTGTTTTATAAAAAACGAAAAAATCTCTTTTGGAAAAAGTTTTTTTTTGTAGTATTTGAGTGTTTGAAAGAAAAGGGAAATTTTTGTGAAAATAACTAGTTGTCTCGTTTTGAGTGCATTGGAAAAGACAAAAATCTCTTCTTTTGATTTTTTTGTTAAGGAAAAGATTTGTGTTTACAAGCATTTGCATTCTCAAACTCTTTCCTAGCTAGAAATTCATTGAAGGGAAAAGATTGCTTATCATCTTAAGTGCATTTTTTAGTGATTTCGAGTCGAGTCTTCACACCATAAGTTTCATCTCCGCACCTTTTGACTTAAACAAAAACCATTAAAAATAATACTTAAAGTAAAATCTATCTAGTAATATTTTTATTTCTAGGGCTTTATTACACCAACATAGCTTAGGCTAGTGTCTTGGAGTAGGGAGTAATTAACTCTCCAAGACAGTAAAACAAACAAGTAGATGTATCTTGTAGTAGGAGAAAAATCCAATTGTTCCATCTATGCTCTGGGAAAGCTCCTCTTAAAGGAGGAGCATGAGATCGTGTCCGAACCAGTGTGGGAATCAATCCTTCCTCATTGGGAACGACGCCAGATATTCACATATTAAAAACGGTAAACCTCGGATCAACCATTGTCGAGGAGCCTAGGGTCACTTGTTGGTAAACCTTGGATTATGTCAAGGAGCCTTCAAGGGTATTGAGCTTGTTACTCTGCCCTTGCATGCGTATCGGATCGTAGACTGTTCCCCCAGGTATATTTCTTTCCGTTGGTAACCATAGTGACCATATTCTATAGGATTCTTCCAAAGGTGACGGTGGTGGGAAGATCCCACTGTACCTGGAGCAAACGTCGGCTATACTCACTTGGATTTTCTGGGGGGTTCTCTTCACTCGAGACGGTTTAGTGGAGGAACTTGTGCCATTCTATTCATTAAGCAAGTTGCCGGGGTAAATGTTCCAACCACCATTTCTGTATTGAAGTCTGTGACGTTGGATTTCATCACCAACCAGTGTTTTCAGTACGGAAAGTTACTGTTTATGTGTGGTTTGATCTCCTAGATTCTTTAGGCATGTGATTCAAAATTTGTTTGGTTCTTTAGAGGCTTTAGGTGGTTTTCATTGAGATTTTACTTTATTTGCGTGTGAAGTAGTTAAAATATTTAATCGTGGCTGAATTACTGAGGAAGTCCCGTAGACTTCGGGGCCAACCTCCTGATTTTTCACCGAGCCAGCCTGAAGGGTTAAGAGCCCTCGTAACTCCTAGAGACAGTAGAGTTGGGTCACCTGAATGAGGAGAGTCTTCTTTGGTGGTAAATCCTGATTTTCAAGCTCTAGTAGCAGATTATAATCCACAATCTGTGTCTGTTTCCGAAGTTACTGGTAGTTTTTCATCTACTAGTGATTTAGGTGAGGAACCTGAAATATCTAAACCTGAAAGTGAATTTGCTGATACTCCAACATCGGGATTTATCTCTCCAACTTCTAGTGGTCCTGGTTCACCCAGGGTAGAAATAATAATTGCCCAAAATCTTCCTTCTAGACTTATAGCTATTGAATAACTTGTTACTCCGGAAGAAGAAGGTATCCCTATCCCTGAAAATCAACCTGTTATAGAACTTAGGGAGCGTGAGTCAATCTTTTACAGTCCACCTAGGAGCAGTGCTTGGTATCTTTCATTGACCAATTTTTTGGAAAACCCGAGACTAAGTTTTTCACCACCTCGTATTCCTTATCACCCAACACCTAGAGGTTACTATCCTCCGTTAAATATGTCAAGACAGTCGTCCGTGTTTTCTCAATCTCCAGAAAACTTTTTGTACGGCGGTCCTTCTGTTCCCTCTGGGTATCAGTCACTCACTGGTACTTTTTCGGGAGCATCTCCTCAACCTATTGAACAAGGGTTATTAACTGGAAATAATGGTACTAAGTCATTGAGCATAGAAGATATTCTCATGATGTCAGGTACTATTCCTAATCCTCAACGTCAAGGTGGCCAGTTACCGCCTGGGGGTCAGCCTCAAAGTCCTCAATTATCGCCTAGGGGGCAACCTCAAGGTACCCAATTTGCGCCTGGGGGGAAACCTCAAGGACAGTACATACCTACGGGACAGTATCTTCCTCAAGGTCAACCCCAGACTCAATATGTACCTCAAGGTCAAACCCAGTATCAATATGTACCTCAAGGTCAACCCCAATATCAGTACGTGCCTCAAGGTTATCAACCTCAAGGTCAGTACCCGAACCAAGGTTTCCAACCACCTTCTGGTCAATCATATGTCCAAGGAACTGGAAATGTACCATTGAATTATCAACCCTACCCTCAACCCGGTTATGGCCCTCAATATTATCAACCTGCTATGGGTCCATACCCCGGAATTAACTTAGTGTGGGATCCATCTCAAACTCAATAGGTCTTGCAACCGAATGTATAGTTTTCATCTCAAACTGGACAACCCTTAGTGTCTAGTTCACCCCAGCAACCTGTCCAGTCTACTAATCAAACTTCTGTACCTTCCGTAGTTTCTCAGCCTGGGCCTAGTACGCCTCGTACTCTACCTCAAATGGCTGCTACAACTACTGCAACATCTGTTCAATCTACCCCACCTACTTCTGGAGTATCGACAGCTCCGGTTTCTACTGTTCGTGTATCAACTCCTCAGACATCTTTACCTCAGTTTGGATCCATAATTCAAACTTCGGTTCAAATGCCTATAGGACAACCTGGTTCAAGTACGGTCGTCACAAGTCAACCTCAATTTACTTATCAACCGTACCAAGGACAGTACCAATTCGATCCCGCTGTGCAGCAGCTAGTCTATCAATATCAACAGTACCTTGGGTATACATATCAACAACCTCAACAACCCCAGTACGGTTCAGGTAATCCTGGTTTTTCGGGAGGATATAATATCCCAAATGTAATTCCAATTCCTAGTTATCCTGGATATCCTCCTCCTGGGGCTGGTCTCATGACCCAGAGTTTTAGGGACCCTAATCATCAGTTATCGTTTATCACAACTTCTGACTTGCCTGACTTGTCAAGCCTTACGAATGATCCCATTAACTATCTTCCATTTTGGCCGCCAATGCTGAATAAGTTGCCTAGTGATATTCCTAAGTTTGAAGGAAAATCAGGAGAGGGCCCGTCGAACCATGTGATGACTTATCACCTTTGGTGTGCGTCTAATTCCATTTCAGATGATTCAATCCGTTTAAGGCTTTTCCAGCACACTCTAATTTGTCTAGCGGCCAAGTGGTACATTGAGTTACCGCGAGCAAATTTTTATAATTTCAGTCAGCTAGCTACTTCATTTTTAACTCATTTTCAGTTGCCTGTCAGATATGAAAATGGCATGGAATTACTAACTTCATTAATGCAGTCAACGTCCACTTACATTTCAGATCACATTCATGAATGGAGACGTCGATGGCGTTTAGTGAAAGTTTTTATTCTGGATCAGATCTTAGCCAAATGGTTTGTAAAATCTTTATTGCCAAAGATCACTAAGGATGTAGCTAAGGCCGGAGTCGTTACTGAGGAGCAAGTAATTGCTCAAGCACAGTACCTTGACTTAGTTTATACGCAGTCAGGTACGTTACACGAGAAAATCTCCAATCTTCCTAAGCAAAATCAAATAACTGCAGCTCCTTTAGGGTCTCATGCCACTGATGGTACGATTGGTACGGTTAATACCAAAAGTAAGAAGTCTTCCAAGAATTCTTCTCCTATCATAACCTTGCCAGATTCCCCGACAAGAGATTCTTCCGCGGAAATTTCCGCCGATATTCATGTTGTAGAGTTATCTACAGCCAAATCAAAATCCGGTGGTTAGAAGAAAGGGAAGAAGAAAAATAAAACAGATAAAAATTCGAAAGAGAAACCAGAAAAAGCAGAATCAAATGATGAGAAACGCCAACCTCGTTATCCTTGTCTCATTTGTGACGAAGAGCATTTTACAAGAGACTGCCCTCATCGAACAGAGGTTGCGAAAATTGTCAAAGGTTCCCAAACGACTGCTGTTTTGAAGGATCCTTTTCCAAGTCAAGACAGTAAGATGATAGGTTCTTCCTCAAATGCCAACGAAGAACCCATAATGATGATGTCCCATGTTAGGATTGTGACTCAATCGCATGATTATGGAAGTAAAAGTCATGTTGATGGTAAAGAAGCAGAATCTTCTCATTCTAACCCATCAACCTCAGCTCCTGGTTCCGATCCGCTACAGATTGAGAAACCTAATCCAGACTTAGTAATCAAACCACCCGCCAAGGGTATACTTTGAAAGTCAGATTTCAATCCACATGCGAGAGTGGCTCAGTACTATAACATTGTTGAAGATTTGGCTATTTCACCTTCAGCAATGTCGGCTTTAGAAGTGCTGCAATCATGTCCAGCACAACGTAAATTACTATTGTCGGCTATAGGAGTTGTTGATGTTCAGGACTCGAACCTTATAATTTTCGATCTAGAAAATAGTACACTACGCTTACCTCATCAAATGGCTTTCCAGATCCCAATGTTAGTCAAAAACAGACCTTGTTATAGGACTGTGATTGATGAGGGAGCCTCAACGTGTATTATGTCGATACAGTGTTGGAGATCGCTTGGTTCTCCTTCGCTAAATCAATCCCCGACAATTCTAAAGGCCTTTGATGGCCGTGGGTTTCATCCTTTTGGAATTCTACAGGATTTACCTATAGTGGTTGAAGGCAAAACTGTTAATCTAGATGTGGAGGTGGTTGATGCCCCTCTAGATTACAAACTTCTCTTGGGTCGTAGTTGGTCTTACACTATGACAACTATCGTTTCATCGGTCTTTCGGCTTATAAACTTCCCTCATAATGGAAAGATCATAACTATAGACCAGTTGACTTACTTTTCATTCGACCCAGCCTCTTCTGAAAGTATTCAGCATGTCGGCAAAACAACTATCCCGTATAAGGATTTTGGAGTAGGACTATTTAAAGATTCTGGTTTATTGGGAACTTTTCCTTTTCCTCCTATCAACGCATCGTCTTCTACTGCAACCATTCATATGATTTCGTCAGACACCATTGTTTATGATGATCCTTGGATTGTACCTTCCGAATCTGAGATAGACTCATTTGGTGATGTTATGCCTTTGAGTCCATATGAAATTGCGTATCAGGCCGTGCAGTCGTATTCCAACCCATATTCAACCAAAATTGACTTAACGAATGTGGTCCATGAAGAATCACTTTCAATATCAAACACAGATGAGAAAATTCGTGAAATCCTATGTGTCGATGATTTACCATGCGAAGATCTTCATCATAGATCTTCGTTTTTACTCGAGAGTGATCGTTTTGAAAATGATTTTTCATCAATTTTTACGACTGAATATGTCAAGGAACCTCAGAATCCAATGAAAAATCCTGATTCAGAGTTAAATTTTGGAAACATTTCTCGAACTATTCCTATTGATATTTCGGTTAAGCCTGGAATTGTTGAAAACATTCATATAGGTTCCTCGTGTACGAAAGATGAAATTCAAATATATAAGGCCCTATTTCAAGAATTACGCGACGTGTTTGCCTAGTCATATGAGGAAATGCCAGGAATTGACCCTGCAATTCTTGTTCATGAAATCAAAAATTACCCAGACGCTAAACCCGTCCGGAAACGTTTGCATCAGATCCACCTGAGAAAAGTTGCTACTATTAAAGCAGAAGTTGAAAAATTACTCAAAGCAGGTTTCATTTATCCGATTCTGTTAACGGATTTGGTATCGAATATTGTTCCTGTTAACAAAAAGCAAGGGCCAATAAGAATATGTATTGATTATAGGGATATTAATCGAGCCTATCCAAAAGACAATTACCCAACTCCCTATATTGATCAAATCATTGATGATTGTGCTAGCAGCGAAATATTTTCCTTCATGGATGGTTTTTCCGGATACAATCAAATCAATATTCTACCTGCTGATCAACCAAAAACAGCTTTCATTTGTCCATGGGGGACATTTGCTTATTGCAAATTACCTTTTGGGCTCAAGAACGTCGGGGCAACTTTTCAGAGGGCCATGTCTTACGCGTTTCATGATATCAAGCACATTGTGCAACCCTATCTCGATCATTTTCCTGCTCATTCATTACATCGAGCTGATCATCTCATCTATTTACAAGCAATATTTATGAGATGTAGGCATTATTAGATTAGGTTGAATCCACACAAGTGTTTTTTCTATATAGAAACAGGTCGGTTACTAGGGTTTGTTGTTTCGAAAGCCGGCATTCGCGTCGATCCCTCAAAGGTTGAAGCTATTGTCAAATTGCCTCCTCCTTCGAGTCTTCGCCAACTCCAATTTTTGCAAGGGAAAGCAAACTTTTTATGTCGATTCATTCCTAACTATGCCGATATTACAAAGGGTTTTACCCGGTTGTTGAAACAGAATACTCCATTCTTTTGGGATGAGATAGCTGAGAAATCTTTTGATGCACTAAAGCACGCGTTGACCCATGCACCGTTATTGCATCCTCCCAACTACAACCAGGACTACTTCTTGTATCTCGCCACCTCCCATTCCACCATTGGAATGGTGTTAGTTCGGGAAGATGAATTCAGTACTGGACATGTGATATATTACCTTAGTTGAACTTTAGATCCAACTGAGCTAATATACTCACATGTGGAGAAATTGGCATTGGTAGCTGTTCAAGCTATCCAACATTTTCGTCATTACATTTTACTACGTAAAACTACAGTAATTTCGGATTGCAACCCTATGATCTATATTTTGACCAAGAAATTGCTAGGGGGCAAGTACTTCAAATGGATTGTTATCCTACAGGAGTTCGACTTGGAATTTGAAAAGTCTAAGTCGAAGAAATATTTCATTTTTGTGGAGTTAATGTGTGACTTCCCGCATGCTGACACGGAAACTATGGCAGAGGAGCCCATTGCGGACAAATCCTTGTTTCTAATCAGCACTTTAGATCCATGGTATGGGGATGTCATCGTTTATCTCCAGATCTAATCCTTTCGGCTAGAAATATCAAGGTCAGAACGTCGAAAAATACGATTCCAGTCCCAACAATTCAGAATTATTGGAGATACTCTTTATCGTCGTGGGGCGGACTCTGTTTTTCGACGTTGTTTAACTCATGAGGAAGCTGAAAGGGTTCTAAATGACTGTCACTCTAGAGCGTGTGGCGGTCATATGTCTGGGTATGCCACAGCCCAAAAGATATTGTGCCCTGGCTACTTCTGGCCGTCTTTGTTTAAAGATCGTATTAACGCGGTCCGAAAATGCCATAACTGCCAAATTTTTGATCGAAAGAAGCGTGCTCCACCTGCTCCTCTCCACCCTATAATTGCCGTCGGTTCGTTTGCAAAATGGGGTATTGATTTTATTACATGTAACCCTCACTCGGCCGGGGGGCATGCGTATATCATCCTTGCAATAGATTATTTTACCAAGTGGGCCGAGGCGATGCCTACATTTGAGGCAGATGGAAAAACAACTGCGATTTTCGTGTTCAATCATATAATTGCTAGGTTTGGTGTTCCACAAGCGATTATCACTGATCATGGGCGTCACTTTCGAAACGTTATGATGACTGAACTTACAGGCCAGCTTGGCTTGCGTCACGATAGTTCAACTCCATATTATCCACAAGCTAATGGTCTAGTTGAAGCCATCAACAAAGTTCTAGTCATCATGATCCGACAAATCATTGGGATTCACAGGTCAAATTGGCATAACATGCTATTTTCAGTGCTTTGGGTGTATCAAACCTCAGTAAAAACGTCAACAGGGTTCACTCCTTTCCAACTAGTTTATGGTCTAGAAGTTGTGTTACCCATTGAATGCGAAATCTCGTGATTGCAAATGGCCATCGAGTTACTTCCAGCCACTTCCAAAGAGGAAGAATGTTTGTTATACTTGGCTCAGCTAGATGAGAATCGACGTGATGCTGCATTGGAAATCGAAACTCATGCAAAACGTATTAAAGCTCAGTATGATCGAAATGTAACCCCTCGAAATTTTTCAGAAGGAGACCTAGTCTTGTTATACGATCAAGCAAATGATAAATTAGGTGCTGGAAAATTCGTACCTATGTGGCATGGTCCCTTTGTTGTCAAGCGAAAGCTGGCAAAAGGAGCCTATGAATTGGTAGACTTTGACGGGGTCTCTTTAGGTAAACCCAGAAATGGTCTTTACCTGAAGAGGTATTATGCTTGAAAATGGGTGTGGAGACTTTTAGTTAGGTTAGTTTTCTTTCTAGCTGGTGTGTTTTAGTTTAAAAAAGTGTGCTTAGCTTAGAGAGTGTTTTTTGTCATTATTCCTGCTTATCCTGGTTTTACTCTTGATATTGTAGATGTTGATGCCTCTCCAAACATACATTGGTTTTGCTGATGGTGCTTGTCATAATACATGGAACATTTCTTCTGCAGCTTGGGTTATCTATTCGCCCTCTGACGAGTTGGTATCTATGCATGGGGTAAGCCTCAGTCAAACAACAAACAACATTGCAGAGTATACTGCAGTGATTGAGTTATTATCTGAATCTATTTCATTTGGGATTCGGAGTTTGATAGTGAGGTTAGATTCTGAACTCGTTGTATTACAGCTTAATAGAGTATATGCCATTAGAAATCCAGTGTTATTGAGATTATTTTTCAAAGTGCGTCTCTTGGAATGTGAATTTGATTATATTGAATATCAACATATTCCAAGATCTTTAAATACATTAGCAGATGCAATTGCTTCTCGAATGTTAAGTGGACATTTGCAATAATCATACAAATAAATTTAAAAACATTCCATAACATGTTTTACAAGATAAGCCGGTAATAGTGATATAGTATAATATAGGAGTGTGTCAAAATATACATCGTCCTCGATCATAGGTTGAAAAACACCATATGATCGGCAAAAATGATAGTATAAAAAGAAAAAATATCATATGTGTCTACAATAGGCGATCATCCTATCACTGGTGATTATCTCGATAAGAAACCACTGTACGGGCCACCTTACAAAGGAACCTCCTAAAAGGTCTTGGGACCCCAATCACATAGCACTGTAGTCGACGAGGAATGTCATCTATGCCGGTCTCTGGAATGTCTCCTGTCAAATGCTTTAGATGGCTCTCTAATTCGGCCAAGGTCTCTGCTGATTCATCCTGTGGGGCTGGTGCCGCTGTAGCTGGTTGTTTCCTCTCATAAAGCCGGAGAGCGGCTGGTCACTGTGGACCCACACCTGCATTTGAAACCTTTACTATAAATTTTGGGACGAGATAAAAAAAAATTAAATTGGGAAAATGTTGAAAATGATTTTACCTGAGTCATCCCATTGCTCTCCTGGTGGAAGAGCCATGTCTGGGTCACCATGAAAATCTACCCCAGCGTAAGGAAAGTCCTGAATAGCAAAAACCTAGTTTTCCAACCAATGGAAATACTTAGGTGTGAATCAAATGAACGTTGTCCCCTCCTCAGGATGACGGGCCATAACTGCAACCCATCGCATCAGTTGGGCTCTCGAGGAAGTCCAGCTCCAACAGTGAGGTGCTGTGGGACCAACATTGGGACCCTCTCCAAACCAAAGCTCATGAATAAAGCACCATATCCAAAGGTCTTCAGTTTTCCGTTCTTGGCTCTAGTCAGTTGGCCTTTTACATTAGCCAACACAGCATCGCACCAATTGAAGATGGTGCCTCGAAAGCAGTCAACTACCATCCGCATTTGGGATCCAGTAGCTATATGTAGTGTTGTGCTCCCGCAAATCCTGGTAACAGTAAAAACGATTACCATGAGTTCGGAAAGGGATGTGGTTTTGATGTCTATCCCTTTGTCTCTAGTCTGGTTGTTACAGAACTCTAGCCGGAGGCTATCGACAGACTGGCCACTTGGCCTAGTCCTAAATAGAGTCAAATGTTCACCTCTCTTAGGCAAACCAGTCAAAAAGTATATGTCTGTCGGCTCCATTTCGAGCTGGTGACCACCAATGAGGAAGCACTGGTCCTGTATGCTCCACCTGTCTACCAGCCACTGCAAGAAGTCCACCTGGGCCCTCATGCCAGGTATGGCCCAGAATTTGTATAAGCCGCATGCCTTCAATGCATCAATCGAAGGTTGATGATTTATCGCGGCAAGATCTACATCCTCGCGCTCCCATTCTCGCCAATCAAGCATGATTTATACTCTACATTCAAACAAAAAGGCAAGTTAGAATATCTAAAAGCAAAATTTTTTGGGTCAAATTTGAGTTTGTTAGGTTTTAAAAACCTTTGCGCGGGGTACGCACCCTCTCTGTTAGAGATAGTGCGTGGGTACGCACCTTGCCTTCACAGTAGGTGCAGACCCCTGACTTTTTCCCCATTGCGAAAACGTTGGGGTCCGCGAGTCCCCTGTGTTATACCTGCGGACCCCCGCGCGTGGGGTTTTTGACCTAAAAGCTCCTAAAAAATGAAATGAAACCCTAAAAATCAATTTGAAATGGATGAAATCAAAGAGTAGGATGATGTGGATTACCTAGAGGAGATGGCACTCGATTCCAACAGACGGATTTTCCACAATCTTCACGGGAAGATTTTGACCAAAAGCTCTATTTTCTCACCCAAAACTGAAACGGTAAAAATGAATTGACGAAAGCCCTTTTTATAAGTTTTTTGAATAAATGAATTGTTAATTTGTTTATGTTTCACTTTAGAAAGGTAACTTTTGCAGCATTTTTATCCATTTTAAATAGCTATGAGTAATGTTTGAGTTTTTGTTCAGGATAACGGATTTTTCAGGCGAAATCGATCATTTTTGACGAAAAAACATTAGAGTCACCTTTAAGCTCTTTTCTGACTCCTAAAACATGAAAAGATTGCCGAGTTTTTCTTTTTAAACTCGTTAAAATGGAACTAAAAAGACGGTCCACTTACAACTCTTTTTTTGACCGTAAAAACATGAAAAGATTGCCAGATTTTTGTCATTTCAAATTCGATATTGGTTATAAAACGACGTGTCATTGATCGCTTTTTTACTTTTTCGGATCAGAGGCACTAATTACGAAAAGTACTCCTTGGTCGTAATGATTTTTGACACCTAATCTTCATGATTGGGATTTTATGTAAATAAATAAATGAGAAATGTGAACAGTCATCGGGAGATGAACTGAATAGTCTCTCCCTCATGTATATAATAGACCTACCTGATTGAATGAAATACGAATCAGTTTTACTGCCTTTGGAGAGTTACTACCTGGCCTGACATGGTATCAGAGCCAGTTCTCAAAATAAGTTGTAACTCCCTTCATTTTTGCTACTGTGGGCTGTACGCTGGTCTGAGCACTGTCCACTGAGCACTGTCCTCTGTCGTTCTGACCTGAGCACTGTCCTCAACGCCTCTGTCCAGAGCGGAAGGCAGACAAACGCTGTTGAATCGACATACCACCGTTAACACTGTTGAAACGTGATAAGCCCAGCAGCGGAAGCGTGATGAGCGGAAGCGGTATCACCATTGTTTTAAATGCTGCCTGAAATACGTTTGCTGCGTTTGACAGACCTTTGTGTACCAAGAGCCCATACATGTTTAACGGTTGGTTCAATTCCTCTGTGATACAAAGAAGGGGTACACGCAATTTGAAGGGCTTCGGTATTTCATTGTTTCCTTTACGTTTTTAATATGGTATCGAATGCCTGTTTCAAATAAATGCTGCCTGTCCTGTCATATTGTATGAACATTGTCATATATCGAATGATATCGAATGGTAGTGAAAGCGTTGATGAGCCCAGGTCTCTTCCCTTGTTCGTGGTGCTTTCAAACAAATGTTGTTGTTTTCAAATAAGTGTTGCCGTTGTGGCTCAACGGTGTAGCACTGTACTGGTTTAAGGTTGGCGGAATGATGTTGTTGTTTTCAAATAAGTGCTGCCTGCACGTTTTTTAAATTACTGCTGTGAAACTCTCATAAGTTTTGAACGCGGTTTTGAATGCTGCTGACATATACTTTGAATATTTCAAATAAATATGCTTGCTGCCTGTTTCAAATAAGTTCGAATGGTATTTTTGACATGCCTGAATGGTATACGATCAAATGGTATGGTGAATGGTTTCAATACATTTTGAATAGTTCGAATTTCAAATAAGTTTTGAGCGCTGGCCTCCATAACTTGGTTCACCCATAACTTGGTTTAATGCTTTGCCGAGGTTGACCGCTGTAAATTACAGTTCAAAGAATGCGCATGACCATGGTATTTTTATGAGATTTATATAAGATTTATAAGGTGAAGTTTTATGAGATTTATATGATGGACTTATATAAAACTTATATGAGGTTTATGTGAGGTGAATTTATACAATGATGGATTTATATGAGTTATATGAGTCACATTGTGGATTTGAAATCCTTTGAGAATGCTTTTTTGAGTACATTGGCAGAAGTATTCTTTTCTATCAGCAAAAGTTTTTTTTACAGAATGCATTCAATCATCTCCATGGTAGGAATAGTTCTCACTGGCAAGGAGAACTATCCTGAATGGTCCCGGATGATAAAACACACCCTCATCTTCAATGAGTTGTGGAAAGGAGTGTGTGTCGGAGAAGGAGACAAAGACCCAGTACAGCCTACCTCAGACAAAGAGCTCGTCATTTGGGAAAACAAGAACAGCAAAGCTTATGCATTAATCGCAACATCTATAAATGAAGAGGTGAGTTGCCATATTTCGTCATATTCAACTGTCTTTGAAGCCTTACAAAAGTTGAAAGAACTCTATGACTCACATTCTGCACTTGAAGTTGTTCAGCTCATGATTAAACTCTTCACTCTTGAACTGCAAAATAATGATCCTCTTGCTCTTGCATTTGAAGTAAAGTCTATTATGCATGATATCAATTCCACTAAGGTTGAGCTGGATATCCCTCTTATTGCTTTTCTCAAGGCACTCTATCCTACTTACTCCAATTATCTTGAGTCATTACAAGCAAATGGAAATATTAAATATATAACCTTTGACTCTCTTGTGAAAAAGTTTGTTGAAAGAGAGAAAGCTTTCGGAAAGAAGACAACCCCTGAATCTTCTAAAGAGACTGTGTGCCTTACTCATAAAGAAAAGCATCCTGCTCAAGATTATGCAAGAGGAAGAGGTGGACGAAGAGGAAGAGGAAGATATTTCAGAGGTAGGGGGGCAGACATTCTCAAGGAGAAAAGGTAGACTTACACTGCAAAAGAAATGGATCACATGATGGCTCTACATGCAAGCTACCATGGGACAAAATTGAGCAGAAAAAAAACCAACAGAAAGGTAAAACTGATGATACAGACAAAGGTAAAGCACCTGAATCTGCTCACTATGTTGAGGCACAATGTAACATTGGAGTAAATGAAGATTTGTTTAATGCTTCACTTGCTTCATGGAAAAATGATTGGTTGCTTGATTCAGGAGCAACCTGTCACATGACTCATAGAAAAGATTTTTTTGAATATTTCACTGACAATGTTGATGGAGCAGTATACTTTGCAGATCAGTCAAAAATCAAGCCATCAGAGCTTGGCAAAATCAGGCTTAAACTGCCTGGTCTTCCATCCTTTCTTCTGGATCATGTTTTATATCTCCCACAGCTCAAGAGAAACTTGCTGTCCTTGGCCCACATCCACCAGCAAGGTCACTCCATTCATATGTTTGATGGCAAGCTTGAGGTAAGAAAAGCATCTGACCACTCACTTGTCATGAGGGGAATAGAAGAAGAAAGGCTTCTCAAACTGCAAGGAACCTTTGCTCATGCACAACATTTCTCATATATTTCTCATCATGAAGATGGTACACTTCCATCAATTTTATTATGGCATGCTAGATTTGGACATTTAAACTATGACAGTCTTCACTTATTGAAGAAAAATGGTGTTGTTGGTTTGCCTACAATTCCTAGGAAACATAAGCAATGTGATGCTTGCATTCTAGGAAAGCATAGCAAACAGTCTTTTCATGATTCACGTTCAAGAGCACATAGGAAGCTTGAACTCATTCATTCAGATTTATGTGGTCCAATGCTTGTTCCTTCTGCAAATGGAAATAAATATATCACGACATTTATTGATGACTACACCAGAATGTGTTGGGTTTATTTGTTGAAGAACAAATCTGATGCTTTTCAAACATTCAAGAATTTTCATAAATGGATTGAAAATGATGCATAATCTCATATTGGGTCTATTCGCACTAATAATGGAAAAGAATATACATCAAATGAATTTGAAAACTATCTTCGCCAACATGGGATCAAACATCAAACAACTGTGCCTTATAATCCCCAACAGAATGGTGTAGCTGAAAGAATGAATAGAAAAGTCTTGAATATGGTACGATCCATGCTTTTCTTCAAAAATGTAAAGATAATGTTTTGGGCTGATGCTGTTCTATGTGCTGCATATATAAAGAATAGATGTCCATCTAATGCTATAAGAAATAAGACTCCTTATGAATTGTGGTATGGACATGTTCCTTCAGTAAAACATCTCACGGTCTTTGGTTCCACCTGTTATGCTTTGATACCAAAGGTACTAAGAAACAAACTTGGTGCTAGAATTCGTAAGTGTATCTTCCTGTGGTTTTCAAACACCTCCAAAGCATACTGTCTCTATGATGAAGTAAATAAAAAGTTTGTTGTATCTAGAGATGTAATTTTTCTTGAATCATCCAAATCTGACAGTGTTGTTGAGCAGAAACTTGATCGCTTGGATAGATTCACAAAAACAAAATCATTTCAATAATTTGATAATCAAATTACACATCTTGAAGGGGGGATTCCTATTCTAGATCAACATGTGGAATCTTCTTCTGAAGAACACTCTCCCCCGAATGAAACTCCAACAACGGATGATACTTTAAGTGATATAATTGATAGAATTGGGAGACTCAATCTTGATTCAGTCCCAACTCAATCAACAGAGTAGCCTGGACCATCTCAGAAAGGTCCCCCAAAGTGGCTAACAAAGACACTTGAAAGTGTTCATCCTGATGAAATCAGAAAAACAGGAACCAGAAATTCAAACCGCCAAAATGGAGGTGATGTAGATGACTCTAATTCAGCTGTTGATATGGATGTTTCTTATGATTGTGAATTGAACTTGTCTACAGATTTTGAACCAACTTCCTTTAAAGAAGCTGCTTCTCATGATGAATGGAAAGAAGCGATGCAAAAGGAGTATGATGCCCTCATAAAGAATGACACTTGGAAGCTGGTTGATCCTCCATTTGGAATCAAACCAATTGGCTGCAAGTGGGTCTACAAAAACAAGTACAAAGCTGATGGCTCACTTGACAAGCACAAAGCTAGTCTTGTGGAAAAAGGTTTTGCATAGAAAGAAGGGGTCGATTATGAGGAAGCTTTTGCCCCCATAGCAAAATGGGCTACCATCCGGACACTCTTTGCACTAGCAGCTCAGAACGGTTGGAAAGTCCATCAAATGGATGTAAAAACTGCCTTCTTGAATGGAGATCTAAAAGAGAATGTTTTTATGTCCCAGCCTAAAGGATTTTCTATGAAAGGACATGAACATAAAGTATGCAAACTTGTGAAGTCCTTGTATGGCCTCAAACAAGCACCGCGAGTTTGGTATGAAAAACTAACTGAGCATCTTCTGAAACTCATTTTCAATCATTTTGATCTTGATGATGCAACTTTATTTGTCAAGAAAGTTGGCAAAACAGTTGTATATCTTGTCGTATATGTAGATGATCTTTTAATGACAGGGAAAAATGAAAGCTACATTGCATCCATAAAGAGGGAATTGGGGAAAAGTTTTGAAATGACTGATTTGGGCTATGTTCATTACTATCTTGGCATTGAAGTAACCCAACATCCAAAGTCCATATTTCTTTCTCAAAAGAAATACATTGGAGATTTGTTGAACAGGTTTGGCATGACAGAGTGCAATCCTCTCACTACTCCAATGGAACAAAACTTAAAGCTCACATCTATTGAAGGAAAAGAATTTGAGGATGCAACAAAGTATAGACAACTTGTAGGAAGTCTCATCTACCTCACTACTATCAGACAAGACATTTCATTTGATGTTGGAATCCTCTCCATGTTTATGCAAAAGCCTTATGAGGGACATTGGTCTGCTGCAAAAAGAGTTCTAAGGTACTTGAAGGGAACTCAAGACCTTGGAATCAAGTATACATAAGTGGATGACTTCAGCTTGATTGGATACTCTGATTCAGACTTCGATGGAGACAAAGAAATTGGGGTATCTACTTCAGGATATGCTATGAGTCTTGGATCACGAGTTGTCTCTTGGAGATCACGCAAACAATCAGTTCCAGCAGATTCCACAACAGAAGCAGAATACAAGGCAGTAGCTGAAGCAACAAAAGAAATTGTGTGGCTCAGGAAAATTCTTGAATATTTGCAGGTAAAAAAAGAACAATCAACCCCACTCATGATTGACAATACCCCTGCAATAAAGTTGGCCAAGAACCCAAAGTTCCATGATCGAACGAAGCACATCAATACTAAATATCATCTGATTCGACATCATGTTGAGGCCAAAACAATTCATCTCTGTCATTGTTCCACAAATGAGAAAATTGAAGACATCTTCACCAAAGCACTTGGAAGGGAAAAGCTTGAACGATTCAGAATGATGCTTGGACTCACCAACATCCCTTCATATTAAGGGGGGAATTGTGACACCTAATCTTCATGATTGGGTGAATTTTATGTAAATAAATAAATGAGAAATGTGAACAGTCATCGGGAGATGAACTGAACAGTCTCTCCCTCATGTTTATAATAGACCTACCTGATTGAATGAAATACGAATCAGTTTTACTGCCTTTGGAGAGTTATTGCCTGGCCTGACAATGATCAAGCGGTTCTCTCAAGTATTATTTTATACTTTTTCGGGCTTGGGAGACACAAATTTACGAAAAAGGACAACCATGGAGTCTTCTTAAGTTTTTTCAGACTCTCTAAAATTGAAAAATGCCGAGTTTCTCCTATACTGGACTCATTAAAATTTAACATTAAAGGACCTATTCAATTACAAACAGGAACAGACCACTCCTTCTTAGGGTTCGAATTTAAACTAAGTTGGACTCATCCGAAGGATGAGCTTATAATTAAGCAAATGTTATCCTCCTCAAGCTTATCAAAAGTAAAGAGGTACTTGCCAGAAATGGTGGGGGAAAAGAGAGAAAAATGAGCCTGTTTGTCATACTTTGTAACCACTCTTGAACACGACACTTTTATTCACCTGGGTTGGGAAATCCTTTGCCTAACAGTTGATCAAACCACATTGAAAGTCTTCAGCTGGTTTCTGGGTATTAACTTTGGGTCAATTGTCACCAAACCATCTGCAGTGTCGTTATGTGTTCAAGAGGTCAATGCAAATAAGCCATTCATCTGCAAAATATCTGTCATCCATCTTGACCATCCCTAAGCCAGTCCTTGCAACTAAATTTCTTCAAAATTGATCTATGATTTCGTGTTGTGGGCTTGCCTACGACGGATCTCTTTCTATCGACTTCAGCTCATTATCTAGAAAGATGATCTAGAAATCGTCATTACCTTGGGATCTGCATGCCCCAATGGCAGGTTTCTCGCCTTCGATGATAGGTTGCATCATTGACCTTCGATCAAAGGATTTCGTGACATGTTCAACATCAACACATCTATTCACATCTCATGTATTGTACTGAGTACCTTGAGAGCCATTGACATTACTGGTGGTTTCTCTCACACTTGTTAACAGTTTACAGCATTGACTGCTAATCAAGTCGTTTCTACCATGTTCGACTTCAACACATTCATTCGCATGGATAGAATCGTATTGTTTCGGGAAGTAGAAATGAAGACCCTGGATCTAGTTTCTGCCATCCAGGCTACGAGGAATTTTGTATTCATTATACTATGGACTATTCATAAACATATGGTTGCGTCCATACTATGTCTACATGTGTCTATACTTGTGATGTATTACAAGATCATTCCTATATCAGAGCAGTAGTTAGTTTTCTAGTCAATTTTGATCTGAGTATGGGAATGCCTACCTCAGCGATGATATGATCTTATATACATATTTTGCATTGAATGTTTTTACAGGTTCCAACCAGGCTCTCCACAAGATGATCCTCGAAATGATAAAGTACTTCACTCTTCCTAGATGATAAATGAAATCCTCATCTGCTACAGACTTCGAACTTTAGGGGGCAATCTGTTACACAAAAATATCATCACCATGACTATTTGCAGTCAGTATGAGTCTATCATCACTTATATTGTCCTCCTAAGCAAGTCTTAGACCTCAGCTCTTAATGTCAAGCTTTGAAAATGAGAGAAAGACATTAAAAATCAACAAAGCTTTGGTTCTGCACTTTCTCTCACTGTTGCCTGCGGTCCCGCACCCCTTGTTCACATTACCTGCGGACCTACCCACTCTGTCTCTAAAGGAGTGGGTGCGGACCCCTGTGAAAGTCAAAAAGGCGCAAGTTTATTCTAAAAAACTCACTTTGGGTTAATTCTAGATTATTCTGGAAGGAATTTTGACGTGGATTGTTCGCTCTTAGGTGGTTCATGCATCCCAAAAAAGAAGGAGCTAATCCCTTGATAAGAGGAGCTTTCCCTTTGAAGGAGGGCTTTATCCCTTTGAAGGAGGACCTAGTAACTTCCCTCCATTACACTATAAATTAAGGCATTGGGCTGGTTGCTAGGGAGGTTAGAAGTTGAACATTTGAGGGTAAATGTTGGTGAAATTGAGACTTCCTAGTTAAGCTTGAGAGGAGAGATCACATACCTTTTGGTTTCATTGGGAAGAGAGTGAAACTTGTCAAAGTAGAGGAGACTTCTTGCTGGACCCTGGGAGGAGCTTGTATAGCATCAAGGCACAGGTTGTAAAGTTCGTCTTTGATTTGAATTGATACAATCAGATTCATTTTTCTGAACAAATTGTCTTATGTCATTTGTTTCATGAATTCCTTGATCATCATGATAAGTATGCTTTATGATATTTTCTTTTCAGGTGCTATTTAATTTGTGTGCTTGTTTGTGTTTGCAGATTCGCTACAAGGGAGCTCATTTGGATCAAAGGAGTGAGGCTTCCACAAACTTGCATTGGACCCAAGGTAGGCCTAAAACACTTGTTTGCCTTTGTTTATAAATTGCATATTTAGAGAAAGATAGTTTTTGATTGGCTTGCTTGTCACTAGATACCATTAGATTCTAGGGAGGTCGATCTTGTCCACAATAACGACTCATTCCGTGTGACAATAAGGAGCCAAAGCTTCTAGCTCTACAAGCTTCGTAACATAATTCTGGTAAATGGTTGGGCCGGATGGAGTCGAGGATGTCAGTTTGGGCTCCTTTCCCCTATAAGGATGGAACTACCTCAAGAGATAATACCTTCTCCTAGGAGAAGAGGAACCATCTCCCATCCATTCATGCTATATAAATCTCCCTTTTTCCCAAGCACAAGCTATAGTTAATGTTGGTGTGCTAGTGCTAATTAATCTTGGAGTAAACAACAAGCTATTCATAGTTGTAGCTCTCTAGTTGTTTGTGAGGGAGAAGTGGGAATTTGGTTTAGTGTGAAGATTAAAGGGAAGAGCCTTAAAACTATCATTGTTGAGGGCATCATGAAATGCTAATGGAAGTGTGTGGGAACCTGGTTTTGTCGGAGGAGAACAACAACATCAAGACAATGGTTGTAATCTCTTCTTGATTTAATATATATGCAACTATCGATTGATTTCCTACATAATGTTTCATCTCACATGCTTATGGATTAATGCTTCTTGGCTTGTTAAGTAGGTTGAATTACAATTTGTCTATTATCACTGTTGTTGTTTGCTATTGTTTACTTGTTTTAGGTGGTCAAAGAAGGAAGCGGGAGATAGCTGGAGCAAGAAAGCAAGGTCATCACCAAATGGCACAAGTGTACTAAGAGGTAGGCCCTCTTAATTGGTTCTAACCTAAGTAAATCTCCCATAAAATGTCTTGTTTTTGGCTAGACCTGCTGTCGGGCTAGAGGAATTGTTTGTGTCCGTACTTAGAATTTTACTTCACAAGAGGGTGGCAGCATAATTGGCAAAAAGGATGTTGGCAAACCCTTGTGAATCCAAGTAATCAAAAGTTCAATCCCCTCGAACATGTCTCACCAGCTAAACCTATATACCTATATACCTATATATATATATATATATATATATATATATATATATATATATATATATATATAATATATATATATATATATATATATATATATATATATATATATATATATATATATATTTATATATACATTGTAATAATTGTGATGTTAATCTAATTATTTAAAATTAATTAATTATCATATTAATAGTAAGCCTAATAAAAAATTCACACCATTAGCCTTATTAATGGTTATTCTAGTATATATATAATTTTAAATTATACATACCATATATTACTTTCTTATATTTTCTCGCATGTACAATAATGTATATTCCAAAGAAGGAATATATGTTTACTATCAATACTATCAACATCCATCATGTCACTTGCAATAATTGAACTTGGGTGGGTAGGATTCCATTTCTTCCTCCCAACCACCTAAGATAAACCTTCGTGGCATATACCATACATTACTTATATTAGAACTCAATGTAATTACAAATTATACCATATATTACTTATATTACAACTATTTAATAAAATAAATATTTTTTTTCGCTATTTATATTTATACAAAATTAAATTAAATATATTAAAAAATATATGATAAATAAATTAAATAAAAATAAAAAAACAGTAACAATAACAACGAGCACCTAGTCCTCATGTAGGCCAAGGCCTTGCATGAGGCCCACATATCGCCCTAGCTTTCCCAACCAAAATCTAACATCCCCCTCCATTCCTTCTACTTAGGGTCTTTCCACTACTAGGTCCTAAGCCCAGAGGAAGGCCATGAGATTCGAGTGGGTGACCATGGGAGGACCAAGATTCTTGGAAGAACGAGTCATTAGAAACCTTTAGTATTTCAATCGCTTTAAATTGATAGGTCAATGTACTAGCTTTCTTGAAAATTGGAGCTTGGGTATGTTATTTTTAGGATTAAAAATATATTTTTCCCATCTATGTGTTGTGAATTTGGCACTAATATCATAATCCTCTATAGATATATATCTCTTCTTTGAGAAAATATTGTGGAAATATATGAAGGATATCTAGTAAGGAAGTCCATGGATAGATGAAAGTCAATCTCCAAAGATGTGTTGTTTGTTTCGCACCTTGAAACCTAAATTCATTAGTATTTTTCTTATTTCTGATGTGAAAATCTTTTTATGTGCAATGACGTGATTAGATTACTATAATATTGTTTGGAAGAGGCATCTTTCCTATCACGAGCCTTGAAAAATGACATTTATATCTATATTATGATCAAAGGCAGTGATGACAACCCTAGATAATAATGTTTAGAATAATAAGGTAGGAGAAATAATATGTTAATGTTAGGCTACATGAGTTAAGTTTTTAGGTATATGAAGAATTTTTTTACCTCAGCATAGCATGTTTACCATAAACACATATTGATGTTGGCTTAGATATTTCTATTATAGAAAAAAACTTAACAAAACTGAAACATTGAATGTACTAATGAAACTCTTACGTGTAGATGTAAAATAGAAAAAATGTAGAAGCTAATGTGAATGCCTAGATATATTTATATAGTCCTTTAAATTGATTTCATGTGAAGTGCATATTGGCCAAGTACCCTTCTTATCATTTATTTTCTTGCAGGATTACACTGCAAAATTTCTTGATTTAGGACTTGCAAAATATGGAATAGAAGGGGACCAGACTCATGTTTTGACTCATGTGATGGGTACATATGGCTATGAAGCCCCATAGGTATGTGAAGACTAGTAAGATCTATGCTTTTTAAATTTTCACTAAATACGATCTTGTAAGATTTTGTAAATTATTTTAAAGCATGGTCATCATTTGGTCTAAGATTTAACTATATTAAAAGAATTCTATTTAATTGAAAGTTGTAGGGACTCAAATTGTTTCATATTTAAAGTAAGCTTATCTTGTTATGAATAATATTTGAATCATAACATATATTATTTTAATTTTTCAAGCCACTCATAGCTAGAAGTGATTTTTATTGTAGGATAGAAGGATCTCCTACAAGTGCACCAGGGTTGGAATAAGTGTGTTATGTGTGTATAGGTGGATTATAGGGTCCAAATCCTAAATTTTGGCTCTTATACTATGTGTAAGGATCCATCTAGTCCAAATCCCAAATCTAGGCTCTAATACTACATGTAAGGATCCATCTTAGGAGCCTCAGACCATAAAAATATTCCACAATATTTTACAACATGTAAAAAAAACAAGAAAATATATTTAATAGCATATTTCAAATTTAACAACATATTTCAAATGTATATAGTTCATGAGAAATTTTAATTAACTTAATCATAACAATTAAAATACATAGTTATAGTGGCTTGGTTGAAATTTTCCTCTTGGGACCACCCATCCAAATATACCACCATACAAACTAGGAAAGTATATATAACTACCTAGCCCAAGGAACCTCCATAGGTTCCCTAGCCCTCTAAGTCTAAGTCCATACCATAGTCGTAGTGTATTTTAGATCCCCGTGCCAATACCCCTCCAGTGTCCAAAACTAAAATCCACCTCTTTGTGATAACCAAACCTATGCAGTCCCAAGTACCAAAACCCCTCTCCTACTACCCCTTCCAAGTCTCCCCAAATCCCTTGTAAGAATCCCCTAACCAAGAATATCCACCCCAGCACTTATCTTCCCCTTGAGTCAATGCCACCAACCTCCCATAATGGCCCTTGCCATCCTCCACCTATTCCCTTATCCAAAATTTACTTCAAGGAAGAAGATTATATTAGGTCATAGAAATGATAACATAATTAAATAATAATATTTACTTGATGGTCAATCAAATAAAAATTTATTTGTGAGAATCCTAATTAATCTGATATTAATTTAATCATAATAATTATCAATTATTAATTGTTTGTTAATATTGATTAAGGGTTAATCATTCAATTAACCATTAATCCAATCTTAAATATTAATCAAGCTTAAGACTAAGCTAATCTTAACTATTAATTGATCTTAAGACTAATCATAGAATACTTATGTATCTGTGTGAGGTGTGGCTATTTAGCTAGCATATGCATACCTCATACGTATATTCATAATTCTTATAAGAATTAATCACAAAATTCAATCACTTAGTAGGTAGGTTAATAACATAATATAAGATAATACGATCAGGAAATGGTCACTACATATGACATCATTTCCTAGAATGTTGAGTTCCAGCACAATGATGAGCCCCAAATTTGGTAACTTGTTGGGCTCATTTGGCCTAATTATCCTTGTTCAATCCTTCATTTTTAATAGCTTATGCATTATTTTTCAGTATGTTTATGTCATTTGTACGAATAAGGGTAGTCACTCTTCCTAGGTGGCTAACACGTGCTCATTTTAGGTTTTTTTGACACATGTTGGAGCAAAACCGAGCAATCATGGGCTAGAAGACAGCCAAGCTTGGGGTGATTATTCGTGGGGGGATTGTCTACGGAATTAAATATCCTTCCTTGGGATCTTCACCCCCAACTTTGAGCTCCAAAGGCCACCAAAACCGGATCTAGAAGGCAGCCAAGCAGATTTTGGAAGGAGCTGTCTACTCACAGTTTGGGCAGCCAAGTCCCATAGATTTAGGAGGCCAGCTAGGGCCCTCGTGGTGTATAAATGTTAAGGCCTCAGCCTTCTTTGGAAACCATTGGATATTTTGCACTACAGTGCTGCTAGCTTTACTTTGTTCTCTTGTAACCATTTTGGCATAATTCTTGACTTATGACTATTTTTTGATAATGAGAAGCAGTCCGATTTTATATCAACACTGAGAGCCTAGGGCTTCCTTCTTTGTACTGTTACCTTTCCTTTATGCATCGTTGTTTTCCTTTTATGCATTTGAAGCATATTTCTGTTGGGCAGATTTAGTTGTGTTGGTTAAATAGGTCACTGGTTATGAATAGAATTGCTTCAGATGTTTAAAATAGATTGGTAGGATAATAAAAGATAAAGCTCCAAGAAAAGGGTTAACAACACTCTTAGTTTCACCTCATCCTTATTGGATCAGGGGCTAGAATTGAAGAAACAGTGCTGCCCCAACAAAAACACTAGTTTACTTGACCATGCAATCCTTAGTGTATTGCTTCCATTTGCAGAAGTTAGTTATGGGTTCATATCTCTGAAATGTTTCTTTGCATGATTGATGTACATGGTTTTCTTTCCAAATAAAGCTGCTATTCATTCATCTCACTGACAGTTAGATTAGATTAGCTAGGACTTTGATTATTTGTAGGATTTTGTTGATTCGGTTGAATGTACACCGTGCAGGGAATCTCTACCACTCTCTCATCCACCTAAGCTTCATCAAAGCCAACTGTTCCATCTCCTAGCTAGGTTCCTCGTCTCACACCTATCCTTTTGCCCATGTAACCCTACCTTCTTGCTCCATATTTGTCTTAGCCGTCTTGAAGCCAAGTCAACCTTCTACACCCTCTCACCACTCCATCCACCAGTCTTTGGGTCACTCCAGGCCCCCATCCTACCTCCCTATCCATTCATGCATCTTCCCTCACTCACCCATCCTCTAAAATCCACTTTTTAATCATCCTGTAGAAATTTCTGAACATCCTGTAGAAATCTCTGAACATCCTATAGAACCCCTGCAGACTTCCTGTAGAAGCTCACAAATGAGGTTTCTTGATAGCCAAACTTTGTGAAACTCTCTGGAAGGGTGTTAGGGACTCCTTAGACCCTCTCTGAACCATCCCAACCTTTTCCAAGCATTCCTCCTCCTTGATCCACCCCTGCACAGTGAAAACCCAGTCAAAAGCACATGCATGATAATTCTAATAACTTATTCAAAAATACAAAAAGATTTTTTCTTCAGGTAGAGGTAGTCTAGACACATGTATTTTACCTTCATAGAAGTAATGGCATTCCTTCCAGTAGTTTGCATTCTCTCCTTTGCATCAGTAGGACTAGCTGGTAAAATTAGGGTTTGCGTTACTTTTTGGCTTTCAGTTTCTTTCCACAAGAAGATTAGCTTCCTTTGAGTTAGCTTTCATCCATTAGTTAAAAAGCTTCTTCTAAGAGCTCATAGAAGTTGGCTTAAGCCCCTAGCGGACTTGTGCCAGTTGACCAAGTGACAGCTGCGGCAAGAGCTAGTACTTGTGCATACAGCACCGTCGCTTCCAAGTTTGTTACGAACTACCGGGTTGATAAAAGTAAAGAAGGGAGTCCCAGGAGTTGCAGCATTATTGCTGCAATACTGGAGCCCACCATCTTTTTGGCGTCGTTGCCGGGGAAGCGTCAGAGTATTGGTGATTGTTGCTTTTCTTCTATTTTCCTACTCTCGCCTTCTGCTAAATAGTTTATTTCATTTCCATTCTGCAATTTCATTTCTGCAAAAGTAAAGTAGATATTCCCTGCTTTCATAGATTAGCATTTAAATTCCGCAATTTCAATTCTGCAAGCATAGATTAGCATTTCAATTCAGCAAGCGTAGACTAGCATTTAATTCCTACAATTTCATTTGAGCAAAATAGATTAGTCCTTTCATGCTTTCATTTCAATTCCGCATTTCCATTTCAGCAAGATAGATTAGTTGCAGTTCAATCTATTTTAGTTTTGCAGGTACCAGAAAAAAAAAAAAAACAAAAGCAATCAAAAGTCTTTCCATTTCATGCCTCGTAGGAACAGAGATAAAACCGGCAAATTCTTACCCAATACCCCCACCACATCACTGAGTCAACCTTCTCTCTTCTTTGGTGGCAGTGATCCAGAATAACCTATAGGTGAACCTCCTAAGATATACGAAGATCCTATAACAGAAGAAGAGTTAGAGAACACTCCATCTGAAGCCATGGCTGAAAAACGAAATGGTAGAAGAGAAGATGAGAGAATAGAAGGTTCGTTTCCCATCTGAGAGACCAATGGAGACATGAAAATGAAAAACATAAGCCCCTCCGCTTTACCTCACTTCCATGGATTGACTACTGAAGGCCCTGATACCTTCCTGTTTGAGTTTGCTATCCTTTGTCGAACCTATGATTATACAGAAGATGAGCAAAAATTGAAACTCTTTCCCTCTACCCTCAAGGATGCAGCACTACGCTGGTTCATGGGGTTACCTGGAAACAGTATCACCACTTGGGCTCAGATGCAGCAAGCTTTCAATACCAAATACCGAGACTACTGTAGGTCCAAGGAAGCCAAGGGAGAAATCTTTCGGATGACCATGGGAAACGATGAGTCTTTAGAAGATTACGAGGAAAGGTTCCAACTTAGCTATAAACGGGCCAGGTGCACACTTGACCCTGAATCTCTAAAGCTGGTCCTACTCCGAGGAGTCCCTGAAGACCTTCTAGATACCCTTCACATGCTAGCTGGAGGAGATATTTACCAACTACCTTATGAGGATATAAAGACTTTGTTTAGAAACCACTCTAGGGCAGCCCGGAAAAGAGGTAGGGGAAACCCACTTTCAGCTAGTACTACTTTCTCCAAGCATGAGTTTGCTAATCAGCTGGAGGACCTCAAAAGCGAGGTGAGACAGACCATTGCCATGCAACTTGATATATTTCGAATCCAGCAAAAGAAAGAGGAAGCTGAGAGGGCTTTGGCCATCTTCCATCCCAGGTGCACGAGGAAGCACCCTAAGAACGAGTGTCCATTGCACTCAGTAGAGGTATGTTTCGCTTGTGAGGAGGACCACCCCACAAACCAATGCCAAACCTTACCAGGATTTAAAGCCATATACCAAGGGACTGAGGCACCCACTGAACCTCTCTACTTCCTCAACCAAAGGAGGCCACATGGACCTAGACCTTACTAGTAGGGGATGCAAGGGGCATCCCAAGCTTATTATAGCCCCAACCAATCTGCTCCTATGCCTTCTTGGGGTCCCCCTGCTCATCCTTCCTAGTCTGCACCTCCTCCGTGGTCTTACCCACCTCAATACCATACTCAACCCACTACTCATTCGTTTCACTCACATGTCCAGCCACAGCCTCAGTGGAATGCACCTCAACCAGGGTGGAGGCCCCAGTACAACACTCTTCCTGCCATTTTGCCTCCACCACCGGCTCAACCACAACCATTACCTCCTGCTCCTCCAAGACAACCCCAAATGCCTGCTCAACCGAACCCGAACCCCAACAACCAACAGGCCCAACAGGTATATACTGGGGAAACAACATGCCCTACCTATGTTGTGGAGATCCAGGAGACCAACCTGTGAACCAGGAAGACTCTTCCAGATCACCAACCTCCTCCCCCAGAGGATGAGGAAGACAAACAGGAAAGTGAACCCAAAGCTATTCCACCCTTTCCTGAGAGACTAACAATAACCACACAAACCAACCCAGAAGAGAATGATCTTCTGGGAGAACTCAAATAGTTGTGTGTGAGAATATCACTTCTCCAAGCCATCAAAGATGTACCGATATACAACAAACTGGTTAAGGAAAAGTGTTTCAGGCACCCAGGTAGGTGAAAAAGAGATGCCTCAACTATCAATGTCATAGGGAAACTGTCTGATCTTATGTTGGGACAAGTAATCTGTCCAAAGTATTTGTATCCTGCGAGTCCTGTAGTTGATGTCCACATCAATGGCACCATCATACCCCACACCTTGATTGATCTAGGGGCTGCCATTAATGTGATGACCAGGGACACCATGCTCAAACTCAACCTTCAGGGTTCCTTAAGGAAGACCTCGACAGTCCTGCAGTTGGCAGGTCGCTCCACCGTGACTCTCAAAGGGATTGTGGAGGATGTCTTGGTCTCTGTTGACTCTTGGGAGTATCCTGTGGACTTCTTGGTCCTTCAACCAAAGGCAAAGCTTACTGGATACCCCATTATTTTGGGAAGGCCTTGGTTAGCCACTGCGGATGCTTACATAAGCTGCCGAGCGGGAAACATGACCATCAAAAATGGTCCTATGTCCAAGCAGCTAGTCCTATACCCTCCTGCCCAACCTCTATTAGAGCATGACTTACCACTTTGGTTGGAAGAAGGAGAAGAGGATGAGGTATACTCTACACCCTTGTGCATCTTAGAAACCACCAGGGGAGGTCCTCAAACCGAGGATGATTTTATTGAGACCTTGATTCAGAATCCACCTCCCAGTGCATTGTCCTTAGAGGAATTGGTGGAGGATACTCAAGCCCGTACCTTAGGGGACCTCTGTGTGACTGATCCAACCTCTCCCAAAGTTAAGAATGTGGAGTTTGGCCCCGAGAGAACTTTAAAGATCAGCTCCTCCCTATCTCCTTCCCAGGAAAAGGAGTTGTGTAGCTTGCTGGCCAGTCATCTAGATGCTTTTGCTTGGAGCTATAAGGAGATGAAAGGAGTCCATCCTTCGGTCTATACCCATCACATCTATGTTAAAGAAGATTGTAAACCGGTCAGGCAACCTCAGAGGATAATGAATCCAGCCCTTAAGGACATTGTCAAAGAAGAATTGCAAAAATTGTTGGATGCAAGATTCATCTACCCCATCTCGGACAGTGAATGGGTTTCCCCTCTGGTGTTGGTACCCAAGAAAAATGGGAAGTGGAGGATCTGTGTGGACTACAGAGAACTGAACAAAGCCACCAAGAAAGACCACTTCCCTCTGCCTTTCATAGATCAAGTGTTGGATGGACTGGCAGGAAAGAAGTTTTTCTCTTTCCTAGATGGGTTCAGCGGGTATAATCAGACCCAAATCAGCCCGGAGGACCAAGATAAGACTACCTTCACTTGTCCTTGGGGTACCTTTTCCTACCAAGTCCTTCCCTTTGGGCTATGCAACGCTCCTGCCACTTTCCAGAGAGCATTATTGAGCATCTTTTCTGAGCTGGTCCATGATTCGGTGGAAATCTATATGGATGACTTCACTCCTTATGGGTCCAACTTCCAGGAAGCATTGTCCAATCTGAGAAAAGTTCTAACCAAGTGCATTGAGATGAACCTATCCCTCAGTCCTGAAAAATGTGAATTCCTGATGACTGAAGGGACCGTGCTAGGACATACCATTTCTCCCCAAGGATTATAGGTGGATCCTAACAAAATTTCTCTCATCAAAAAGGTTCCACCTCCTCAGAAGGTAAGAGATTTCTGGAGTTTCTTAGGCTTAGCGGGATATTATAGAAGATTAATTAAAGACTTCAGTAAGCTAGCCTCGACATTGTTTGGCCTCTTAGCAAAAGATGTTGAGTTTAAATGGACTGACGACTATCAGAGGGCTCTGAATGAATTAAAGGATAAGTTGGTGTCCGCCCCGATCTTGAGAGGTCCAAATTGGGCCCTACCTTTCCACATCCACACTGATGCCTCGAACAAAGCCATAGGAGCAGACTTAGGACAAGTCGAACCAAAACTTCCATATGCCATATACTTTGTCAGCAAAAACTTATCCAAGGCAGAAATGAATTATACTGTAACTAAGAAAGAGTTGTTGGCCGTGGTCCATTCCCTGAACAAGTTCTGACACTACATCATTGGATATCAAACATTTGTACATACTGATCATGCTGCAATTAGATATTTAATGAATAAACCTGATGTCAATTCTCGTATTATTAGATGGTTACTTTTGTTGCAGCAGTTTGATTTTACTATCGTTGACAAACCAGGTAAAGAAAATGTTGTTGCTGACTTCTTGTCTAGATTGGATTTACCTGCAGGTGAAGAAGGGACAGTGGATGACCAGATGCCAGATGAACATCTTTTCGCTATCTCAGCACTCTCTCCCTGGTTTGCTGACATAGAAAACTACCTGGTCTCAACATAGTTCCCTCCGCATCTATCCTCAAAGGAGAAGAGCATAATCGTGAGGAAAAGTGCCTCATTCACTTGGATCGGGGGCAACCTATTCAAACTTGGCCCCAATCAGATCTTAAGGCGTTGTGTAAGGAAGGAGGAAGTCTTTGATATCCTCCTAACCTGTCATGATGGGCCTTGTGGAGGACATTTTGCAGCCAAGAGGACTACCTTCAAAATTCTATAGGCAGGCTACTATTGGCCCACGCTTCATCAAGATGTCAGAAGATATATCAGCCAATGTGACTGATGCCAAAGGATGGGGAAACTGACTCCAAGGGACGAAATGCCTCTCCAACCTCAAGTGACTCTTGAGCTATTTGAGAAGTGGGGTATGGATTTTGTGGGTCCTATCAACCCTCCTTCAAGGCAAAGGTCTTACATCATTGTGTGCACAGACTATTTGACAAAGTGGGTGGAAACAAAGGCAATAAAAGTAGTGACAAAAGAAAAGGTGGCTGAGTTTTTAAGATAAAAAATCTTCTACAAATTTGGCTTCCCAAGAGAGTTAGTCACCGATCAAGGAAGCCAGTTCACCTCCAACTTAATTGAAGACTTTCTCGCTCATCACAAGATCAAGCATAGGACTTCCACCCCATATCATCCTCAAGCAAATGGGCAGGTGGAAGTCACCAATAGAGCATTAGAAGGGATTTTGACTAAGGTGGTGAGCAGTAGCAGAAAGGATTGGGCAGATCGCCTGGTTGAGGCCACTTGAGCTTACAACACCACTTGGAAGACCACAATCGGTTTCACACCTTATGAGCTGGTCTATGGGAAGAGAGCTTTGCTGTCAATCAAGTTCGAGTACAACACATTGAGGATGGCAACTCAGCTGGACCTAGACCTCAGCCATGCTCAACAAGAAAGGTTATTGCAGCTGAATGGGTTAGATGAACACCGAATGCAGACCCTCTTTCACTCAGAAGTGGTTCAACTTCAAAGGAAGATATGGCATGACCGGCACCTCAATGACAAACAATTACAGCCGGGAGATTGGGCGATGCTATATGATTCCAGACATAAGGATTTCAAGGGGAAACTGAGGACAAGATGGCTAGGACCATATGCAGTGGAGAAGTGTAATGACAATGGTTCTGTCCTTATCCAGACCATTGATGAAGAAGCCATCCCCATGCTCGTCAATGGGCATCGACTAAAGATCTACAGGAAACCTCTTTCGAGGCAAGAGTTCATCAAAACTGTGGAAAAATTAGTGCTGGTCATAGAGAAGGGTTCTGCCTCTGTTTTGGGCATACCTTGAGCATCATTATAAAAAATATCCTTGGGTGAAAACCTTTCTGAGGCGCCCAAGGCAAATGGTAGGGGTGAAAACCTCATTGAGGCCCCCCTGCTGTCTCTTTGAAAAAGAATTGGAATAAAAATATCCTTGGGTGAAAACCTCTCTGAGGCATCCAAGGAAGATAGTAGGGGTGAAAACCTCATTGAGGCGCCCCTGTTGTCTCTTAAAAAAAAAAAAAAGAAAAAGAGAAAAAGGAAGAAACAGAAAAAAAAAAAAAAAAAAAAAAAAAAAAAAAAACAGGTTTAATCTCTGGAAATTGTTGCAGGTTGCAGGAACACAATGAAAAAAGGAGGCCTCTCAACTCAAGGACAAGGGTCCCTATCAGGCTACCAGGCAACCTCACAAACACTCCCTCCATGAACACTCATTTCTTCCAAGGTTTGGACACAATCTGGTCGTGGTTTAGCCTTCTACAGGAAGCTAAAGGACTTTCTACAAGAAGTTCTATATTTCTATAGGAAACATCCTGTAGAGCCTTTGGGCGGGCCATGACCGATTATGAAGAAGAATTTGAAGCTTGAAGTCCGTTGAGGAGGCATGCAACCACTCTTTTCTTCCATCCTCCACTTGTTTCACCTCTTTTCACCAACATTGCTGCCATATGATCAAATATACCTGCACAGTCATCCCAGAACTTTGTTTTCTCAAAAAAAAAAAAAAAATTTAAATGGGAAATAAAGCATGCAGAGGCTCGCACACTTTTTACCTGTCAAGGCAATCTCAGGACCCTACACCTATGAGCGCAACTCAATTATTTCGGCATGCACCCTAGGAGGAGAAACGGCTACAAGATGTCCTACAGGAATCTTGTAGCAGTTGATCCGGCTAGAGCACATACCATGGAGACACCAGCAGCTCATGAAGCCGGTGCATGCAGCATTCACCACCAGGAAATCGGGTCTCAAGGTCTCGTAGCCAACAATAGCCAATGAAGAGGAGCTCCAGTGGCCATGCACAAAGCAACAACGAGCAGATCCAGCATTCCTCGTCCTGAAGCCTGAGAAAACCCACGTCCACGGCCGCACAGGTAAGTGCCTAACCTTATTTCGTCAAATTACATAAACTATACTCTAAATGTGCATGACTGTGAGAATGAACTGATTTAACAAGTCGAGTAGCCATTCAACTAGCCACCACAACCAGTCCGACAGCCTCGTCGGATCCGAATGGCTTTGGTTATGTCGAAAAGACGGGCAATTCACACGTGGGAAGCGTCCAATCGGAGAGAAGCGGAAGTATAACAAGAATGGCGGCGGTGAATGTAGAGGGAAGAATTCAGCGGTTAGGGACATGCCGCGGAATGATGGCAGTGACATTGGCCAATGGATCGACTGGGATAGCTCACCGCCGCGCCATGAATTCCGCAGCAATTCAAAATCGGCCGGCTGAATCACTTATGATGCACTGCAGTCATTTACTCACAATCGTTTTGCAGCCGAGTACGTGTCCTCAATCCTCTAAAGGTTGTTAGCCCGAGTTATCGGCCTATTCCAACATCCTATTGCTGCTCAGAAAGTCCAAAACCACTGTAACGTTCTCTAGAAGCCGTGCACGATTTCTACAGGAAGCTGCGCTACAAGGAGGCCGACATTACGGAGAAACTTGGATTGTTCACGTCGAGGGTGGCAATTCTTAGTGAGGTAGGCCTGAACATAACTTTCCCGTGCAAATGATTCAAAAGGTGGTGAATTCGACGTGTTGAGAGGGTGGGGAAAGTGTGAATAAAGTCTGTTTATGAATTCAAAAGTCGTTTTCTTATCGCTGCATGAAATTGTCGTCGTAGTCTGCATGCGAGATTTTCTCCAGGGTTTTGAATTAGAATTGAGCCACTGTTAAGGCTCACCAGTGGGAAATCTTGAATTTTATATGACTGTGTGCATAACAGAGACATAGCTCTGTGTAGAAAAATCCTGAAGCTCTCCTTCTGTACACGAGCAAGCAAGTTCAGAACAACAAAAAAAGGTTTTTTACCATGCCGAGAGGGTTCATTAGAAAAGAGCCTTCAGACTCCAAGAAATTATGGGAAACCCCTGAGGTGGTGGACTTGTTTTCCCGTGCACACTGGATGTCATTCTGTGACAAGCTTCAAGGTCACGATGATGAAATTACAGAATAATTCCTAAGGTCCTTGAAGCTGAAGTCAAAGATATTGGCCATTTTCAACTTCAGAGGATTAACCGTCAGACTCACCCCACAGCTCATTAGCAAAGTAACTGATCTACTGATGGGGGTACCCTGGGATAAGGAGGAGAGGAAATTGGGTCAGAAAGCTAAAAAAGAGTTCTTCTTTCCAAAGGAACAATTTTCAGAGGACAAGAATGGAGTTCAAAGAACTAGCCTATAGCTGTTTTGGAGTGAAGTCAACCTCCAAATTATGAAGTATATTACGTGTGAGGGGCGATTTAGCATCGTGTATGGCTATCATTTCCGGTTGCTCACAGAACTCAGGCACCAAATGGACCTACCCTCAGAGCAAAAGTTGAGCATTCCTTACTTCCTCCTAGAGTCCATGATTGAGTGTGCGACCAAACTGAGAGAGGGGACGCCAGACCAGTTAGCCCATCATGGGCTTATCAAGCTCCTCGTGGAAGATGCACTCCACACTTACACCGTCCCTCTCTCCTGGGAAACTTTTCGGAATATGTCTAAGGGTGATGACATCCGAATTTTTTCCGAGGAGCTCACTTCCTCCAGCAGCGAGGAGAAGGAGCACACTCAGGTAGAGAAGAAAGTTAAAGGATAAGAAACCCCGGGAAAAACACCAAAGAAAGAACAGAAGGGAACACAAGAAAAAATCCAAGCTGCCAAAACAGGGGGTGGTAAAATTACACCAACACCCAGGGAGAAAAGACTACAGAGTAGGGTAGAAAGGACTAAGAAAGTCTACGCCAGTGAGGGAACCCCTAAGGCAGCCTCAGCCAAGCTAGAGGAAAAAGCACCCTCCGCCAAGCAGGCTAAAACGGTGCCATGCTTCTACAAAAAAACAAAAGGCTATTTCTACAGGAAGTTTAAAAACGGCTTCTACAGGAAGCCAGAAACCTGCCACTACAAGACTTTCTACAGGAAGTCTGGAAAAAGGAAAGCAGAAGGAGAAATCGGCAGAAATTTTAGCTAGGGATGCAGCACCCGTGTTGGCCACCCTAGGTACCTCTCCCAAGCCAAAGGAAAAATGAAAGAGGGAGACTCCTCTGTATTTCAAAGCGAGAAGAAGTGTAAGAATTAAAACCGGCAGAACCCAACCTCCATCCAAAGACCCAATTACCATTGAAGACACCCCTACCTTGCCAAAGGAGAAGTCCCCCTCCAAAGCATCAGTCACATATGAGAGGGGGAGCCCGAGGACATCTACCTGGAGGGAGAGAATGGAAAGATTGGCTTCAAAAGCCTCTCTACAGGATGTTGAAGTTGTTCTACAGGAAACATTGGCCAGGCTCAAGGAGATCGAAAGAATGGAAGGGGAGGCAGCCAAATCACCACAAAAGGAAGAAGAGGTACAGCACATTATGGAACCTAGCCCCCAGCCCAGCTTGGGCTCTTATTATAGCTTCTTGGAGGCCGGAAAAATCATTCCATAGAAATTCACAGTGCCACTTTTCATTGCACTAGAGGAAGAAAGAGTGAGGACCCACACATGGATGAGAATAGCCAAGTCTAAAGGAGTAGCAGATATAGGTCCCTTGGAGGAACAACTCAAGGAGGCAAGAAGAGAATTGGCTATGGCAAAACATGTGGGAAACTGCCAGCGAGTATTTCTACAGGAAGAAAATGAGCAACTCAAACGACAGCTACAAGGACAGAGGAAGGTAGAGGACACAACAGCCAAGGACACCACAGCAGAACCTCAAGAAAAAGAAGGAATGCAAGCTAATCTTGAGGAACTAAACCGGCAACTACAGGAAAGGGAATTGCAGGCAAGCATAGAGATACAATCTCTAAAACAACAGATGCAAGAAAAGGAGTCACAACTGGTCTGCATGGCCAGTTGGGCAATGGACGCTCTGCAATGTAGGCAGCCGGCCAAATCCTATGGCCTATACCTACAAGATCAGTGGCTGCAATTCCAAATTAACACATTGGCACAGAGGGGTATCTCCCAAATCCAAAACCCCTAGCAGTTCATGGATTTATGCGACAACAGTTCATTAGAAGACAAGGCCAAGCTATTAGAGTTCTACCTTCATAACTTGGCCCTTCCAAATGTAACCTCATGGGACCCCAACACAGCAGTAGGGGATATGCAGCTGATGGCAATGACCTCATGGTTAAACCAAGAAGAAAAGAGAGCGGCAGAGGTCAGAAATTTCATGAACCGAGAACTACATGAACCACTGCTGATTAGAGCAGAGCCAGGGGACCCCACAGCATTGATATTAGCCCACCAGCACCTAGCAACCAACTCTCAGGCTTTATTAGAGTACATGGATCGGTAGGCTCAGGCCAAAGCACACTTTGAGGATATGGAGCGATTATTAGGGGACAATTGTGTTTATGCTTGCACCCGTAGGTGGAACACATTGTCCCACAACGTCAAAATCAGGGAATATCACACTCCAACTAGAATGAGGGAGGCCTTGGCACGAGTGCCTCTCTACAAGAATTCTATGCAAAACCTCCAGGCCAGCTGGATCGGCCTCAAGCTAAGTCCACCTTTGCTTTTAGAATTGTTAGAAGGAAGCACAGAAGAAGAAGAGCATAAGCAGTGGGAAGAGGTGGAAAGGAAGGCCGGATTCCATGACAGTGAGGAGGATACTACTTCAGAAGCCTGGGATGTGAGGGTGGCGATTAAAGCAATGAAAGATGAGGAGCTGGACTAGTTTCTCAGAGGATGAGCAACCCTTTTAGCAGGGGGGTGATGATGAGCCCCAAATTTGGTAACTTGTTGGGCTCATTTGGCCTAATTATCCTTGTTCAATCCTTCATTTTTCATAGCTTATGCATTATTTTTCAATATGTTTATGTCATTTGTACGAATAAGGGTAGTCACTCTTCCTAGGTGGCTAACACGTGCTCATTTTAGGTTTTTTTGACACATGTTGGAGCAAAACCGAGCAATCATGGGCTAGAAGACAGCCAAGCTTGGGGTGAGGATTCGTAGGGGGGTTGTCTATGGCATTAAATAGCCTTCCTCGGGATCTTCACCCCCAACTCCGAGCTCCAAAGGCCACCAAAACCAGATCTAGAAGGCAGCCAAGAAGATTTTGGAAGGAGCTGTCTACTCACAATTTGGGCAGCCAAGTCCCATAGATTTAGGAGGCCAGCTAGGGCCCTCATGGTGTATAAATTTTAAGGCCTCAGCCTGTAGAAATTTTGAATAATTCAACACATATTCACAGAGATTATCCTGATCATACAATTATAAGCGGAACATGTATAATACATAATCTCCTCTACGTTGATCATCAATTTACAGAAGCAGAAACATTCACAGGCACACATAGAAGCATCAATCAAACTCATTAACACAGTATGTATCCCGGGGAAAGCATCTTGCTAAAAACCCCACACTATCTTTATATTATATTGATTGAATCATGTAACATTACAAAGTACAATTCTTATCACAAGCAATCCAGTACCAGCTCCACCTGTTACACACAATACAGCTCAGATCTGATCTCCAAATCTATTCCACTGCTTGCCTGCCTCTCCAGCTCAATACCTACTCAAGAATTGATGAGAATGGCTTACCAAACTCGTATTTGACCTGCAAATAATCACTCACACTTTGTTGGATGTGAGCACAGGCTACAATTCTTGGTATTGGCCAATTCATTGGCATACTCAATCCCTCTGATTGTGCAAATCATCATGCACAACTATAGTCACAACTAATAGCAATCTGATATTCTAACACATGTCCCTGCTGAACTGAACATGCACTGACATGCAACTAAGTTAACTGATGTATTCTATAGTTGCATTATGAGTTAATAACTTGTGAATTAATTAATAACTAATTCACCCAACTCATCTCTAGTCTATTGATCAGTTAGACTAAATACAACCAGTTTAACAAAGCTAAACTGAACACAACTCCATCAAGTGCACCTCCAGTCCACTAAACTCAACTCACTTGAGTTCTAACTGAAGTCCTGCATGCAAATATTAGTCATCCCATAGGTAACCACGTATTTCCCTCTGGGATCTATATGTACCACATCCGTAGCTCATCCTGAAGTGCTCTAAGAGAATAATATCAAGTTTATAGTCCAAATATTATTATGAGACAATAATATTTGAGTTTTCTATTTTTGATAGCCAGTCTAAAGATAGACTTTGATCACTCACACTGTGATCACTCACACTGTGGTCACCCACACCGTGATCAGTCATACTGTGATCAAAAATAGAACTTGCTCCATAATTTACCTGCGGGCCCACTTAGTGAAGGTGACTCTTTTCACTAAGCTCCATCATCTTGTTGCATTCTCAACAAGCATTTCTTGTTGCACACTTTTCAACACTCCCTCTCAACAAGAAAGGCTTCCTCTCAAACCCGATCCTAAAACTTTGGAATGTTCTCCATGCAACACATATGGCCGGTCCACTTGCTCTGTCATCAAAGTCTCTGACTGCTATTTCCTCTATTGACTGAAACTCTGCATCTCTGTGCTCTTCAGTATCTGATTGCCCTAGCCTCTGTCGCTTTGATCTCTGACTGCATCCATGCTGCTGCTAGTTCTATCTCCCAGCATTGCATCCGCACTGCACCTCCCAACTGACCTCCCTGTTGGGCTAGAAACATCCTCTAATTCTGAAGCTCTACCTGCTACTGACAAGTGCTCCCTCTCTGACATCTGCGCTACTGCAACATCTCCATGCATCTCGCACCATTGCACACCTCTCTGTGCCACCTAGCAATGTGCAAAACACTTGTGCCTCTCGCATTGCTGCAGCCTACTAGCTATGCGTTGTCCTGGGATTCCCTGCACTGTCGCTCTCTCTGCCGCTCCATCCGCATCTGTCTCTACCCAATCAGTCAGTTCCTGCTACTACACATTGGGGCTCCCGTAGCAAGGTCTCATCCAAGATGTTGGGTACCTCAAGGATCCTGCCCCTCCTCCTTGGGATGATCAATCCACATCACCCCACCTCCTACCTGGAGGTATGGCTGCATGCGATTCCTTAGCCCACTTGGCTTGAAGCTTACCCCTACTGGAGGTCTCTCGATGAGTAGATGTCTCTACTTGATCTCCTCTCTACTTCCCTTGTTGTGGCTTCTCCACAACCTCCTGAAGTTGCTGCACCAATCGTGGCTCCTCCACAATCGTCTGAGACTTCTTCTGGCTCTGCATGTTGAGAGGTAATATACGCTCCCTCTTAACCACCAAGTCTCCATCAGTTACCTCTCATGGCTTTGCATGCATCTTGAACCTCAAGAGAATATAGGTTCCTGACCCTTGAACCAATCTCATGACAATGAAAGCATCTCACCTGTTATCACAAAATCAAGCACTGAAGGGCTGCTGATCAGGTAGACTCTGTGTAACTATTTCAGACCAAGCTTTTGACTAAGGATTAGCCTCCCTAGCCTGAGAGGGCTCTCTCAAGAAAAGGTTATTGATTTTGAATGTTGATAAGAGGGCTAACTCTTGTACAATAGATTTAATGAAAGCATAACTGGTTGGAAACACACCAAAAGATATCTCATTGGGCTATGGAGTCTATAATATCAAGTAGACAAGAAAAACACAGTGAACTCATAGAAATCAAGGCTCTTAGCATTACAAGTCAAACATATTCCACCACACATAGCTTGCTGTATACACAGGAAGTCAGAGCATATAAGTATGAATTCTGAGTGATTGCATACAACAAAACCATAAAATAACATAAGGTATAACACATCATCACTTCATTTGACCATGACAATCCTTCGAGAATCTTGAGAAGAGAATAACTCTGTTTAACTATTACTGTCAAAAAAGATCTTACAGTGGCCCAAAACAACACACTTTTTCTATTAAGTATCCAACCTTTTTTACATCTAAGTTATTCCTATATATAGCCTATCAAAACACTGCTGTGCGAGACTCCTCATCAAGCATGAAGGGAGCTCGGGCTTTTGACATAAATGACCTTAACAATAACATAAACAAACTAATTTATTACAAGAGATATGATGCTACGAAAACAGAGGATTCCATCATATTGGCACTTTAAGTCTTCTTCCTTGTATACCCTGCTGTGTCCTTAGAGCTTGCCACCTGTAGTACTGCAATAATAACCATATCCAAGCTTAAAACAGATTCAATGTACATACAGCTCCGGATACTTGATGCATAGATGACTCAACAACCGAAAAGAAAATGAAGCCTATATTCTTGGTTGCTGCCTCCCCTCGGTGTTCATATATTAATGATCCATCTTTAAGCCATTTAAACCTTGGATAGTCCCGTGTGACTGAAGAGAACTCATAACCCAGCCATCCCACAACTGGACAAGTGTATCATTTAACACCTCAGCAGCTCTATCCAAACCCTAAAATTTCGGAGATAAAGTGACTTTTAGGCAAAAGACAAAACTTCGGCTTTTTCTTTGAATATTTACACCTGGCCTCCTTTTCAAAATATCTGACTGATCTTCTATAGTCTCCATGCTGATATTAAACCATCTCTTTAAATATATGCTGATCTCAGCATTCCAACTCAAGCTTTAAACCTAACCAGTCATCTACAGCAGTTTCGTAGCGCGCTACGAAACTGCTGTAGATCATCAAAATTAAATATATGAACCTCAAAACAGCCATATTTCAAATCTATGATTCCTTTAGTCTTTCCATACAGGTGTGAAGACACAAAAAAGTCTCAAAAACTTTTAAAAAGACAATGGCCCAAAATATACCAAAATTTGAGAAAACCCATTCCTCCTTGAATCATTTAGCTAGCTTGTCTAGCTTTTCTCTCAGGCTGATGACTTCCTCCTTCAACTTCTTGTTCTGTGCTCTTAGACTTGCATTCATTTGTTTCATAGTTTTTTCCTGTTTTAGAGCTGGTACTGTCCATACATAGGCGTCAGATACCGAACTAGCTTGACTGATCAAACTTGTTTTACCTTTCATCACAGCTTTCTTATAACTAGTATATCTCACTGCCTTCTCTTTAAAAATATTATGAACCTGAGGTATCTCCTTACTTGCTCCAGCTTGTTTTTTAATGGCAACCACATTTCCACTTTGACTAATAACCACCTTATTGTCCTTATTCTTGTTTTTAACTGCTTGGACTATTCCAGAGAAGATTTCAAGTGCCTCTGTCCTAGGCATGTCTGAAGGGACTTTCTCTTTTTGAGCCTTTTCTGCTTCCTTCATTTGCCTCCTAGTCATTGGTCTGCGAGGTTTAAAGGCATACTCTTCACCTGGTTCTTCAAACTTTAACCTTTTGGAAGCCTTTGACTTCTTAGAACTCTCAGGTGAAGACTGTGTTAGATCAATATGCATAGGTGATACCAACTGATCTTGTTCTATTTCAAGTGGTTCAACTTGAATTGGATGTTCTTGTTCTAATTCAATGGCTTCCAACAAATCATTTAGACTACCCTTAGAAACAGGACTCTCTTCCACATGGGCTGATTTTCCTTTTTCTTTGTTCAGCTGGCCTCTAGTTCTTACTCTGGAAACTCTTTCAACTTCACTAGACTTAATTTCATCTTTTCTTTTGTGAGTCTTCTGTTTAGATGATTCTGGTGTTTCTTTAAGATGCAACTTAGAAGCTTCTTTTTCAGATACTTTAGATGATTTTGAAGTTTTAACTACTGATGCTTCAGGAGTTTCTTTAACTGCTAACTTAGGAGTCTTCTTTGTTGATGCTTCAGGTGTTTCCTTGACTGTTACAGACCTCTCTGGCTTCTTTGTTTTAGCTTTGGGCTTCTTATGGTCTGTTATTTCTTTCCTAATCTCAGCCAAAGTAGTATCCTCACTCCTATCTTCTCTTTCTCTTACAGGTAATGGAGTGAGGCCCGTTTTACTAGGGAAACCGGCCATGAATACAAACAAATCCCAGTCTTTACCAATTTTATGTAGGCTATCCAACACCAATAATTTAACCAGACCATGATGAAAAAGAGATGTTTCATAAGCTTCCTTTTTCAACTGAATCTTGTCACACATCTTAGAAATACTCCTGAACAAGTAAAAAGGGATGTCTATTGAGCTCTTACCAGTGAAGTGTAGTAGCAGCTTGAAATGATATGAGTAGACTTTGTTGTACCGACCTTCACAGGTCAAATACCTCTGGATGCATGTCAATAATGTAGCATAATTCTCCTTAAGATAGCTCCTTGGGACAGCTTTAGCAAGATCTTCGTCTACATATGGTGCCTTTAAGAACTCCTTACACGGACCCATATCAAACTTGAAATTCTTGAACCATTCCTGGCCACCTCTTGGGATTTCTGTGACTGTAGAAATGACTTCAGGGGAAACCGGAAACTCCAGCATGGCCACCTTTGAATTTAATCCCGTGAAGTTCACTGCAAATGCCTTGGTCACTTCTGCATGTCCACCTTTGAGTTTTTCACAGAACCGCCAACAACCAGCACCTCTGAACGCCTTTGCTACTTCCTCATCCCTGAGGGTTACATCTAATCCCTCCGGCTCTGTTCTCACACATCTACCCGAACGGTGCTCCTTTCTTTCCATGTTTCTTTGCACAATTCTACACAAGGAAATGACAGTGGTTTGCAGCACGATAACACTCTTTGGCTGTAGAAATCAGGCTCGCTTGCAGTAGTCTGTTTAGAATAAAGCTCACGCTTTTCATAGAGCAGAAGACATTCATATGTTATAAAAAACACATTATGGAATGACCACTTCCTATAACGTCCTCCAAACTGACACCTAACTCAATGAAATCAGACCTGATGGCAAAGTAATGGCTAATCATGACACGTAAATGGTGTGAGGAAACAATCATAACCGGACTCGTGACTCACCACTTCTCGGATTAGACATTCCAGGAAAAAAGCTAGACAACAGCCAGAAACCCCGATTTCGTAGCGCGGGCAGTTCAAATTTAAAGGAATGCGCTACGAAATCGCTGGCAAACGGGCCGCTACGAAAACACGCAAACATTATTTAGCAGCAGAACTGACCAATCACACTCGCGCTACGAAAATGCGCAAGTACCTAAGAGATCATACCCGCGCTGCGAAACTGCGCAAGTACCAATGACATGACATGACATAACTAACCATGATGGAAGATGACTAATACCCTTGCCTTTACACGAATTTCATTCATAACTCTTGAATTTCAAAATTTGAAATTGACATAAGTCAACAAACTTATTTACAAGACCTCCAGACTTTATAAAAACTTATGGATAATTAACATATACATGAACTATAGATTCTAGTGATAACATCACCTTCGACTTGTCAACCTTCTTCCCATCACTGGAAGAACAATATTCGGAAAGAGAAACCTTATTTTTTCCCTTCTTTGCCTTACTCGCTAAGGCACAGTTCTCCTCATCCTGCATGGATGAAGAACCGTCTCTGGTGCTCCGTCTAATCTCCTCCTACATCAAATCCGACCATAGTCATTCCCAATTTGACAGTTTCTCCCTTCCATTCACCGAGTCCTGGTAGCTATGCCAACTCTTAGGAAGGTCAAGGAGTGCTAGACTCACCATCCTCATCCGACAGTCACCCCCACACTTCCCAACTCATCCTGGCATTGGGTGAGCTTCATGAGATACTGGGGCATACTGTTTCCATTCTCACACTAAATGTTTCTGAGTTTTATCTCTTGCTTTGGAATTAAATTTGAATTCCACCAGCTCAAAAACTCAACCACTTCCGATCTAGAATTCGTGAGAACAAAGTATTTCTTGTACAGAGATTGACTATCTGGGCATTCACCGGATATCTCACCTTCCAAAAGAAGGATGAATCCAGAGGCTACCTGGCCCAATTACAGACTCTACCTGAAGAAATAAATTGTAAACACTTTCTAAATAGTAGATCTGATGATCAATCCTCGCTTGATATCCTGTAAAAATCTCTTCTACAAATCAAGCAGCTCCGATACCATGTAGAAATTTTGAATAATTTAACACATATTCACAGAGATTATCCTGATCATACAATTATAAGCGGAACATGTATAATACATAATATCCTCTACGTTGATCATCAATTTACAGAAGCAGAAACATTCACAGGCACACATAGAAGCATAAATCAAACTCATTAACACAGTATCTATCCTGGGGAAAGCATCTCGCTAAAAACCCCACACTATCTGTATATTATATTGATTGAATCATGTAACATTACAAAGTACAATGCTTATCACAAGCAATCCAGTACCAGATCCACCTGTTACACACAATACAGCTCAGATCTGATCTCCAAATCTATTCCACTACTTTCCTGCCTCTCCAGCTCAATACCTGCTCAAGAATTGATGAGAATGGCTTACCAAACTCGTATTTGACCTGCAAATAATCACTCACACTCTGTTGGACGTGAGCACAGGCTACAATTCTTGGTATTGGCCAATTCATTGGCATACTCAATCCCTCTGATTGTGCAAATCATCATGCACAACTATAGTCACAACTGATAGCAATCTGATCCTCTAACACCTGCCCCTGCTGAACTGAACATGCAATGACATGCAACTAAGTTAAATAATGTATTCTATAGTTGCATTATGAGTTAATAACTTGTGAATTAATTAATAACTAATTCACCCAACTCATCTCTAGTCTATTGATCAGTTAGACTAAATACAACCAGTTTAACAAAGCTAAACTGAACACAACTCCATCAAGTGTACCTCCAGTCCACTAAACTCAACTCACTTGAGTTCTAACTAAAGTCCTGCATGCAAATATTAGTCATCCCATAGGTAACCACGTATTTCCCTCTGGGATCTGCATGTACCACATCCGTAGCTCATCCTGAAGTGCTCCAAGAGAATAAGATCAAGTTTATAGTCCAAATATTATTATGAGACAATAATATTTGACTTTTCTATTTTTGACAGTCAGTCTAAAAATAGACTTTGATTACTCACACTGTGATCACTCACACTGTGGTCACCCACACTGTGATCACTCATACTGTGATCATCCACACTATGATCAAAAATAGAACTTGTGCCATAATTTTCCTGCGGGCCCACTTAGTGAAGGCGACTCTTTTCACTAAGCTCCATCATCTTGTTGCATTCTCAACAAGAATTTCTTGTTGCACACTTTTCAACACAGCCTTCGTGAGGGACTTTTGGAAACCATTGCATATTTTGCACTACAGTGCTGCTAGCTTTACTTTGTCCTCTTGTAGCCATTTTGGCATAACTCTTGACTTATGACTATTTTTTGATAATGAGAAGCAGTCTGATTTTATATCAACTCTGAGTTTCCTATAGGAGCCATAGCTCTTGGGGTTGGGCCCAACCTGAGAGCCTAGGGCTTCCTTCTTTGTACTGTTACCTTTCCTTTATGCATCGTTGTTTTCCTTTTATGCATTTGAAGCGTATTTCTGTTGGGCAGATTTAGTTGTGTTGGTTAAATAGGTCACTGGTTATGAATATAATTGCTTCAGATGTTTAAAATAGATTGGTAGGATAATAACAGATAAAGCTCCAAGAAAAGGGTCAACAACACTCTTAGTTTCACCCCATCCTTATTGGATCAGGGGCTGGAATTGAAGAAACAGTGCTGCGCCAACAAAAACACTAGTGCACTTGACCATGCAATCCTTAGTGTACTGTTTCCATTTGTAGAAGTTAGTTATGGGTTCATATCTCTGAAATGTTTCTTTGCATGATTGATGTACATGGTTTTCTTTCCAAATAAAGCTGTTGTTCATTCGTCTCACTGACAGTTAGATTAGATTAGCTAGGACTTTGATTATTTGTAGGATTTTGTTGATTCGGTTGAATGTACACTATGCAGGGCATCTCTACCACTCTCTCATCCACCTAAGCTTCATCAAAGCCAGCTGTTCCAACTCCTGGCTAGGTTCCTCATCTCACACCTGTCCTTTTGCCCACGTAACCCTACCTTCTTGCTCCATCTTTGTCTTAGCCGTCTTGAAGCCAAGTTAGCCTTCTACACCCTCTCACCACTCCATCCACCAGTCCCTGGGTCACTCCAGGCCCCCATCCTACCTCCCTATCCATTCATGCATCTTCCCTCACTCACCCATCCTCTAAAATCCACTTTTTAAACATCCTGTAGAAATTTCTGAACATCCTGTAGAAATCTCTGAACATCCTATAGAACCCCTGCAGACTTCCTGTAGAAGCTCACAAATGAGGTTTCTTGATATCCAAACTTTGTGAAACTCTCCAGAAGGGTGTTAGGGAATTCTTAGACCCTCTCTGAACCACCCCAACCTTTTCCAAGCATTCCTCCTCCTTGATCCACTCCTGCACAGTAAAAAGCCAGTCAAAAGCACATGCATGATAATTCTAATAACTTATTCAAAAATACAAAAATATGTTTTCTTCAGGTAGAGGTAGTCTAGACACATGTATTTTACCTTCATAGAATTAATGGCATTCCTTCCAGTAGTTTGCATTCTCTCCTTTGCATCAGTAGGACTAGCTAGTAAAATTAGGGTTTGCTAGGGTTTGCGTTACTTTTTGGCGTTCAGTTTCTTTCCACAAGAAGATTAGCTTCCTTTGAGTTAGATTTCATCCATCAATTAAAAAGCTTCTTCTAAGAGCTCATAGAAGTTTGCTTAAGCCCCTAGCGAACTTGTGCCATCTGACCAAGTGACAGCTGCGGCAAGAGCTAGTACTTGTGCATACAACACCGTCGCTTCCAAGTTTGTTACGAACTACCGGGTTGATAAAAGTAAAGAAGGGAGTCCCAGGAGTTGCAGCATTATTGCTGCAATACTGGAGCGCACCACACAACAAGGTTGGAAACACCTAGATTAATTATACTAGACCTATGAATGTTGCACGTATAAAAAATACAACCATTATGGAACATAACTATGATCCACTTCCACCCTAATGTTAGGTAAGCTTGACAAGATGAAAGAGTAAAAATTACTTCGTCAACAATGGTGGTTTTGGGCACATAGTTTTGGTTTCATGTGGTTTTGCGCTCATGGATTGCATGTAATGATGTCTTCAAAATGCTTGGGAATACTTTGTTGTAACGTGCTAGGAAGGTGAGAAATAAAGGCTCACTTGGCTGGCTTGGTCAGGTTTTGGCCAAGAGGCTAATAGAATATTTTGTTAGTTGATTTTTTCCTAGAGTGGAGATTCTCCATGATAAACATTGTGTTTATCATTTGTGTATTTTTTGTTGTTGGTAAATTTATTTTTCTCATTTAATTCCTCTTGGTAATTTTAACATGATATCAAAGCCACGGGGTGAGATGAAAGGCTAGAAACAAGTTTGATAGGTTTTGATCAAAATATCTAAGAATGAAAAGAGTCATGGATATGTGCAAGGAGGAATACAAGGAAATTCTTGCCAAGCCTCTTGCTAACACTATATTTATGTCAAGGATGTAGGCAACGTATTTGATGGAATGCTTTAATGAGATTATTTATCATGCTTTTTTTGCTTCAGGTTATGTATTTTCATTAGTGAAATGGGTAATCTATGGAAGAGAGAGATGATGGTTGTGTATTTAAGACAACAATAATAAATCAATTTTAAGAATATATATGTATTATAATGGATTTGATTATTTTTTACATGTAAATGGGAATATTTTTGTAATATCTGGTAAGGCATGTGTACCCCTAGGAAATTACTACTAAATTCTAGAGTTAGTCCTAAGTGAGAGGGGGGCATGTCAAATTATTGGATACCCTAGATATAAACATTAATGGGGGCAGGGCTTAGAGGTGAGCAGTGTTGGATCACTTCGTTTATTTTGCTAGATTTGGTCAAGGGAATGAAGCCTTTAAAAGGCTTGGGAGGACTTAATTGCAATGTTCTAGGGAGGTGAGTGGTGAAGGCTCACTTGGCTGGCTTGGAAGGATTGCCAAGGGAATAATAGTATATTACATTCGCTAGCTTTTTCCTAAAGTGGGTTTTTTCTAGGATAAACATTATGTTTATGATTTATGTGTTTTTGTTTTGTTAAATTTGTCTTTCTTGGCTAAATTATCTTGTTTTTTAACACCAAACAACCACATGCAACTCCTACCATGCCTTGTTTTCATCTATCTTAGTGAAATTGAGAGAGGAGGGGATGGATCGATCTGCTATATGCATTGTTGTGAGCCCCACTGATATATATATATATATATATATATATATATATATATATATATATATATATATATATATATATGAGCCATCTGGTTCTTTGTCCAAGAGCTGTTTTTAAATTGTCTGGTTTTTCCATTAAGTAGTATTTGTCTGAGCTACTGTCCACGAGTCTAAGTTTGCGATAAGGCACTGGTAGAGAGCTGTGAAGGCGAAGGACTGCCGTGTTTGCTTTCCTGGTGCACAAAAGCTTTGATTCTCCTATGTTCAGGTGCTTACTCATACTTTCTTTCAATGGCTGGTTATATGAATGAGTTTTCTCTTCAGAAGCCCGAAGACAGAAAGATAGCTCATAAGAATCGATGGTCTTTTATGAATAAGTTTTTAAATAAAACCAGAGATGAAGATGTTCTCTATGATGAAAAAGTATTAGTACAAGAATTTGAACCACAACCTAACTGGACATTGCCAGAGATTGATATTGATAAGCTTTATAAAATGCCTGTTTTCCAGTTTCGAGCTGCTCAGTTATTTAGATTTACATCTGTGAATATTCCTATTTCCACTGGCCAGTCTGTATACCAAATCCCACTAATACAGCCAGAAGATATCAAATGGGGTTTAGAAAATGGTTATAGATATATCCATATCGGTATCATACAATTTGGAATTAATCCTCTAGTCCGTCCTGGTCTAAATACTTCATGCTTGACATGTGTCCTTGATACAAGAATGAATAACTTCGATGACGCTTTATTGGGAGGATTCCAAAGTCCCCTCAATAATGGCCCTGTTTGGTCATCAGTTATTCCTAGATATCAAGTTTCATTGACAGACCCTTATATCAATGAATTCTTGAATGCTTATATTCAGTTTTATGGTTTTAACGTTGCCCCACAGTCACAGATTGCTCAGCTCCATGCTTCTATATGCCTGAGATATGTCTCCACCTCCATGCCTCCTCTGAATCCAAAGTTAGCTGGTAGAGCTTTAAAAGAAGGTGTTATTGTTGGCCCTGGTAACACTGCTCCCCTACAGATTGGTTTTGCAGAATGTACTCTTCCAGATGAATGGAATAGTACTTATATTCCACTTTCACAGAAATATCCTCAACTGCAAACATCTAAAGTTCCTCCGAAATTGTCTCTCGTCCATCATCCTGACGGATCCTCTGGTCTTAAATTTACCACTCCTTCACTTACTAGATCTATGTCCTCCTTCCCTAGATCTACAATTTTGGGTGGTAGGAATCCACATATACCCCCTGTTCCCAGAAGTTTATCATTAAGACATTCTGCTCCAAGAGAGGATCATAGAAAATCCACCTCTCATAAACCTGATGATTGCCAGTTCTGTGTTCCATCTTCATCCTCTACATTCCAGACTGATGAATCCCCTAGCTCTGAAGTCTTTATACCTGATATCAAAAGTTTCTCACTTCCTAGAGCTCAGTCAGAAGTTACTGCAAAAATACCAGAAAGATATTTAGAATCTGGAAATTCTAGAAGGACATTTAGCAATGGAACGAAGAAAGCAGATTTCCAATGGTTATATATGAGAGCAACTTCTGATCCAGATCAGAATGAAAATGAAAAGCTGTATAATTATACAAACTACCAAATAGTTTGTATGCTTCAGAATATTGATGATATAGCCCGAGATGTTTTAGAAATTAAAGAGCACATCAAAAAGATGCATACTGGTTATATTGAGACATTGGGAATCCAAGATGCACACACACAAAAGTTAAATAATATTCAGTCAAACATGGGCATTATCTCCAAGTCTTTGGAACATCTTACAAATGCACTCCCCACTCTTGCTTCTCCACCCCATTATAGAGAAGTAGATGTCTTAAGTTCAAAGCTGAAATTCTCCTCCAATTCTGATGAATCAAAGCAAATCTTTTTTAAAGGGATAGAGAATATAGATAGAGCCAGACTTGAGAAGATCAAGAAAGGAATCAATCTAGCTAGAGAAAAGACAGAGTTGATGAAGAATAAATTAGCTGATCTTCCTTCTGTTGAAAGTCTAAGATTACCAAAGAACTATGTCAGCCTTAGTTCTTTGATGAAACAAAATGGCCAACCATCTGCTCCTTCAATAATGGCCATGTCAGGAGTAACTGGTGAGCAAACACAAGGTGAATCAAGTTCTAAAAGAGATAGAAGTGATTCATTTTTCCATTCCAACAAAGGGAAAAGAGGTGCTGGTGATACCAATGCACATGAAGCATCAGCATCCAGCCCGTTCAGCAGATATACTGAAAATCTGCAATCTGTACCTATAAGGCTAGACAATCCTGCTTCCAGAGGATATGGAAATTCATTGTTAGTAAATATTGATTGCCTTGATTATAATGAAGTAATTTCTGTTTTGCATAATGTCCATGCTTGGGCATTACAGAGGAAAGCTGAAGCCAAAGTATCATGGTTTGATGTAGTTACTCAGATTGTATGGTCTTTTATTGGCATACTAAAGCAATGGTGGGAAAGGCTTGCAGAGGAAGAGAAAGATCAAATAGTTGAACATAGTACTGATCCATTAAGAGCACTGTTTGAAGCTTTAAAACATGAATTTGTTGGATTAGTCCCTGAAGATTCAGCCCATCATTCACAGCTATTTCTCTCCCAGAAGTTATGCGACATTGATTACTTGCAAGAGTATTTTTGTGTTATGCAAAAACTTTTGTATCAGGCTAGTGATCCTCATAATGTTGCCTATCTAAGATATTACATCCAGTCTATGCCTGGTAAAATTCCTGATCTAATTAACCAGTACATAGCAGATCATAAAGTAAATTTGGAAGGACAATCATTTGCAGCTATTCACCAATTGATTGTCACAATATTGCAGAAAGAATGTGTAGAAAGCAAAGCCAAAAAGAATTTTTCAAAACAGATGCACTTTAGCACAAAGCTTTGCAATAATTTCAAAGAAACCTATAATTTTGGTTGTCACAAGAAAAATGAAAGAAAGGTTTCTAAAAAGGCAAAGTTTGATAACTCTTGCTCCTGCAAGGCTGATAAATACTTTCCTAAAAAGAAAAAATACTTTCCTTCCAAAAGATCATTTAAAGGACGAAGGGTAGTATTTAGGAAAAGATCAAAACCTTCTAAAAAAGGTGTGTGTTTTATTTGTGGTAAAGAAGGTCATTATGCTAATGCTTGCAGAGAAAGAAAAGATAAAAAGCAGATGAAGATAATGAATATCTTTTCTACAATACATGATCCACAAGATTGGGATCTCATATCCCACTATGATGGAGAATATTTTGAAGTTTCAAGTTCTTCTTCAGAATCTTCAGATAGTGAAATTCCTGAAATCAGGAAATTAACAATTGATTCAGAATCATCTGATTCTGATGAAACATTCATTCCTGATATTAAAATGTTCAGTTTGAATTCCTCAGGAGAGATACAAGCAAAGATTGCAGCAGTTAAAGCTGATCTAGCAAAATTAGATCCAGTTCAGTTTATGGCAAGAAGAAGATTGACTGAAAAACTTGAGAATCTTGAGAAACAACTGCCATCCAAAAAGAAAGAAAGATTTTCAGAGGAAGAAAGAGATGATGATGACTTCATCGAGAAAGAGTTCGATTCAATGTTCAGACCTTTGCAGATTTCAGTATCTCCAGGTATGAATCAAATTGATGCTCTTAAAAAGAAGATCACAGATTTGGAATCTTCAATTCATCATACAAGGTCAGAAATGATACAGTTGTCTTCCAAACTTCAAATACTTATTTCTGATTATGATGATTGTAATTCCAAATTAACCAGCCTATTGATGAAAAATGTGCCAGTTATTGAAGAGATAACCCCAAAGAAAAATGTTGAACTTTTTAATGTTATGGGCATCGGAGATAGAGTAGTTATTCCAATAAGAATTAAAGTCCCTAGCATTAAACCGTATACTTTGGATGCTCAAATAGATTCTGGTGCTATGAGTAGCTGCTGCAAATATAAAGCCATTCCTCATTATTATTGGCAGCCTACTAAACTCCAATTCAGGGCTATCACTGGTGATTTAATGGAAATAAGTCACATAGCTCCTGAATTTCCTATTTTCTTGAATGATGTCCAGGTTTTTGTCACTTTGTATAGTTTTGATACTGGTGCTGATGTTCTGTTAGGACAAGATTTTCTGAAGAAATATTTGCCAGTCACTTTTGGACAAGATTATGTTATATTCTCCACCACTGCTGGTCCTATCACAGTCCCTGCTTCTAGTGACTACAAAATTAATGTGCAGCCTGAAGATCAGGATCCTCTCCAGTATAGTCTGCAAGATCTAACCAAGATTAATAAGATCGTAAAAAATGCAGAGTTACATGGTCCCAAAACTTTGCAAGAAATTTCTGATAAACTTCGTGCAGATTGTACTTCCAGTAGGCCAGATGCCTTTTGGGCAAGAGAAAAGTATTTTGTTGCACTACCTTACCGAGAAGGATATATTCCTAGGCCACAAAAAGCCAGTGCAAATCATATGAGTCCAAAAGAGCAAGAATTATGCAAAGCAGAAATTGAACAATTGTTAGAACAAAAGCTTATTGAATCCTGCAAGATCCCTTGGGCCTGCCCGGCTTTTTATGTCAATAAGAATAATGAGCAGAAAAGAGGCAAGAAAAGGCTTGTGATTAATTATAAGGCTTTGAATGATGCTCTTCTTCCTATTCGATATCCTCTGCCTAACAAAGAATTGTTACTTGCTAAGATTTCTAATGCTAATGTGTTTAGCAAGTTTGATCTTAAAAGTGGATTTTGGCAGATTGGTATTATTCCTGCTGACAGGTATAAAACAGCCTTCACTGTTCCTCATGGCCAATACCAATGGACTGTGATGCCCTTTGGTTTGAAAAATGCTCCATCTGAATTCCAAAAAAGGATGGAAGACATTTTTGGTCGGGTAGAGTACATTATTGTATATATTGATGATTTGCTTGTATTTAACAGAGATGTAAATATGCACAAGATCCATTTAGAACAATTCTACCAACTTGTATATAAGCATGGATTAGTACTTTCAGATTCAGAAGAGAAGTTTCAGATTGGAAAAGTCAAGATTGATTACTTGGGTTTACACATAGAGAAAGGACATGTAGAACTTCAGCCACATGTGCTAACCCATCTATTAAAATTTCCTGATATAATTGTCGATGTAAAGACCCTGCAGAGATTTCTTGGATGTCTGAATTATATAAGAAAATTTTATGCTAAACAATCAGAGGATACAAATATACTGCAGAACAGACTAAAGAAGAAAGGTGTCAGTTGGACAGATGAAATGACAGCAGCAGTAATTAGTATTAAGAGTAAGATTAATGATTTGCCAAAACTCAAGCTTCCTGATACTAATCTTCCTTTTATACTTGAAACAGATGCTTCTTATCACACTTGGGCTGCAGTTTTGGTACAAAAGCATGGAAGAAAAGAATTGGTTTGTGCCTATTCCTCAGGATCTTTTGATGATACAGAGAAAAAGTATCCTTCTTCTCATAAAGAAATACTTGCAGTAAAGAGAGGAATAAAGAGATTTCACTTGTTCTTGAAAAGTGTTAAATTTATTGTCAGAACAGATCTAAAGCATATGAAACAGATGTTGGCAAACAAAAGATTGTTAGAACAAGGGAGTACCAGAGTACTAAGATGGGCACTTTGGCTAGAAGGTTTTGATTTTGATATTGTTTACAAATCTGGTGCAGAAAATTATCTTGCTGACATGCTTACAAGAGAAGGTGCTCAAGAAACCAAGGAGATCAAGATGTTTAGACCACTTAATCAGCACGAAGCCTCTACAAGTCAGTCCAGTCATGTCGAGTCTAAAAGAGTTAAGAATGTTACAGTCTGTAGTAATTGTCATTATGAGTTTTGTCTAGAATGCCTATCAAAACAGGTCCGAGTCTTGCCATTATGCTTAAGACAAATCATTTTGCAAAAATGGTTTGATTCTGAGGAATCTAGATGGTCATATACAAAAGAGTTGCCATATAGGATCAGGCCATGGCGTGTTTATTATGCATTGTCTAGGGAACCAGATCCTGTTTATTTTGGGTGTATTCAAAATACTGACTGGACATGGTCAGACTACTTTTCTATTCATCAAAGAGCTAGGATACATGGTTCGGTTAAGGTCATATTTTATGCTAGCGCTATAGATCCCTCTAACAATTGGTGGAGCCCATGGTTTAAGCTATTCATGTTTAGATATTTGCCTAGAGCTAAAAGCATTTTTGATAGGACTTTTGCTGAGTTTGTGAGAATCTTCCATTGGGAAATGCATGTAGCTGTCCAGAATGATTACGTCTTAGAATTCGAATTCATCCACAAACACACAATTGTCATTCCTAATGAAGAAGATGAGTCCTTTAAGCTTTCTGTCAGATTCAGAGGATTAATATCAGTGGACCCACATGACAGGCCAACATTCATGTTTACATTCCCATTCTTTTGTTGTACCAGAGATGCAGCACCATATTGGCTAGATGAATCTATCCCATACGAAGTGCTGGCTCCAAACAATGAAGAACTAATTGAGGAATTGATAGAACAAGACCAAATCAGACTTGGCCATAATAATCCAGCTGTTCCAGATACTCATGCACATGATTATGACGACAGGGCTAACAGCGACTGATTGAAAGGATCAATCAAATGAAATCCTTTCATATCCTACTTTATTTGTACATATACTGCTCTTTGGTTTCCGTGGGATTTAGTCCGAATAAAATCTCCACTGTGTAATTACTTTATCCTGTTGTTCTATGGTTTCCGTGGGATTTAGTCCAAATAAAATCTCCACTGTGTAATCACTTTTGTATAAGAGCCGATGTCCTAGATTCCGGCCATCTTTTCACTTCAGAGATGTCATGATTCGGTCCCCATATGGCCTAGCCTCCAAGGGACGAGATAACAAGTGGTTGTCCCCACTTGCCCGAATCTTTAGAACTATTCATTACTTCTGTACAAAGTCCTTTCGTGATAGACATCTTGCATGATGTTCTAGCGAAAGTTTGATTCTTTTGGTTTCAAGTTCCCGGTAAAACCTTTCACCGGATGACCTGCATATATATATATATATATATATATATATATATATATATATATATATATATATTGTTAATATATTGTATTATCTATATATATTTATGATATCACCATTATTTATTGTTATCTATAATATATGTTATCTATACCATTTGATATATATAATATATATTTTATACATGCGATATATAAGTTAGTTATATTCATTGTTATAAAATGTATTTCATTGCTTTTAAAATATATAAAATAATTATATTTTTTAGATAGCGAGAATTGTTGCTTGAGATTTTTGGAAACCTTATTATAACTCAATTTTCAAATGAGTAGTAGGGATAGCCATCAATGGTTGCTATGCACAAATGTAGGCTAACTCATTAGCATTATTTAAGGAAAATCACACCACTTGGAAAATATGTTGGTGGTCTATAAGGGTGAAAGCTTTCGCTCCTACTTTATGCCTCTATATATTGGGTCATTAACATGTTTCCTTACATCCAAAAAAATAAACTATTGGTCAAGTAAAAGTAATTTTAGATCATACTCCATGACCATATAAAATATTTATATAATATCATTATTATATAATATATTTATTACAGGGGTGTAAATAGGGAGAGGGGTACTTTGTGGCCCCGAGGAGGACAAATCGTTTAGTTAATCATGGTGTCTTGGTCATATGACAGTAGAGATATATGGTCTCTACCAAGGACTTTTTCTAGCCAAAAGCATTAGGTGGACACACTTGTGGTTATGGTATATTCTCTCCTAATCTTACATCATTTGGTCAAAGGCTCCCTCCCAAAGGAGAAATCTATGGAAATCATCATGAAAAGAATCAGGAAAATTGTGGAAGATATCCCATCCAAAAGATAATTCCATGTCCTAAGAGACTTAAACAAAGAAGCAGACAAGTATGCTAACGAGGGGTGTAAATTGAAGATAGGTGATCAAGCCTCCTATAATTCCCTAATGGAAAATGAAGTCTAGCACTCCAAAAACTGTTAATTTTCTGAACTTAAATGAACTTCTCAAGGATAGCAACAAGTTCATAGTTACGAAATATTTCACAATAACTTAGTAGTGTTATGTGTTGTAAATTTTGTGTTTTGTTGGGGCAGTTTTGTAAGGTATTCACCTACAAAACCCATCTTTTTGTTGCTCAAATATATTCTCCTCAAGAAAATCATGTATTCCTATTGGAAAGGAGAAAACAATTGGAAAATTTTGATGAATTAGCTCTGTAATGCTTGATGTATTTGTTGTGAACCATATGCAAAATTATATAATACAAATGCTCTTTTTGGTAAATAAATATAATGTATTCATTACTTTAACAATTATAAATTAGTTATATAATCTATTATATAAATTAGTTATATCATTATTTTATAATATAATATATTTCTTATTATATAATATATATTCACATTTTAAAATAAACATATATACGAAAGGAAAGGAAGAATGTCACGTGCATCTAGTTTTTCTCTACAACTAGAAGTCATTTTGGTCACCGTCGCCGTAGATGAACTCAACTCTGCAACTCATGGTATCCCTACCTTAGGCCAAAATGTGGTCATATCTACCACTTCGAATGGGATAGGCTCATTTTTTTGGCCTCTTTGCTCAAACGATTGTATACTCCCAGTGAATCCTTAAAACATCCATGTAGCAGCTAGAGAGTTGTATTTAAAAATGACCTCTTTTCCTGGGTCAACACCGTTTTTGAAGGTGCTTCTCAAAACACTCACGATTCTTTTTCTTACATCACATATTAATGGTTCTTCTCGATGGAACCGATGCAAAGAATGTTGTTGTAAATAGAAACAAAAAATGTTAAAAATAGCATCAAGAAAGAAAATCCCAATTTAATTTGTCCTTGAATTAAACTGGGAATTAAATTGTAATTCCATATCTCATGACAAGTTGTAATATTTAATTAAGTTAATTTGACTTAGTTGTCTCAGTTAATTCGAGTTGAGGGTCAAACTAGAATCTTGTAGAGTGTCTCCTACAATTAGGAGCAGTAGTTTTGTTTATTTTGAGTTATAATTATTTAATTCTTTCTAACTGAGTTAAAGTCAGTTAATCTAGTTCCAACTAATGGAGGAGTTAGTGGGAGATCCAGTAGTGGGGTGTTTCCTGCAATAGTGGGGTGCAACCTAAAGTATAGTGTGGTGTTGGTTAAAAGTTCAGTGTGGTGTTACCTGAAGTGCAATGTGGTGCTTCCTGAGTGCAGTGTGGTGTTTCCTAAAGTGCATTGTGGTGTTGCTTGTAGTGATCAACCAGTAAACTAAATATTTACTCATAATTAACTCGTGAATTTCATATCAAAGAAATACTCAGTTGAGATTGGAGTTCAGGGACATTGTACTATTAGTTGTAAAATCATCTAAATTAAACTGATGATGCATGTAATCAGAAAAAGGCCTATGAGGATTGCACAATTAATAATTGAGGAAATTCCTAATTAAATATAGGCTAATTCCTTGAGGAATAGCACAAGGAATTAGGAGATTGAAGCCTTGGAAATTTGGCTAAGTATTGGCCAAAGGTAGTCAGTCAGGTAGATGATAGAAAATACTTGTGCAAGTTGAGCTCAAGGTTGAGCAGAGCATGTTCTATTCATCCAGATTCTTTGACTAGTGCAATATACAGATAGTAGGGGTTTTTAGTTGTGGTTTACCCCATAAAATCTTTGTGTTATGTTTGATTGAATTATTTCTCTTATATGCTTCATTATTTCATTGATCAATTATCGTTTCCACTAATGAGTAGAGTAGATTCAAGTTAGTTGTTTTAGCATATTACAATATGTAGTTTGAATCTACAAGGAGTTTCTACATGGTATCAGAGCTACATTTGTAGAAATTTCTATATGGTATCAAAGCTATATTTGTAGACATTTCTACATGGTAATAGAGCTAGATTTGTAGAAATTTCTACATGGTATCAAAGCTAGATTTGTACAAATTTTTACATGGTATCAAAGCTAGATTTGTAGAAATTAAAACATGGCATCAAAGTTTAAATAACAATAGAAGAGAAGAATTCGAAGTTATCCTTAAAGATTGATGGAGATCTAGTTCAGGGAAGATCCAAAAGACCCTATGTGCAAACTTCTTAGTGGAGCCAGAAGGATGCTAGTGGGTAGATTAGTGAGCCAATGTTTAGTGACACAAAAAGGAGTTTTGATCATTGATATTGGTAGATTCATGAGGAGCAGAGGTATTTCCCACAAGGAGATCAAGACTCAGAGGGAGTCTAGTTTCAGAGGGAGCATCCATATGGAAGCTAGTGCTTTAGGATATTTGGAGATTAGACTCATTATTAGAATAGTTGCAGCATTAGCATGGAAGTAGCAATAGAGTAGCAGCAGCAACAAAATGAGTAGATTAGATTTAGCTCATTCATGCAAAGCCTTGAGAAGCAAGGCGGAGACAAGAGACTTGGTGGTTGAGATGGAGCATGAATTACCTCTCAATGTGCAGCCTCAGATGTAGCCTCAGAAGCATCCTTAGTAAGTTATGGAGCATCCACAATTAGAGAAGCAGAGAGGAGACCGAGTGGAGATCTCCACTCAAGTAGAGACCTACAATACAGAGAAATTTCGATCCAAGTGGGAATAGGGAGCACATACAATGATAACTCTATGTGTGAGGTGGGGTGATGTGAAGAAATAGTCCCAAGAGTGCAGAAATTTGGGGAAGATCCATTGAAGTGTTTTTTGTCTCATGGATCATTACCTTGTTACGGGTGCCCATAGTACTTAGTAGTAGGAGGATCAATGTTAGTCATATACTGAGGAGTACAAAGCAGAGTTGACAATAGAGTAGGAGGCTTAGTAGCAAAGTAAGAAGCAGCTCAATTTTTCCCAGTAGACGTTGCCGACAGAGTTGATTTAGTTTATTTTGTTTGGATTCTTTTTGGGTTGAATATGTTACAATAGCAATAGCAACATTGACAAGAGTTGCATGAGGAACATTCCAAAGGTACCATATCAAGATAAAGTTGAATTCCTTTCTTGTTGAGAGGTAGTGTTGAAAATAACAACAAGAAATTTTAAAAATGGCATCAAGAAAGAAAATGCTAAATGAATTCGTCCTTGAATTAAATTGGGAATTAAATTGTAATTCCATATCTCATGACAAATTGTAATAGTTAAATAAGTTGGTTTGACTTAGTTGTCTCAGTTAAGACGAGTTTAGGGTCTAACTATTTTCATGTAGAGTGTCTCCTACAATTAGGAGTAGTAGTTGTGTTTATTTTTAGTTGTAATTATTTAATTCACTCTAATTGAGTTAAATTCAGTTAAACTAGTTCCAACTAATGGAGGAATTAGTGGGAGGTCCAGTAGTGGGGTGCAGCTTGAAGTAGTGGGGTGTAGCCTACAGTAGTGAGGTGTTTCCTGAAGTGCAGTGTGGTGTTGTCTGAAGTGCAGTGTGGTGCTGCTTGAAGTGTGGTGTGGTGTTACCTACAGTGATCAGCCAGTAAACTGAAGATTCACTCATAATTAACTCATGCATGTCATTTCAGAGAAAGAACCAGTTGAGATTGGAGTTCAGGGACAGTGTACTATCAGTTGTAAAATCATCTAAATTAAATCGATGGTGCATGCAATCAAAAAAGGCCTGTGAGGATTGAACAATTCATAATTGAGGAATTTCCTAATTAAATGGATTTTAATTCCTTGAGGAACATCACAAGGAATTAGGAGCTTAGAGGCTTCGAAATTTGGTTAAGTATTGGCCAAAGGAAGCTAGTCAGGAAGAGGATAGAAAATAGTTGTGCATGTTGAGCTCAAGGTTGAGTAGAGCATATTGTATTCATCTAGATTCTTGACTAATGAAATATACAGATAGAAGGGGTTTTTAGTTGTGGTTTTCCCTAGAAATTCATTGTGTTATATGTGATTTAATTAGTTCTCTTATATGCTTCTTGATTTCATCGATCAATTATTGTTTCCACTAATGAGTAGTGTAGATTCAAGTCAATTGTTTTAGTATATTACAATCTGCAGTTTGAATCTAAAAGGAATTTCTACACATACAAATACAACACTCTATTTTCTCTTCATCCCATGTTTTTTTTCCTTTCTCTACAAGATATTTTTCATAAACCTTTCTACATCTCAGTGAGCTTTTGTTCCTTCAGCGTGTAAAACTCATATGCATCCAGATCCCCATTCCTCACTGACTCCATAGGGTGTCTTCCCACATACCATGTTGGCATCAAATAAAATGCCTTTGTCAAAGCCTCACTTTGCGGCTCCTCAAACATGGCTAGAGAGTGATTCAAAGATATTTTTTTATATTCATAAAAGAAAGCATCAACAGAAAGACATAAATTTATTGTGTTTGGGAAACATTGAATGGTTCATCTCTTAACCTATTTATTCAAGGCAGATTGGAACTAATTACAAATTTCCAATGTCTACAATTTGTAGGGAATTATATGTTAGATCCCTTGCATCTAATAGATCATAGTATTATAAAAAGTCATCATTAATCTTGAATAGCAGGCTTCGTGGGTAAGAAAATAGTGTTAGGACTTCAAATTGCCCCATAGTATCCTTCAAGGACGTTGTCCAAGGGAATCCCACTATAGAAAAAAGCAAAGCTTTGTCCCATACAAAACATAATCAAAATTTTCCCTCAAATCTAGATATGGTGGACCAAATGGAGCAAGCTCCATCCATGGAGCTCAAAAACCCACATGTATCCTACTTACTCACTGCACTAGATTCAAAAGCCATCATACACAAATTCAATGACTTCTGGCCAAAACCTAAAGCATTACATCAGTCTGTTTTCACTTCTTGGACATCTAATCGTGATATTTACCTCTACTCCAAAGCATTTTTTGTTGTCTAACTCGACACACAAAAGGAACTAGATTCCTTTCTAAATGAAGGACCACGGTTCTGGAGTAATGTCAGGTTATCAATTACTCCATGGTTTCTTGTTTTTGATACAACATCCATGGTAGTCACTTTCATGCCAGTGTGGGTAAGACTTCCAAACATTTCCCTTCCCTTCTAGCACCACATGTTCTTGAAGAGATTGGAATAAACTTGGAAATTTAAAAAAAAAATGGACATGGAGAGAATGGAATAAGGAATATTCATCTTTGTTAGGATCTGTGTGGAGATGGATCTCAACAATGGATTACCATATCACATCACCTTAAAACATAAAAAAAAATTAGTGGACATAAATTCTAGACAGAGCACATGGATTTTAGATCCTGCATGTGCTTTCAAATAGGTCATCTTCATAAAACTTGCCCTCAAACGAAGACGATACCGACAAAGAAAAATAAGAAGCCAAATAGACCAAATGGATGGCAGTTTAATGACTCTCCTCATTTGAAGGATGAGGATTAAAACCAAGTGGCATGGCCTAAAAAATACGAGGGAAAAATAGAAGGTGAGGTTGTGGTTCAAGATGTTTCAGTCTCTCCTCCCTCGTCGAGTCCAAATCTAGGAAACCAATAGCCTTCGATAGGTCAAGGAGGCACTAAACTAGCACATGTTTCAGAATCTTCAGATTCATAAAAAGAGTCTCCTCATCCAAATGGGGGCCAAGAAATTACTTTGGCTCTAATTGATCTAGATCCTGAAGGATGGCAAAAGGTGCAGCGATGGAAAGGAAAAAAAGGAAAAAACAACCCAAATGGTCATCCATAAACATATTTTTTCTATTTTTTTATGTTCTTATTTTTTGGAATATGCTTGGCATTTTGACTTCTCACTGCCATAATGATCATATTTCTACTCTCTCATGTAATGCTTTGTTCTTTTCATGATGCATATTACATACACATTTTGCATCTACAAAGTGTAATTTTTATTTGTATTAATAAAAATTATGGGTTTTTTCAGCGGGAAAAAATATAATATATATTCCTAATTGAATATTTATTAAATTTTAAATCCAGGCTCTACAAAACCCTAGACTATTTTTCTACAAACCCTAAGAATTGTGGCAGAATTCCTCTTTCGAACCAATCTTCCTATGGCTAATAACAGTGGAGGGAGTGGTAGTCCCTCTTATAGAAAAGCAACTCCTAAAGGAAATATCCCATAATATCCTACAACTGATATTCCCAATTATTTAAGCCCAAATATAGATGTACATTAGGAAAACTAGCATCATCCAACCATCCATATTGGGAAACATGGACAAGGGAGTTGTTTTCCTAAAGCGGCTATAGAACCCAAGTTTGAGGTCCAATCAAATCAGATTGATGAATACATACAATACATGCGGGACCAAGCAATTATAGGAATTATTTTGGGTATTTGTTCATCTAAAAAACTTTATCCAATTCAATCTATAACAAATGGAAAACTAAAGGCCACATCAAGCTCTATCTAGGGCCAATGGCTTTTTTACTATCGTCTTCACCAATTTAGAAGATTAGAAATGGGTGTTTAAGAATGGGCCATATTTTTTAATCTGGTTGGGTTTTATCTACAATTATGGATTGAGCATTGCATTCCTAACAAGGAGGATTTCACTACATCTCATGTATGGATCAAGATGTACTCATTACCATGGAAGTTTTGTGTTATGGAAACCAGCTCACAAAAAGATAGAAAAGAGAGATGAATGCCTTAGAAATAAGCCTCTTCGAAGGGAAAACCTCCTTTACATTACACAAATGAACAATTCTTGGATGATACAAATGCAAAGACCTCCTTTCTATATATAGGAGTCTAAGGGGTCATAATATAATCAAAGCCGACATAACAATAATAATGTAAGGGCACAATACTAACAATAATGGGCTTCTATGGGGCACAATAGTAACAATATGGGCACTACATGTGTACATCAATATAATAAGGGGGTTGTACTAATAACAATAAGGGGTTACACTAGTAGTATAAGGGCCTAATGTGCCCCTCTCCTTCAAAAAGTGTTGTCCTCAACGCTTGAGTAGTTCTTGATGCTTCTGTATAAAATTCTTGTCCTCCCATGTGGAATCTTCAGCGGATAAGCTCTTCCACTTGATGAGATACTCAGAAATTGATTGAATTTGTAGCTATCAAGTTCTTGTTTCTGCAACTACTCCAGGTTCCAATATGATTTTTCCTTCCTCTTCAATTTCTGTCAATATTGTTTGAATTGGGATATTTTGCAACTTTTGAATAAGTGGCCATACTTCTTCGTCCTTCTTCCATTCGTCCCTTGCTTCGTTTATCCAATCTGGTTGGATAATAGAAATAGCACAAAACAATGCTTCCACATCCTCATCCTTTCTTTAGAATGCATCTGCAACAAAATTTTTCTTCCATTTTCTATAGATGATGTCAAAGTCATAACCCAACATATTTGTGACACATTTTTTCTGTTCTTCTAAAGATAATAGTTGTTCTAAAAAGTATTTAAGACTATCACGATCCATTTTTACCTTGAAGTGTCTTCCCATTCAGTAAGGTCACCATTTCTTAAGTGCATGTAGTATTGCCAACAATTCCTTCTCATAAATAGCTTGCTTGAGATGTAGCAGTAAAAATACCCAATCACCTACATCAAAACATTTTTCACTACGATGTTGACCTACCTATTGTTTCATTTGATTTTGCACCAAAGTGGTGTTATCCTTTAAAAGTTGGAGAACTTGTTGTTGGTGCTCGATTTGATCTTTCACTGCTTGAACCTTTTTCTTCTGGATATGTCCTTCTATCTTTAGAGTTTGAGGAGTGGTAATTTCTTCAAATCCTTTACAAGATATGGTCGGATTCATTTTTTGATGCTTGATGTGATCTTTCACTTCTTGAACATTTTTCTTATTGATATGTCCTTTTATCTTGAGAGTTTGAGGAGTGGTAATTCTTGCCAATTCTTTACAAGATATGGTTTGATTCATTTCTTCCTTCTCTGGGGTTGGGTCCTAGCATATATCCTCTTCTTTTGATGTTTCTTTTTCCTTTTCTTCCTCCTCTTCATACTCTATGTAAAATAATTTCTTCTTAACACACTTATGACCTTTAGTGCATTTGCTATCACAATTGTAACAAAGCCCTTTTTCTCTTTTTTCTTCCAATTGTTGTGGTGTAACCCTTGTAGGTTGTGGAAGGCTAGGAGAAACAACACTTCCATCTTTATAGTTGTGAGGGGTAGACTTCCTTGTTTCCATAATTTTACTTTCCACTATGTAACAAAGCCCTTTTACTCTTTCCAATTGTTGTGGTGTTGCTCTAAAGAAGGTGTTGCTCTTTGTATCCTCATAATGTGCTATCATTTCCTCCGTGAAAATTGACCACGTAACAAGTTGTTTACGAGAACAAAGCCCTTTATACCATAAAAATTGATCCTGTTCTAAATATGAAGATGCAATACATACCTTTTGTAATAGTGGCACACCATGTAGATCAAAATATTGCTCAATCTGAAGTATCCAATTTACCGAATCCTTGCCATCAAAATTCCTCATATCGCCTTTTCTTTATTTAGGAGCTCGATCTTGAAACGACTATAACTATGTAATTTTGGATCTTCCAGTTCTGAAATCATGACTTGTAGTATCCCTTTGCATCCTCTTTCCAATCCCACTAGTCTAATCCAAATTGGATTCTCCAAGGAAGAGTTATGCCAAGTCTCCCATGGTGGCCTGATTATAGACCTTTTAAGAAGAGTGAAATTTTATGTAGTTCCACGTGTCACTGTTTTGACCTTAGGATCTCAAAAATATACACAGGAAATAGTCCATCCTATTTTTTTAATTTCTTACGAAATTTCAATATGATGCTCAAAACAAAAGTTATGAAGAGTTTCCCCAGGTCACCTGTTTGGAATGTAATTCGGGGGTCTGCAAAAACCCTAACTTCCTCAGACTATATCTCTGAAAATATAGCGAGACAAGATTTGAAATTTGGAGCCAAGGTTCAGACCGATTTTGTCTCAAATGGGTTTTTTTCTTAGCTTCTGAAACTTCGTAGTAAAATAGTTATAGCGAAAATCCCACGATGACCTGTTTGGAGCAGCGAAACCCTAGAATCCACAGCTCTGATACCAAATGTTATGAAACCAGCTCACAAAAAGATATAAAAGAGAGATGAATGCCTTAGAAATAATCCTCTTCGAGGGGGCAACCTCCTTTACATTACACAAATGAACAATTATTGGATGATACAAATGAAAATACCTCCTTTCTATATATAGGAGTCTAAGCGGTCATAATATAATCAGAGCCGATATAACAATAATAATGTAAGGGCAAAATAATAACAATAGTGGGCTTCTATGGGGCACAATAGTAACAATATGGGCACTACATGGGTACATCAATATAATAAAGGGGTTGTACTAATAACAATAAGGGGTTACACTAGTAGTATAGGGGCCTAACATTTTGGGATGAAGTGACCCTAGCTAGAATAGGGAACACCCTCAAAAATTTTGCTAAAATATCTTAAGCAAATAATTAGGTGAGGTATATATCCTATGCCTATGCATGAACATTTCTAAGCCTCTCCATGAATTAGTAGACATATATTACTGTGGAGCGATAAAAAGGTGTCTTGTGAACTCCTAATTACCTCACATTAATTATCAACCCAGGGACGACTTTTTATTTCAAGAGTGTACTCTGTCTGAGGCGGCTATTTTCTTAAGAGTAATGTTTCGCAGTATAGTGCTTAAAACCCAAAAGTAAATGAAAGCTGGAAACAAAATCTAAAGCAAGAAACTGAAATGTTCTAAACTAAAACATTCATTCAAATAACCATCAATCGAGGATACAGTTGCAATAACTCATTCCTCTAGAAATTGATGCAAAAGGAATTAGAGTATGGATCATGGATCTGGGAGCATAATAGCGTCTGTTGTGTCTCACGACAGCCTTGATCCTCCTCCCACACTAAAACAGTAAATGCAAGTAAATGGAATGGAAATTAGAGCATGGACCAAAGATCTGGGAGCTAAGCAGCGACTTGCTGACTCACTACAGCTTTAGACCTTCTCTCACACCAAAGCAATAAAGGCAAGTAAATAAATCAGCAGAAAGTAAAACGGAACGGCGAAATGGAAATGGGACAGCAATAAATGATACAGCAGTAAAATGGAACAGCAATAATCAAATGGAACAACAGCAATCAAATGGAACAGCAATCCTTAATGAATTACGAAACAACAACTATCACCCGTATGTACATGATTTACATTAATATAGCAATCTGAGAGTATCGAATGATATGATTACGTTTCTGAACAAAGTAATATTGTCTTCAAGCCTCGCAAATACTTATTTTATATGAATCCAATGATGATAACATTTATACAAATATCTTGCTATGGAAATAGATGCAATTCAAATAGATTCACTTCGCGTAATACAGAGACATGAGTTAAAGAACTTATTCAGATTCAGATATTAAGTATAAAGCATGGTCTATCATATGAAAGATATATCAGATTGCTGAAACAATAGAAATAAGCAAACCAAACACAATTTACCGTATAACAATACAACAGCAAGTGTCCGTTGGAGCCGGGCCCGTAGCTTCCAATGGCACCGCCGTAACTTACTTCAGATGCAGGGACGAATTGAACACCAAATCCTTTATATTAATTGCATTAACAAAAGTATACAAAATCAGATCTCAACAAGACTCCATGATCAAAGTTGTTCTGAAACTTATAATTACAACAACAGTCGTTTCCCCCCGCCCTCTGATCTTTGGTTTCATTAAATAGAGAAAGATCAGAGCATAGATAATTACAATCATGATTTCTCTTACAAATTTAGGTTGATTCTAACCGATTGATCAACAAGAACAAGGCGGATTTGGGTTTGCAGCTAAGATTTGGAGGGCGGCCGCAACTGCAAATCTGAGAAAATCGTGCTCAAAGAACCCTGCGTTTCTCCCTGTACAAGCCGAATTTGGGCAATCTGTTCTTAAAGAAGATAATTGGGCTCGTTCTGGACAAAACCCATGTTCCGGATTTTCCAAATTCGTCTTCATTTGCTCAGAATCTTAACCGCAAAACTGTCACTCCTTAAACCAGCGAATTTCTGAGTTGGCTGATTTAAAAATCAAATCTTCAATCTGGAAGTTACTTTGGAGGCTAAAAATGGTAAATAAGGTTACAACCAACTTATTAGAACTATCATTGGTAAAATAATGCATAATAATCAATTTATTAGAAATAAAGGAGAATAAATAATATTTATTCATGAGAGCATAAATAATTAATAAAATGGATTTAAATGATAAATTATAATAAATGTCATAATGAAGAATGGTAGAAATGGGTGAAATAAACGTTCACAAGTGACAATAATAATGACATATGATCGACTCTACACACCCCGACACTCAATATGTTGCATGTCCTCATGCAACGAAAACTGAATATATTGCATGTCCTCATGCAACCCAAAGACAAAAACCATGTGTTAACCAAGCAAAAAAAATTTGAGAATAAATGAATGCTTCCTTAATTAATGAATATTCAATTTTAGCAATCTCGATGAAGGCATAACAATTTTTACATTGTCATTCAACTATATGTATGAGGTTGCAGCAAAATATGACATAGATAACAACAAACTTCATTAACCATTTTCCCAAAAACTACAAACCAGATTTTGTTGAAATGTTGCAAGTAGATTTGTAATATATGAAGGCTTCTATGATCCAAAAATCAGATCGTTTTGATGCACGGATCATGAGATATAAACAAAATGGCTGTAAGTGAGAGTGCATGATTTCCGAAATTTTATGAACCAATATTTCTTGAAATTGTGTGGATTTGTATTAATGATACGTATGTGTTTTCCAAAAATTCCAAGAATTGGGTTCATAGTTTTAAAAATATGTGGAAATCAATTTCTGCACTGTGTAAAAATGAAATTGTATGCCTTAAATAAGGAAAAAAGTAGAAAATATCCATCATGCATAGCAATTCCTCCCCCTCTCTGAAAAATTAGCATGTCCTCATGCGATGCTAGAAAACAAATAGAGGTGGTTTCTATCAGCTGTTGAATTCTATGCTTGGTGTAAAACAACATGAAATAAGGGAGGTGTTGAGAGTGAATAAGAATAGCAATGGATGTTAAAGAATATGAATGACATGGTCATAAGAAAGAAATGAAGGAACACTCCCCCATACTCGGAAATGATATGCTGCTGAAAAAGGAAAAGTGGTAAAGATGTGGAATGAAGGATGACAAATAATGCTCAAAATGGATTTTCAGTAGATTCTCCTAAATTTATAATAAATTAGAAAACTATGCAATTTTACCTCAAGTTTTACCTCCAAAAAATGTGGAATGACATATAAATACTGGCAGTTGTTGAAGCTGATGTAGGCAGAGTTGGTGCTGAAAGTGATGCAAAAGGTGGAATCCAGGTAAGCACATAATGTCTGAAGAGTTGTTCATGTTCGCAAGTTGCTCGAGCCGCGTCTGTTAGTTGCAATAGTGCGGTCATGCTGTGAATAGAATTTTGCCCATACTTGTTGTTCTCCTGTAAACGAAGCACTATTTTGCATACAATGTTCTTGAATCCATAGTGTTAGCTTTGAATAGCAACAGATAAAATGCATGCAAAATTTCGATGAGAAAAACTGATGTATACATGCAATACTAATATGTTGTCAAATCAACAAGGTATGGCAAAGTGTAATAATCATATCGCATGCAATCCCATAATGCATACATTCCCCCCTCCAATTGGAAAATGGTTTCCATAACCATAAAGTATATGAAAGGGGTGGTGCTGACGGCAAGGCAATGGAATGAACAATATATCAGTAAGGGAAGTAGAGTACACTTATTAATGATAGGACGGTGAAAATTATGGTTATATTGAGAGCAAAGTGTGTAAAGATAGTTATGAATAAGAGATAGGACGCTTTGGATTGATGATAGTTTATACAAAACGAAAAAGGACAACAATATGCTAAAAAGATGCTTTGCTGACGGTATTCTAGCTAAAAATGATGTGATTGATCATAAAACAATTTCTCATGCATAAAGGTTCAAACAGGGAAAAAGTTAAGGAAATAACTTCTCTGATAAAAAGAAAATAAGAAAAGGGTATTATAATAATAATTGACGAAAAGATATAACTTCAATACCATAAGCAGAGCCGCTGCTGCCAGCAGGCATCCATAGCCTCGGCAGGGTTGTTTTTTAACCCATATGAGCCAGGATCCTCAATTTATAAATGGAGAGTTTTAGTGTTGTTCTACAGAAGATATCAGTGTGCTGACGTGGTAACCAGATAACCACACTGCCATTCACTAGGAGGTAGCAAAAGTGATCAGGCCAGCTCGTGATGAGACCTCCTGTTCCAAGGATAATTTGGCTATCCAATGCATCATAACCCTGGTGTGGTGGCCATAATGGGAATGTCACTTTGTTACAGCCTTATGAATATGGTAGGCTGGCTCGTAATGAGACCCCCTATCCTCCATTTGCGAACAAAATTTTGTTATTATTACACATTTTTATGATAAAAAGAGGGAGGCTCAGTACTCCTTAAGAGCAGGGATTGCGGAAGAAGTTGAAGATGTCAATAGAAAAAAATATACCCATAATCTCATTTATTACAGACAAAGAAGATTACAACCAGGGATAATGGAACCAGCATGGTATTAAAATGATCAATCAATATCATGTTCAACAGAAAACAATGCAGTAAAGTAGTATATAAATAATTGTGTCTCTTTTGAAAAAAATCTATCATCAAGGAGCTGTCCTGTTAAAGATCATAACGTGAATGATATTAACTTGCTTCAATAGAATCCATAATTCTTGTCCTCATAAAAATAGTGTAATTTATGCCGTGAAAGAGAATCAAGAGAATGTGGTTGAGCTGAACTATGAATAATCCCACAAGAGAAAGGAAAGGGTTGCCCTCAAAAATATTCCCAAAGTGTTGCTCTTTTGAATGAACAGCAAAAACACTCAAAAAGTGGTGTTCCGTGTAGGGAACATCAAAGAAAATGCACACTAAAAAACAAAAATACACACAGAAAATGCAAATGTCGTTCGAAAAATCACAAATGTTGTTTCTTCTGAGAAAGGAACAGCACAGACACTCAAATGTTGTTCATTTTCGCAAAGGATCAGCAAAAACACACAAGTGTTGTTCCTTTTCGCAAAGGAACAGTAAAAACACACAAGTGTTGTTCCTTTTTCGCAAAGGAACAGCAAAAACACGCAAGTGCTGTTCCTTTTTGAAAAGGAACAGCAAAGTCACACAAGTGCTGTTCCATTTCGAAAAGGAACAACAAAATCACACAAATGCTGTTCCATTTCGAAAAGGAATAGCAAAAACACACGAATGCTGTTCCATTCCGAAAAGGAACAGCAAAAACACACGAATGCTGTTCCATTTCGAAAAGGAACAGCAAAAACACACGAATGCTGTTCCATTTCAAAAAGGAACAGCAAAAACATGCAAGTGCTGTTCCATTTCGAAAAGGAACAGCAAAAACACACAAGTGTTGTTCCTTTTTCGCAAAGGAACAGTAAAAACACGCAAGTGCTGTTCCTTTTGAAAAAGAACAGCAAAATCACACAAATGCTGTTCCATTTCGAAAAGGAACAGCAAAAACACACAAATGTTGTTCCATTTCGAAAAGGAACAGCAAAAACACACAAGTGTTGTTCCTTTTTCGCAAAGGAACAGCAAAAACACACAAATGCTGTTCCATTTCGAAAAGGAACAGCAAAAACACGCAAGTGCTGTTCCTTTTTGAAAAGGAACAACAAAATCACACAAATGTTGTTTCATTTCGAAAAGGAACAACAAAAACACACAAATGTTGTTCCATTTCGAAAAGGAACAGCAAAAACACACAAATGCTGTTCCATTTCGAAAAGGAACAGCAAAAACACGCAAGTGCTGTTCCTTTTTGAAAAGGAACAACAAAATCACACAAATGTTGTTTCATTTCGAAAAGGAACAGCAAAAACACACAAATGTTGTTCCATTTCGAAAAGGAACAGCAAAAACACACAAATGTTGTTCCATTTCGAAAAGGAACAGCAAAAACACGCAAGTGCTGTTCCTTTTTGAAAAGGAACAGCAAAATCACACAAATGCTGTTCCATTTCGAAAAGAAACAGCAAAAACACACAAACACTGTTCCATTTCGAAAAGGAACAGCAAAATCACGCAAGTGCTGTTCCTTTTTGAAAAGGAACAACAAAATCACACAAATGTTGTTCCATTTCGAAAAGGAACAGCAAAAACACACAAATGTTGTTCCATTTCGAAAAGGAACAGCAAAAACACACAAATGCTGTTCCATTTCGAAAAGGAACAGCAAAATCACACAAATGCTGTTCCATTTCGAAAGGAACAGCAAAAATAGCAAAAACACGCAAAGAATGAATTAGTTGTTCACTGCATTGATGCTGAGGATGAGTTGCACTTTGAATGAAGCAACACCTGAAACACAAAATATAAAAGAAATTAGAAAAAAACAACATTTTATTTAAAAACAATATGTAAAATAAATTGAGTTGCAACAACTATGATGTTATGTCAAAAAAATGATCTATTCGAAAAATGTTTTGGCAGCAATGACAAGACATGAATCTTGAAATTGAAATCAATTCTTCATTTGTTCTATTATGAATCCGTTGGGTAATGATTTGGATAAAATTCCTTTGTTTTATAAAAATTTCTTTGAAAAATCACTCGTCCATAAATTGACCTTCTTTATTTTCCCAGGACCTGCAAAAAACGAGTGTCTACCTGCAATAAAACATTCAATCATGGAGAAAGAGAGGTGATCGGGCTCCCCTAATCCAAGAATTATGCAAAAAACAACAAGTAGTTACTCTGTTATAACAAATCCATAGAGAAAATAACAAAGTAAAATTTATTTGTTACCTGCGGGAGAGCAGTGGTCGACCATACTAACCAGCAGTGTTTTAATCACAACTTCTTTGTTTTTTGTCCAAATTGAGTGATTCCAAAGCCAAATGAGAGCTAAATCAAAGGTTTATCTCCAGTAGAAACAGGTTTTAAAAATTCAATCATATGATATGTCAAATTTGTTTAGAACAACCTGCATAATAGAGTCATTTTCGATTACCCGGCTTAGACCAACAGTTGATATTTCAAGCATAACTTTTTCGTTTGATGTCGGATTCGAATGATTCAAATTGGAAATGAAAATAGATTCATTTATTGATCTCCAATAGAAACAGGTTTTGAAGACAAGAAGAATTGATAGGTCAAATACTTTAAGGAACAGCTGGAAAGACATAGTTTTAAGGGTGCTGATTTACGATAGACAGTCAGTATTTTGATCATAACTTCCCCATACGATATCAAAAATGAGTGATTCCAATTGCATTGTAAACTAGATTCATAGGGGAATCTACCATAGAAACAAGTTTTAAAAATTCATTCATTTAGGCCTCCAAAAACTGACTGTCCCAACTCTGTTCCTGAGCTGCCCGCTAGACATCCGGTCAATGTTTTGGCTCTAACTTTTTCATTTCAAATCCAAATTGAGTGATTCAAATTGGATTGGAAAGTAGACATCAAGGGCTACTTAGGATTGAAACAGGTTTTAAAAATATTCATTTTTGGTCCCTCAAAACATGACTGTCCCGACTGTTTTTCCAGAAAGTTCATCAAGCCCGCAAGCCAAAAAAAATGAAATTCAAGCATTTTTTCAAATTGGTGATAAAAATGAAAATGAGTGTTTGTAGAACTTATTATTTCAATTATGATTCATCCACATACACAAATTATAAAAAAAATTATCACCGATGTTGATTTGCATAGCATGTTGCAACAAAAACCCTAGTTTTTTACAAAAAATAAAAAAAAATGTGCTTGTTTTATTTCGTTATTTATTTTATTTTCTCCACTATCCTAATCTTCTTTGAGAATTGATTATGTTTATGTATAAGAGTATTTCCAGTGGAACCATGTTAGAAATAAGGCCTCTAGTATGCACATACCCAAATTTGAAAAATACATGTTGATAAAAATTAGGGTATGAGAAGCCAACTTCCCTTGAAAAGATGGAGTCAAAAATTGTTGAAGTGTGGAGCAATGTTGCAAACAAGTGATGGAGTGAAACCAATCTTCAATGTATGCGTTACTTTGTTGATTTCTCATATCCATCAGATCATGAAGTCCTTGGTCTTTTAAAATAACTTGTTGATGCATCCTACAAGAAACCTCATTTCCTTCCATAGCTTCTACAATTTTTGCATTTGAAACATTCTGAATCTCATTGTAGGTTTTCTGTAATAACACATGTGAGATAGAATGGGTGGGAAGGGTGGGTAAATTTGCCAGCTCAACATTGTAAGCATGTTGTACTGGTTTATTATGGTGAGGGTGTGGAATTAGTTGAGCAAGAAAATGTGTATGGAATGGAGCATTTTGATGATGTGGCTGATTGGGTTGTGTGAATGATGGGCAAGCAAGGCGTTGTGAAAGAGCTGGTGGAAAATATGAAGAATGTGCTTGTGCTACAAGATGAGGGAGAGTAGTCATGCCATCATAAGATGAACCATGCCCAACTTGTAAACAAGATAGGTGGTTATATTGAAATTGACATGGCTGCCCTAACACATTAGTATTCCATAATGGATTATGCAAGTAAGAAAGTGGAGAGGGAGTGTTTTGAACCATACCTGTAGGCCATGATTTCCGTGGTTTTGAACTTGTTGCAGCTTCCTCATCTCTTTGATATGCCACTTCCAAATTAGATAAGGAAGAACAACCATCTATGGTATGCTCCTTTCGGTCATGAGGGCAAAACACTTCATCAAATTCTTGATTTTTATGAACCTGCAAAACATCCAATTTTGCATTTAGAGAGCTAATAAAATGAACTTTAAAATGTTCAAGTAAATCATTGATTTCAGCTCTTATGTCTCCTATTCTTGTAGCAGATTTGGAAAACAAAGAAAAAACATCTCTAGGATTCTTACCAGCCTTGGAGATTCCTCTTGAATACCTTATGCACAATTCACAAACATCATCATATGATAACTGAAAAACATCACCTTTTCCTATCAGATTTAAAAGTTCTAAAAATTCATCTTTGATTCCTTTAAGAAGGAGTGTTTTTAAGATCTCTTTTTCCAAACGCTTATATTTTGATTTCTGAAGGTTGTATTGAAATCGATCTACATAGTCCTCCAAACTTTCATCTTCCCCTTGTATCATATAGAAAATATCTTCATTGGCTTTGCAATAGTCTTGGTACTTCTTCAAGAATATGTTCTTCATGTCCTCCCATGATTGGATGCAATTCCCACCTAGGCTCATGAACCATCGGAGAGCTGCTCCTTTTAGAGTAAGAGGAAACACTTTCAATCTTTGATCATTAGTACAATAATCATATCCTCTACAAAGTATTTCAAACTCAAACATAAATGTATGTGGATCTTCATTTGCTAAACCATGAAAATTTGGTAAAGATAGGGGAATTATGTGCATTTGTGTCACTCCTAGATCTTTGATAGGAAATTCAAAAGTAGAAACGTGAGCCATTTCTTACCATAGTTTAAGATGTTCTTCATGTGTTTCTTCGAGGCTCCTTCTTCAAATGTTCCTGTCAATTAGTTAGTGAAATGGGTGGTGCTTACATCACCACTTGCGTGAGATCATGTGATTCATTTTTTAAAAATTTCTATTTTTCCTAATAATTCACACAAAAATTCAAACATCTATTTCTACTCTAGGTTCTTTAACAGTCCTGCTGGAAAGCGGACGGGGGAGCAGGGCTTTTACATGCTCCGTACGTAGGTTCTTACCTTCCGTTTTTAAGATCCAACTCTTCCCTAGCAGGCAGTCATCAAATTCACACTACTCTTTAGAAATGGCTACACTCTCCCCGGCAACGGCGCCAAAATGTGGAGCGATAAAAAGGTGTCTTGTGAACTCCTAATTACCTCACATTAATTATCAACCCAGGGACGACTTTTTATTTCAAGAGTGTACTCTGTCTGAGGCGGTTATTTTCTTAAGAGTAATGTTTCGCAGTATAGTGCTTAAAACCCAAAAGTAAATGAAAGCTGGAAACAAAATCTAAAGCAAGAAACTGAAATGTTCTAAACTAAATCATTCATTCAAATAACCATCAATCGAGGATACAGTTGCAATAACTCATTCCTCTAGAAATTGATGCAAAAGGAATTAGAGTATGGATCATGGATCTGGGAGCATAATAGCGTCTGCTGTGTCTCACGACAGCCTTGATCCTCCTCCCACACTAAAACAGTAAATGCAAGTAAATGGAATGGAAATTAGAGCATGGACCAAAGATCTGGGAGCTAAGCAGCGACTTGCTGACTCACTACAGCTTTAGACCTTCTCTCACACCAAAGCAATAAAGGCAAGTAAATAAATCAGCAGAAAGTAAAACGGAACGGCGAAATGGAAATGGGACAGCAATAAATGATACAGCAGTAAAATGGAACAGCAATAATCGAATGGAACAACAGCAATCAAATGGAACAGCAATCCTTAATGAATTACGAAACAACAACTATCACCCGTATGTACATGATTTACATTAATATAGCAATTTGAGAGTATCGAATGATATGATTACGTTTCTGAACAAAGTAATATTGTCTTCAAGCCTCGCAAATACTTATTTTGTATGAATCCAATGATGATAACATTTATACAAATATCTTGCTATGGAAATAGATGCAATTCAAATAGATTCACTTCGCGTAATACAGAGACATGAGTTAAAGAACTTATTCAGATTCAGATATTAAGTATAAAGCATAGTCTATCATATGAAAGATATATCAGATTGCTGAAACAATAGAAATAAGCAAACCAAACACAATTTACCGTATAACAATACAACGGCAAGTGTCCGTTGGAGCCGGGCCCGTAGCTTCCAATGGCACCGCCGTAACTTACTTCAGATGCAGGGACGAATTGAACACCAAATCCTTTATATTAATTGCATTAACAAAAGTATACAAAATCAGATCTCAACAAGACTCCATGATCAAAGTTGTTCTGAAACTTATAATTACAACAACAGTCGTTTCCCCCGCCCTCTGATCTTTGGTTTCATTAAATAGAGAAAGATCAGAGCATAGATAATTACAATCATGATTTCTCTTACAAATTTAGGTTGATTCTAACCGATTGATCAACAAGAACAAGGCGGATTTGGGTTTGCAGCTAAGATTTGGAGGGCGGCCGCAACTGCAAATCTGAGAAAATCGTGCTCAAAGAACCCTGCGTTTCTCCCTGTACAAGCCGAATTTGGGCAATCTGTTCTTAAAGAAGATAATTGGGCCCGTTCTGGACAAAACCCATGTTCCGGATTTTCCAAATTCGTCTTCATTTGCTCAGAATCTTAACCGCAAAACTGTCACTCCTTAAACCAGCGAATTTCTGAGTTGGCTGATTTAAAAATCAAATCTTCAATCTGGAAGTTACTTTGGAGGCTAAAAATGGTAAATAAGGTTACAACCAACTTATTAGAACTATCATTGGTAAAATAATGCATAATAATCAATTTATTAGAAATAAAGGAGAATAAATAATATTTATTCATGAGAGCATAAATAATTAATAAAATGGATTTAAATGATAAATTATAATAAATGTCATGATGAAGAATGGTAGAAATGGGTGAAATAAACGTTCACAAGTGACAATAATAATGGCATATTATCGACTCTACAATTACCAATACAAATTTTGGAAAAAGACGCTTGACTATGAACGTATTGCTTTTTTATAATGGAGGTGTCACAAATACAGTAACTTATACCATAATTCTCCACTCGTAACCATAAATGAGACCCCTAAATCAAATTGAAATCAAAGTAATGATGTATTTACCATGGTGGAGTGTAATCTTCAAAACCCTAACCTTGCCCCCCCTTTACATCAAGATCCTCTGGCAAATGAAGGAGTGGAAGTGAATAGATATGCGCCACTTGCTTCGCTGGAGTCATTTGATGAAAATTCCTTTCAGCATCTACCTAAAACTCAGATAAAATACCCATTGGGTCCCCCCTCCTCCTCGAACATTCCTCTATTCTCAATGGAATCCTTGACGCCCCTACATGTAACCCCTTCATCCTCCAATACACATCCCCCTAACTCCTCAATCTGACTGACCTTTCCACCCATATTCTTCCACATCATGTCTGGGGGAGATGAATCTCTTCCAGGCCAAGCTAAGGACATTGATTTGGATGCACTCAAATTTCCATAAACAGTGAAGGCATGGAAAGGTAAAGATCCTTTCACCCTCCTAAAGCATCAAGTCTACTTATTAGGGTGAGCTTATTTGAATTATAAACATGTCACAGCTAGATTAAACTCAAGTAAGGGAATAAATGGACCTTTAGTGGTCCATAAGCATTTGTTAAAAGACACAAAAAAACTACACAGTGAGGAGAAGAAAATATACCACAAGAGTACTTTTCAATTGTTAGATGAATTTGGACACACACTAATTAATTTGGGATAATTCAGGGTTATCATAGAATAATTCCATGTATCCAACAAGTCTTAACCATGAAAATGATCGCATGGAAGGGCCTTAGAAATAGAGGAAAGAAAAGGCTCTTGGGAGATAAACGGTTTAGGGAGAAACCATCTATAGTGATGATCCAAGAGAATAAAATATCATATGAGGTTCAATCCAGAAGAACCAATAGTTGGAGGTTAAAATTTCAAGTAGTGGCCTTAGATTCCCAAGGAAACTCTGGGGGCATGGAAATTATTTGGGACGACCAAGATATCAGATTCACCAACATGTATGCCTCATTCTGCATTTTGACCATACAATTTAGATCGTTGGTTCTGAGGAATATTTCCATCTCTCTAATGTTTATGGCCCTAATATCTCACATGATAGAATGTTGTTCCTAAAATCTCTTATCTAGATTGGAAACTTAATTTCTCATGCCCCATGGATTATTGGGGGGAATTCAATAATATAAAGTCTCTTGCTGAGAAGAAGGGTGGAATCCAAAGACTAGAGGCAGACACAACATTGTTTCATGGAGAAATTGAATCATTTGGTCTCATTGATGTGGAAATAATTAATGGCATTTATACTTGGAATAATTGGCAAGGAGGTCATTAGCAGGTTGCATCAAAGCTGGATCAATTCTTAATTTCTAAGAATATCATGAGCTAAGACATCTTCATTAAGGCCTTTATTCTCCCTTTCCATGGGTTGTACCACTAGGCCAGATGTGTTTGATTTTAAAACCCACCCATGAAACCATCTTTTCAGGTTTGAGAAATTTTGGCTTCTTCATCCCGATTTCCAATCAAATATCTAGCAATGGTGGGAGGAGCTAGGGAGAATAAATGGATGAGAAATGCTATCTCTATATAAAAAACTTAAACACATCAAGTAGAAATTAAAAGGTTGGAACAAGAGGAAGTTCAACAACATTATGGAGGAAAAAAATAAATTGGAACATAAAATGGTGTAGATCCAACAAGAGGTGATATTATATGGAAGATATAATAACATAATTAAGGATAAGTCAGAGACTCTATAGGAATTGGAGGAATAATAGAAGTAGGAAGATTTTTATGGAAACAAAATTATTGCATCTAGTGGCTTGAGTAAGAGGAGAAAAACACATATTTCTTCCATAATTCAATGCTATAACATAAGCACCATAACAATATCTCTTCGTTGAAAGGGTCCAAAGGGAGAAAATTAGAATCTCGTTAGGATATTTCTTAGGAATTTATTTACATTTTCTATAATATTATGTCTAAGCCTATACTTGAAAGAATGATGGAAATCCAAAAAATAACTTAATACATTACATATATGATCACATCTGAATAGAATGAGGCTCTACTCATATAACCTGTGAGGAAGTGGAAATTACAATCAAAGTTATGCCCCAAAATAAAGCTTTAGGGACAAATCGATTGACTATGGAATTTTTTCAATCCTGTTCACCAATTATAGGAGATGATTTTTGGAGAGCAATGGAGGAATATAGACATTCTAGGGCTATACTTAGATCTATATATTCCATGTTCATAAACTTGGTGCCTGTTAGCCTTGTCGGCAAATGGCCCAAAAATGGATCCAAATATGCTCTTTAAAGTCTCCACAAGCCAGCAAAATCATGCCAATGGATCCAAATATGCTCTTGAAGTCTTCAAAATCTTCTTAAGGATCATTCAAAGATCAAAACCATTGCATTTCAAGAGCCCTTGGAAGGGCGGAAAAGCACTATCAGAAGGCAAAAAAACCAGAGAAAATAGTGAAAAACCAAGTATGGGGGGCTTAAAACTGAGAAATGCACAGCAGTCGTCCAATCTGGCCGATCAATGGTCCAGATCTGATCGATGAGTCATAATCAGTGGTCGCAATTGGTAGTTGCAATCGGCAGTCGTAATCGGCAGTCGCAATAGGCATAGGCAGACAATGGCAATCAACGCAAACTATATGGAAATGGTAACGGTGATCGACGATTCAACGTGGACGTCACAAGATCACTATCTGGGATTACAAGGAGTGCTAACCATGGGCCTGGGGCATGAGCGATATGCCATTGCGATCAGATCACATCGCTATATCACATTAGAGAAACCTTAAGGGGCAGGGCCTTTACACATATATGTGTGTGACCAGATGAGCCGGACCTGATGGTATTATACATAATATTTCATAATATTTCAGGTACACAGGAAGGCCATTTTCAATTTATTTTCACAGTTTGGCATATATTATGAAATACAAAGGTAACCTTGGAACAACGCCGATGTGATAAGACCCATACCCAAAAAGGTTCGGGAATGAAAATATATAATTTTTTCAGGTCCGCCAAAGCCAATTTTTCATGGTTTTTAGTGTTTTTTAACATTTTCCAAAAATACAAAGGGAAGCAAGGGACCAGGCCACTTGCGATTTCTGATAGCGACACTAAGGGTGGACCCAATAGAGGAATAAGCCATATTTAAGGACTTTTGAAGTCCGAAAGAACAAAGATGGGTGGGATTTTACAGTGTACAACATTTTCTGTATGAAAATAGGAAAATAATCATTATAAACATTTAAAAGGAAAACAAAGGCATGCGGACCCATTCCATCACTTAACAGAAGCCGGGAGACAGAGACCGTGAAATAGAAGGATGGAATGGGAAAGGCGATAGCGCAGCTCATCCAAACAAATAGAAGCGATCATGGAGCAGACAGCGCAGCTCATCCAAACAAACAGAATGGTCATGGAGCATCGCTAGCACGAGTGAGCTTTTGGACAGCGCATCAAACTACCCAAATGCAGTTACTCTTCTGTCAGAAGAAGAAACCTCCGAGCTATGCTTGCCTAGTCAGGGAATCAAACGGTTAATGGGACAGAGAGGATAGATTAAGACTCCGAGCCTTTGAGAGCTCAAGAGCATTGTAAAAGGCCTATAAAAGGCTGAAAGCTAAATGTATGAAAGATAAATGTCATCTTATCTCTGTGTTGATAAATTAGATTTGCAATCTTCTTTTACTTCCTGTAGCTGGCCATACATATGTGTTTATATATGCATCTAACGGTACAGTTGGTATTCTCCATCTATCCATTGAATCTGCAAACTATTGAGCATTAGTGGTCTAAAGCCTTGTAAAGCTGAGGGTGTTCATGCATGTTTTGAGTAAAAACAAAGTTGAAACGGTTATCTGGCTTGTTCCAAACCATCATCCATTCCAATAGTTCAGAGAACAATATTGAAGATTATATGTTATCAGGCATCTCCGAGCTGCAACCTAGGAGAGTTTCCTGGAGTGATAACATAATTGGCACCACTGCCAGGAGAGGAAACTGAAGCTCAGCTTCCCTGGGAGATGACATAGATCCAACTTTGATGATAGAAAAATATTGGGCACTTTTTGGGTTGTAATCATCTATCTGGAAACTCTACTGGAGGCCGAACCTGTTGGTGACTCCACTTCATAGTTCTGGCTCAGTTTGTGAGACATACTCGGAGAAATCCTCAGAAGCCACAAGCTAACCCAGTACCTGACCCTGAAAAAATCATCAAAGAAAGAAAGGTGTTGCAAAAAGTAGCATCAGGTTCAGGTAAACCTAAACAATATTATATATATCTCTTCAATAAAGGCCTATAATAGAACAAATACATGTTGAGAGTATAGCATCTAATACTAGCAGTGAAAAAAAAAATATAAGAAATTAATAAAGCTCCTTATTCTTCAAGTTCTCCTTTTCTTGTAAGCCCAAAGGAAACCTCACTTCCTATCCATCATACTCCTTTAGTCTTGTCAATCACTCCTTAGCCCTCTATCATTCAGACTGCCAGTACGCTTATAGCCACCACAGCTATGGCAGGTCCACAAGCACCCACCAAAATGGAAAGAAGCATAGCTACTAGGTATGGACCTCTAGTACTACCCACTCCTTTGAATGCCATGCCTACTGGAGAGTATCAGAAATATAGGCCTAAGTTCACTGGGACTAAAGGTGCTACAGCTGAAGAACATCTTGAGTCATTCTATAGCTATGCTGATAACCTGGACATTAGTGAAGATGATGTCTAGATGAGAGTCTTTGTCCAAAGCCTAGATGGAGAGGCTAGAAAATGGTTCAGAGAATTGACCCCAAGATCTATAGCAGATATTAAGGCTTTATATGATGCATTCCTAAAGAATTGGGGGGATAAGAAGGATCTCCTCTACTACCACACTGAGTTTGGGAACTTAAAGAGGGAAAATGGTGAGTTGTTGTCTGATTTCAATAAGAGATTTAACTGCATGTACAACAAAATACTAGCTGAAGTAAAACCCACAACTACGTCTACTAAACTCACCTATGCCAGTGATTTTGACTCTGACTTCTATCTACTATTGAGGGAGAGACGATGTGCTACCTTGGCTGATATGCAGGATGCGGCCTTGGAAGTAGAATCAAACATCATGGCTACAGAGAAGCTCAAGGGGAATGTTGATAGAAGGAGACAGAGGGGCAAGTCTTCATCATTCTCAGATCCAAAGATAGATAAAATCACCAAGATGATAGAGTCATTCACCTCTGATATCTCCAAATTAAAGGTTGATCAGCACCCTAGGAAAGGAAGAGTTCCTGATAACTTTGCTCCTGGAAATCCAAATCCATATAGAAGAGCTAATGAGCAGTTGCAGATTTTGCAAAGAAGCTAAGATGCCAATGAAGACCAAAGGGTGAAGACCCCTTCTCAAAATGCAGTCATGGAAGAAGAGCAGTTTGAAGAAGATGATGAGATCCATTGTATGGAAGACAAAGGTAGTGCGCCTTTTTTTACCTTAGCTACCTATGAAAAGTCATTATTCAATGACCAGATCAGCCAAGAGTGGGACGGTGAAGCTGTTCTACAAACTGAACATCAACATAGATATAATATAAGGCCGAAGATAAATAATGCCAAGGAAACTCCTATTCAAAGAGTTGTTGTCCCTATAGTACAACAAGATAATAAGCAGAAGCAACCAGCAGTTGATCCTGTCATCCTCAAAGCTCCAGCCCACGAGGTAAGAGGTCCTGTCAAGTCTCCTTCTCCTTTCAGTTTTGAATCAGAAATCTAGAAGCTAAGAATACCTATGCCTCTGATTGAACTAGTGAAGAATGAATCCTTCAAAAGATCCATCCGCGAGGCCCTTGAGCCTAAAGTCATCTAAGACTCCACTGACTATGTAAATTTGCAAGATGACAAACCATTTGTTATTCTCAGCCCAATGATTGAAAATTGTGAGGATAGCTCCCCATCATTCTATGTCTCTCTGAATATTCATGATAAGATACTTGGCAACTACCTTCCAGACACTGGATACAACCATAATCTAATGCCTAAGGCTGTCATGGATAAATTGGGTCTTAACATTACCAAGCCTTATCATGAAATGTTTTCTTTTGACTTTAGAAAAGTGAAATGTCTGGGATTAATCAAGGACCTAGCCATCACTTTGTCTCAGCTGCCCATGAAGAACATGATGATGGATATTGTGGTAGCAAATGTACCACCCAAGTTTGGCATGTTGCTTTCCAGAGTCTGGATCAAGAGATTAGGTGGAACATTGCAAAATGATATGTCCTATGCTATTGTCCCATTTTTTGGAGGTGAAAATAGGAGACGTACAGAGAGGCCCATTTGGCTTATATTACCAGTGATGAAAGGAATCCCACTAATCATCCCATCTATGTTGTGGACATTGATTTTGGAGATTGTTTTCTTTAGATCGAAGAATCTTAGTTGGCCTCCACGCAACATAAAAAACCAGTTTGCCAGATCACGAAGGAAGAAGGCCCATAGATTTGGGATATGTTCTTTGATGGGGCTTGCTCTAAGGAAGCTGCAGGGGTAGGTGTAGTCCTTGTGTTTCCCACACAGGAATGCATTCATTTAGCTTATATATTAACTTTTCAGGTCAACAAAACTTTCCAAGCAAAGCATCCAAGGCTGAAATCATATAGAGATGAGGTGAAATATGGACGATCTCTACCTGACAATGTCAAATACTAAAAAGTTTTTGAAGGAGATGATCAAATTAATAGGCTTTTACAAGTCTTTGATGAATTTGCTAAAATGCACATTGACCAAGAAAACAAAGCCATTGAAGGAAATGACATGGCAGAGAGAATGAGTAACCTGGTGGAAATACAGCAGATGAGAGAGCAGCTGGTTGAGAAGTCAAAAGTCCATCAGAACAAGAGTAAAGAAACCTTTGACAGGAAGGAAAAAGTGGACAATATCCAAGTTGGTGACTGGTTTCTCAGAAGGGATGCATTAAAGGAAAAGAAGGACAACCATGGTAAATTTGGTGCCTTATGGACAGGACCACTTGTCATTGCTCAAGACCAGATGAACAATACCCTTATTCTGCACAATTTGGAAGGAGGAGATGTTTTTGATGGCCCGGTAAATGGTCAGTTCTTGAAACTTTATTTCATTTAAGGCTTTAAAGCCTTGGTATTGTAAATATGTTTTTTCCAATTTTTATTTCATTGCAAAATAGACTCCATGCCCAATGGAACACTAGAAGGAAGATTTGATTTTGGTTTTACAGGAAAGGCAGTGTTCTGTACTTCTTGAAACCTCACAGGGAGGCTTTCATCCCCAAAAGGAGCCAGCGTTAGCCTTGTTGGAAAATATCCAAATATGCTCTTTAAAGTCTCCATAAGCCAGAAAAGTCATGCCAGTGGATCCAAATATGCTCTTGAAGTCTTCAAAGTATTCTTAAGGATCATTCAAAGATCAAAACCATCACATGCCAAGAGCCCTTGGAAGGGCGGAAAAGCACTATCGGGAGGCAAAAAAACTAGAGAAAATAGTGAAAAACCAAGTATCAGGGGCTTAAACTGAGAAATGCACAACAGTCATCTGATCTGGCCGATTAACGGTCTAGATCTGATCGGCAAGTTGCAATCGGCGATCACAATTGGCAATCACAATCAGAAGTCGAAATTGGCATAGGAAAACAGTGGCAATCGGTGCAAACTATATGGAAATGGTGATGGCGATCGGAGATTCAACGTGGACCGTCAATCAAGCGTGCAGATTGATGACCCACATCGCATTGCATGATCGGTATCAGGGATTATAAGGAGCGCTAACCATGGGCCCAAGGCATGAGTGATATGCGATTATGATCAGATCACATCGCTATATCACATCAGAGAAAGCTTAAGGGGCAGGGCCTTTACACATATATGTGTGCGACCCGATGAGCCGGACCCAACGGTATTATAAATAATATTTCATAATATTTCAGGTTCGCAAGAAGGCCATTTTCAATGTCTTTTCGCATGGCATATTTTATAAAATACAAACGGAACCTTGGAGCAACACTGATGCAATAATACCCAGATCCAAAAGGGTTTGGGAATGAAAATATATATTTTTTCAGGTCCGCCAAAGCTGATTTTTCATGGTTTTTAGTGTTTTTTAACATTTTCCAAAAATACAAAAGGAAGCAAGGGACCAGGTCACTTGTGATTTGCGATAGTGACCCTAAGGGCGGACCCGATAGAGGAATAAGCCATATTTAAGGGCTTTCGAAGTCTGAAAGAACAGAGATGGTGGGATTTTACAGTGTGCAGTGTTTTCTATGTAAAAACAGGAAAACAGACATTATAAACATTTAAAACGAAAACAAAGGTACACAGACCCATTCCATCACCTAATAGAGGCCGGGAGACAGAGACCGTGAGACAGAAGGACAGAATGGGAAAGGTGATAGCGTGAGTCATCCAAAAAAATAGAAGCGATCATGGAGCAGACAACACAGCTCATCCAAACAAACAGAATGCTCATGGAGCATCACTTGCATGAGCGAGCTCTCAGACAACGCAACAAACTACCCGAATGTGGTTACTCTTCTATCAGAAGAAGAAACCTCTGAGCCATGCTTGCCTAGTCAGGGCATCAAATGGTTAACAGGACAGAGAGGATAAATTAAGACTCTGAGCCTTTGAGAGCTCAGGAGCATTGTAAAAGGCCTATAAAAGGCTGAAAGCTAAATGTATGAAGGGTTCAACTTCTAGAGACTGTTGATACTTTGCTACTCAAGCTTCTCATCTTCATTCTAGCAATTTAAGCTTCTTTTGTTGTTATATGTTCAATGTCCATTTTCTCTTCTGTTCTAAGCTTGCACTTGGATAGTCTATTCATGATTTCTTCTGTGTCTAATGCCAGATAACTGTCATCTTATCTCTGCATTGATAAATTGGATTTTCCATTGAATAGGTTACTCATGTTTTCTTCTGTGTCTAATGCCAGATAACTATCATCTTATCTCTGTGTTGATAAATTAGATTTGCAAGCTTCTTTTACTTCCTGTAGCTGGCCATACATATGTGTTTATATATGCATCTGCTGGTACAGTCGGTATTCTCCATCTATCCATTGAATCTGCAAACTATTGAGAATTAGTGGTCTAAAGCCTTGTAAAGCTGAGGGTCTTCATGCATGTCTCGAGTAAAAATAGAGTTGAAATAGTTATCTAGCTTGATCCGAACCATCATCCATTCCAATAGTTCAAAGAACAATATTGAAGATTATATGTTACCAGGCATCTCCGAGCTGCAACCTAGGAGAGTTTCCTAGAGTGATAACAGTGCCAAAAAAGAGAAGTTGGAGGGATCCCAATGGTTATAGGTTGATCAAAATATACAATTCCATTTACCATGTTGTCACCAAGATAATAGTGAATAGACTAAATTTATTCCTCCCCAATATTATGTCTCCAGAATATATAGGGTTTTTAGAAGGAAGAAAATTTTTGGATGGTATCATGGTTTCTTATGAAACTATTCATTCTTTGAAAATAACAAAGAAACCCAGGATGGTGATCAAATTGGACCTAACAAAATCCTATGATAAACTGAACAGGGAATTTCTATGTGGAATTCTAAGGGATTTTGGGTTAATAGGAGAATGGATCACATGGATTTATAATATTATATATTCCACCACATTCTTGATCTTGGTTAATGGTTCTTCTTACCCTCCTTTCCAATCCTCCTACAAGATTCAGCAAGGAGATCCTTTATCTCATTTTCTATATATTTTAGTAATGGACAGATTAGGTTGTTCAATCAAAGTGACAACAATCGAGAAAAGGATAAGATTTCTCCAACTATATAGGGAGGATTTACATCACACCCACCAACATTTTGTGGATGATGCCATGGGACTTTGTGTCCCAATGCTATAGGAAGCCCATGATTTCAATCATATATTGGATTAGTTATCTCTAGGGCATCAAGTATGGATATTTATTTATTTAAATCTTAGGTTTTTTCTTTAACACCCCTATGATTGTTTAGAGACATGTGTTACAAATTCTAGGTATCCAGATTAGCAAACTTTCGTCAAAGTACCTAGGTGCTCCTCTAGTTGAATGCTTGCTCAAATGGAGTCTATGGGAGGAACTTATCACTAAATGTCATAACAAATTTAATGACTTAGGCATTTAGATCTATGAATATTGTGGGTTGGTTGGTACTTCTTAAAGTCATCCTACAAACCCTACATGTTTATCTTTGTTTAGCTATGAAGGAATTTTCATTTCCAAGGATTTTATGCATGGAGAGCACATGACCATAAAGATTTATATCATGTTATTACATTACTAGGAATATACAAAGGCCATTACAGTGGGAAAGGAGAATCATGGGCCAACAGGAAAGATAAATGCAATGGCAGATCATGTAATTGAGTGGTTATGAGTTGTAAGAATCCACGAAGGAACATATCACACAATGGAGAAACTAGCATAGTTGAGTGTGTATCATGGATTAGCTAATGTCTTCTTCTATGGTTTGTGGGATCTTCTGGGAAGAGTTAAAGTTGTGTGGTGCTTAAGTATTGGTTTTCTCCAATCATTTTGTTTAACTTCCAGAAGAAAGAAATTATTCACAGTTGTTTCTCTCTTATTCTTAGTATTCACTAGATATCTCATTTCCTTGGTGTTCGAGGCATAGTTTATTCTTTATCTTGTTCAGTGACCTTTGGAATCAATATTAGGGTAAATTTTCTAGTAGTGGTGTTGATTTTTATTCACATCTAGCTACTCTAGGTATGTTTATTTCTTATGGATATGTTATAGCACATGCATGGAGTTATCAGTGGGCTACCTATCAACCTATGGCTTGGTGGTAGGTGGGATACCAATGGTTGACTATTTTTAATTATAGTAAAGGTGGTGCCTTTCCTTTTCAATCAATTATCTTAATTCTTTCCATTCCCCTTAGCTATATTTTAATGTTCACATGGTTTTAATGGGGCTTCGTTAGTTGTTCTATGGCTAGGTGGTGGATGGTTCTCGGCTAGTTGGGAGTTTTCACCCTTTTTTATGTTGGTGACTTGTCTTCTTAGTTGTTGACTTAGACTCCATGTATTCCTCTTGGCCTTATTTCATTGTCGCCTTGGTGTATATGGTGGCACCCTTGTAAGTCTATGAATTGGAGATAAGAAGGTTTCTAGTGGCAGGGGGTTATTATTTTAATTATGTTCTTGCATTTGGTTGTTGTGGATTTCATCCTAGCTGGTCTCTATGTCATTCAATTCTCATCCCTTAGCCCTTGTATCTTGTGGCAAGCTTTAATATTAAGTGGCCTACTTAGATCATCTAATATGTGGTTTGAATTGAGGGATCTAGTTGCTTATTCATCCATGCCATGACAGAGGGCTCAATTTGGAAAGGGGGTCACTTACTATTAAGATTAGTCTCACTGGGGTCATGCAAGCATGCACCATTGTATAGAGGATTTTTTCTCTCATTACCAAGAACTCACACTAGCCCATATATAGGAAGAACTCTCCCAAACAGAGGGGGAAGCCTCTTCTCATAGACCCTACCTCTCAGGCACAAAGGCATTGACTAATTGGGCTATTTGGATTTCATACATTGTTCATATGAGGGGTAGGTTCAACTAATATATGTAGATGGCCTATCTTTGTTGTAAAATGAAGTTTCTATTGGGGAGAAATCTGTTGGAACATCATGAAACCCACATGGACACTATTCACTCTCTATAACACCTACATAGGAACTTGAGGGATCTAGATCAAAGGATGGAGAAGATTGAGCAACATATTGACATTTGTAAAGTGGCAGGAAGAGCATAAAAAGATCCAAAATATGCAATCCAAGTTGTAGGCTCGGATTCAGACCCCTCAGTGAAATTGTCATATGGTTATTGTTTATTATTTCCTCTGTTCTATTACCCTTGTACAAGGCCAATCAGGCTAGTTTCTTAGTTTTAGGCTAAGTATTTTGTCTCTTTTAGTTCTTAGTTGTCTCACTCCTCTTTAAAGAGAGACTATTTTTTGCTATGTTCTGGTCTTCCATGTGAGATACTAACTTCAATTTTGTAATCCTATATGTAAATTTCACTTTTCTTCTCTATATACTTTCTTTGCTCCTTATATGAAGAATATTGTTTTATTCTTAAAGATGGAGCAAAAATGTGATTTTTGGGGTGAACAATTCATCTTGGAATTTTCTCTATAAATTTTCTTCTAGGATGTTTTAGATTATAAAAATTGGACGGCATGGAGAGAATATATTGTTGTAAATGTAGTAGAAATTTCAGACTCCATTTCACTAGAATTTCTGAGATATTCTCTAAGGAAGTTATGGTTCCTGAATTCTCTTGAAATATGCTTCTATTGATGGTATTGGATACCGCAAACATACAAGGGCGCTCCCCAATGTGAAGACCCAATTAGACCTCACACTGTTTGGAGTAGGAGCCCCATTTGGAGTATTGGCCAGACCACCATAATACAAAGGTTAATCTTGGTTTCAATGGATAACATAAGAGATCATGTACATAACCCTTGAACAAGAAAGTAATCTGGCATTACGAAACAGTGATCGCAATGTGTAAAAGGAGACCTTCACGAGGGGGTAGAGAAAAAGGGAGCCTCTAGAAGGAAGTGATAGTACTAACCTAAGAGAGACACATGAGAAAAGAAATATGTGTTAGCTATATAGTGAAATATTTCACATAGACACAATGATCATTAACCACATACAACACACCTTCAACAAGATAAGTATCGAGGTCACTGAAATAGTTTGATTTCCTTAGTACATATGTACAAAAAATATATATCAAACATCTAAAGAATAGTCTTGGGACATTCAAAATACAAAAATTAAAATCTATTGGCTCAACGAGCTTCAATTATAAGGCGAAATATCCAAGTACACAGTTACAATGGTGCAACACTAGTTCTAGTAGTGGAACATTAAGTCACTTATTGCTCCTCCAAAGAACAGTTTTCTCTCCTATGCTAAGTAGAGAAGCCAAGACTAGCTCTCCAAAACTTAAGCCTCCAAAAGCCATTTGCTTGAGTTATGAGGTTTCTTTTATAACAATATGGATGACCTTTCATATCCCCATGAATCTAGGATTACCCTCATGACTCTTGGACTTCTAAACAACTCTTAAGCTTCTAAACAATTTTTGGACTTCTATACAATCTTTCTCCATATATGACTATGTGACTCTTCATGTTCCACATATGACTCTTGGACTACCACAAATTAAATTGTTTCCTTTCTTGAGAATACATCATTACATTCCACATGATGTGGCATGACACATGGACACATATTGACCATTATGATGACACTTCTATAAATTACAACTTGAAAATGATGACATGGACTTCTTGATGAGGTGGCAATCCCAAGTTGTCTTGCTTTCTACTTCATCTTGCATTCTTGATGGTGGATATGATCTATGATTCATCTTTATGAAATATTTAACATGTTTCTCATCTTGACCCTCCAAAGGGTATTTTATCAATATCTGAATCCTCCGAGTCATCATGCAATGTCCTTTTCTGTCTCAATCTATGATTTGATTCATGTCTCCATGATAACTCACTCTTTTTATTCTTCTTTTCAGGTGTTACTTTGTGATTTCTCCTTGTTTTCTGCTCTCAAGCATCACCTTTTCATGCTATAAAGGTACTCTTGCCAGTTAAAATCATTCATGATGAAGCAAGATAAGTATTAAAAACATCTATTCTCTCACTACCTAGCTCATGGATTGATCTTCTCATTATAGGAATGTGAGGGGGTTAAAATAAGAAGGCTTGATTAGGAGGGCGCAGTAAAACTCATCAAGGCTCACAAAAGTCCTTCAAGGTGTGCTCATGTGCTCAAGCAAGAGAGAGAGAACTCAAGGGCACAAGGCATAGGTCCGAAGCATGAAGTAGAATCAATCGTTAGTTCAAGATGAACTCATGTGCTTAAGGAAGTTAAGAAGGGTGCAAGGGTTCACACCAAAAGGATGAAGGAGTCAGGGTTCCAGCCTTATAAGTGCGCTCATGTGCTCAATATGAACAAGGAGGTCATGGGGCTCATAGTTGAAGCATAAAGGAGAAAACACTAATTGATTTGGGGTGTTCCCATGCACTCAAAGAAAAAATTATGGTGAAATTGCACACACCAAAGGGATGAATGGGTTAGGATTATACCCTTCACAGTGTGCTTGTGCACTCAAGAGGAACTAGGAGGTAGTATTTCTGCGATTCAAAGGAGTTCACACAAATCAAGGCTTCAAGCTTCATGATTATTCCATTTTCTATTTAAGATAAGGATGAAGCCTTCATGCTTCAAGAGTGAGCCATGCGCTCTAAGGCTTCAGGCTTCAAGATTGTGCCATGCACTCAAAGGAAAGGATGAATGCTTCATGCTTCAAGAATGTGTCATGGACTTTAAGGTTTCATGCTTCATGAGTTCTCCATGCAATCAAAATATCCAGTATTAAAGAGTGCGCCATCAGTGGGTTTTAATAGGCCAAGGATCCTTCATTGTTTTTAAGTGAATTTCATTATTTCGAAATGTGCTTCATTGTTTCGAAGTGTGTTCAAAGGATCCTTGTTGTTTTGAAGTGTGATTTGTCATTGAGAATTTGAAGTGTAATTCATTGTTTTGAAGTGAAATCCATTGTTTTGAATTGTGATTCATTGTTTTTAAGTGTGCTTCAGCTTGGGAGGGCACAATTTTCTCCAACATTGTCTACTTGTTCATCTTAATGCACTTTTCACTGAGGGAGGAAGCACAAACCTAGGTGACTTATCCTTAGGAAGTAACGATGCACTGTGAGAGGGAGGAAACCTTAGAAAATACTTATTTCATAAGTATGGGAGGAAATATACATCAATGAGTCTCATAAATAAGTTTTTCTCATCACCTAATAAGAGGGTTAATGCCTTTAGAACTTGCACTATGCTAAAGGACCAAGAAGAGCTCTCAAAATGGCTAAGTGTGGGACCAACAAAATAGGAGAAATAAATTCATCCTAACATGACTCAAACATGGATCACGCACATAAATTCCATTGATACAAGCCAACAGAATGCACAAGACTAATGAGCATTAGTCACACCTTGTATTGATAGCAAAGTGACACTTATTTCTAAGTGTGATAGTTGAAATGACACATTACAATACTTAGAACCGAAGTTATGACATATATGACGAAAATGACTAAAGAGGTGTGGAAATCTATAAGAATGTTTCTGGAACATATTCTAATGATATGTAATATTGTATAGTGTATAAAAGTGCGCCAGAATTAGCTTTGGTGATGTATAAGGGTGTGACACATGTAAGAATGAAAACATAAAAACAATACCTGTGACATGAGGAAAACATAGGATGACACTTGCAACATGCGAAAGATCTTGAAAGTGACACATGCCAAAGTGAATATAAAAACAACATTTATTAAAGTGAAAACAATCAAAAGTGATAGCCATGAATGTGAAAGTGACACTTGTGAAAGCGAAAGTTTGTAAAAGCAATAGTTGAGAAAACTCACTGAAATAAAAGTACAAAAGAAACCAAACTGAGGGAGACTACCAAAAAAGTGTGCATTGATTGTCTTCATGAGTTAAAAATCACACAAAATTTGTCTTGATGGATGGTTCTACTCTTGTTCAAGCTTACATAAAGTAAGTGTCCTCATGAACTCATCGAAGATTGTGCATGTGAGTACAAGTGACTTGACAGTTTAAAACTAGGAAGAATATTTAAATGATTTTCAAAACATCAAGTGACCATGGAGTAACCATAGATTGATAGATCATAATATCCTCAGTAGACTCCAAAATTCAAGTGTGAGAAAATTTTTGGAGGGTGTTGATTGCATTGACAACACTTGGCGACACATTGGTAGAACTCTAGCTTCTTTGTTTAGCTTTAATTCTCTAAGTGAAAGGTCTGAGTCTTTTAGGAAGTATTGATTCATCTTTTATATTACCTTATCTTACCTACTTAACCTAGTTAGAGATATATCCCCCTCCATTCCCTTACTCAGTTAAACACATATCAAAGCTTGAAAATCAAAATTGTTTCGATATAGGAAAGGGTAATATGCGTGGTGTTATTAAGATATTAAGAGTATGAGTTTCATCTCTGATCTTGCTCTGCTACCAGTAGGCCTGGATAGTACCCCAATGGGTCACTACAAGGGCACAAGTTTTGCTTCGCTGCCAGCGAGCCTAGACAATACCTCAGAAAAGTCACTTTCTTCACCTCCCTACACAGGAAGGCTTTCTCTTGTTTCACCCTTTACTTATACTTTTCTTTGGAATTTATTATTTTAAATAGGCAGAAGAGGGATCCTAACAGAGGATGTTTCCCCTTTAGATAAGTATTTATAGACCTTTGATATTGGTTTTATCGCTAATTGATTTTCCCATTATCCTTTCTCTACTTGACTAGATTGACAAGAAAGACATTATTTACTTCCAATACTAAGTTGAGGAACGAGGATCCTAGAATATATATGGGCTTTACAGTTTGACCAAAAGGATTTTTGTTTAAGTGGATCATATTTTCCATTCAGACATCATTGACATTAAATATATGTAAACCCAATATAGAGAATAGGTAACAAATTATCCAAGCATTGTTCGTCATCACAATTTCCCTTTTCAAGTTTTTCCACGTGTTTTGAGCCAAATAGGAGCATCTTTCATGAAAATTATTATCGAACAAAACTAAGATAAAATACATTAAAAAACAATTAAACAAAACCAAAAGAACCAAGAAAATGGAGGGAGAACATAAAAACATCATGCAAGACAAAAATACAAAAAAAAAATGCAAGACTAGATGGAGAGCGGGACAGAAAGTAGGTGCAATGCAAAGGAAAATAAATGCAACTAAGCCTACTCCTAACCTAAAAATCTATAAGGTTATGGCTAAGTGTAATTATATTTCCAATGAAGCCAATGTTATTTTCCCCGACCTTCCAACACAAAGATAATAGAAATTACAACTACTATATAATAATGTGCAACAGAAAAGATAAAAGCTTGAAGATATTGCACAAAACATTGAAGGTCTCTCTTAAAGGAAGAAAGATGTGCAATATAACCTGACTTTACCCAACCTACCACCTTATTTTTTCGATGAAAAACATAAGAAAACAAACCTTGATGACTCCTTGTGAATATACCTGCACTTGTATTGTCTTCCTTAGCAAACATCAAGAGAGATCAAAACTTTCTTTTAGAAAAAGGGTTTACTAAGTAAGATGATTCTAATTTATTATAGATTGTATAATGAAATTCAAAACATTCCTCTAGATGATCCTGAAACCCTTGAGAGAAATAATTTTCAATTAATGGTGCAGAATTAGGATGAGAATCTCACAATGGAAAATAAATATGATCATATTCAAAAAGCCTACCAAGATAGTGAGGACCTGACATAAAAATTGGCAAAGGATAAAGTGCCTCTCCTACTTGACAAGTATCTACATATTGAAATGATAAATCATAAGGATCAATCGATTCAAAACAAGTATCATGAGATATACTAGTGGGAACATGATGCATTGAATAACATTTGCCATGATCAGATAAATCGATTAAGGTGTAAGATTCTTGGCCAATGGACAATGAAGATAAATCATCTTGAACTCGATTGAGAAAATAGCACCAACATTTATTGACACTGAAGAGTATATATGGCTCCATGAATAAAATAATCGATATTGGAATATTCACAAGAAGGATTAGAAGTTGATTACTTTCAAAATCATCTAATAGACATGAATCCTTCAGCCAAAGGTATTTTTTAGAATGATCAACTTCATAGCTTCACTCATCCATGAAAGGTGTATATTCCAAACCTAAGTTTGATATAAGATATTTGCATGAAGATAAATCAACTAGATAACACCTTAAATCCGATCGGAGACCAAATATTGAAAGTTACAAAAACTATGTCTGATACCAAACATATTTTAATAAGGAATTTACATTTAATGAAAACATGCAAAGAAAAGAACTTTTTGAGAATATCCAAATCTGATTTGGTTCAGGGGCCTTAAAAGAGTCACGAGAACCTAACATAACCATCAATGAAATTTGAAGTTCCTCGACTTCCTAGTGAGTCCCGAGACTTTCAAGAATTGTAGAATTGCATTTTGAAGATTGAATCATATTATGCATTATGTGTGGAGAGCTACCAACAATAATTTCAATAAGACCACTACTATCCAAATGGTAGCCATCTACATCACTAATTTGGTCATAACTTATATCTTCAACAAATAGATTACCCAAGTCATAAGGTTCTTCCAATTTCACATCCAAAGATGGATAGATTGAACAAATCTCATGAGTAACTTGAATAGAAGAATTTTCTTCATGAAAAAATAAAAATGATAAGGGATGGAAAGGATACTCAATTATTTCTTTACTTTCCTCTTCATCATGAATTATCTCACTACCATGTGTTAATTCAAAATCCAACTCATTAGATGGAGTATCTCCATCATAATTTAATGCCTTACAAAAGGTGGAACAAAAAGGATAGTGAGGTGAAGAGGAAGTTTCAATAAGAACATCTTCTTTAACCGAATTAGATTCAAGGTATAAATATTTTAAAACAAAGTTTTCTTGAGAAACCAAAAGATCAAAAGGTGCACTTGGGAAACCATCATTACATACAATAATGGAGTCAGAATCAGGAGAATGAAGGTTGTCCAAGACTTCAGACTGATTAAGAAAATTAACTTCATTTAATACATCATTGAGATTGCTAGATTCAAAATAAACCAAGGATGGGAGAACATTATCTTGACATGGAGGATTCTGAAAAAGAGAAGAAAGATCGAAATAATCCTCACCTTGTTGCTCCCATACCTATGAAATGTGACTACCTTTGTCCTAATCAGTACTTGGATTTGGAAGAGACGGATCAAGGGAATAAAGGGGCAAGGGATCATGGGAAAGAGATGATAGAGGAGGACAAGAATAAAAATAAAATTTAAGACTAGATTTATGAGTTTTAATACCATATAGTGGAATGGAGGGATTAATCTTCACCATAGGCTTCATGAACCATTCCAAATTATCCTCATTCGGATCAAGATCATGGGAAATGGATGATGGTTGAGAAGATTGAATATAAATTTTATTTCTAGATTTTCCAACTTCAACATTATCACATGGAGGCACCCCAATTGGTACTATAAAAGGAGGAGGACAAGGAACAATAGTCTCTTCCTCTAAGAATGGGGATGTCTCACAATTTCTGAAATTTGGGAGAACAAGAACATCTGGGGGTTTAGATTCACACTGATTCAAAGAAATATGAACCAAATGTTCAAACTTTTTCTTAAAGAAATCCCAATCCATATCTTCTTCGAGAAACCCATAACATAAGTGAAGGAATCTATTAGAAAAATCATCAATTGATTAATTAGGATTCATTCTAAGTCGATTGATTATTTTATGAACATATCAGTAATCATACCTATCAAAAGAAGCTACTTAAGAATTTAATGAAAAGAATGAATGAAAGCATATGGTAAGGTATGACATCATTGATAAACATGACCTTCAAAAGTGAGAGTGAAGAGAATATACATAACATCTTCATCATCGATGTCAAGAGATTTACAAAACCCAAGAAAATCATTTGTGTGTTTGGACAAAAACGTACCACCTTCGCCATCAAACCTGAATTGAGATAAGACATGAACAATTTCCGTGGAGATTGAAATTTTACGAGGATATAGTTTATAAAAACACTCTAGGATCATGATTTGAGAATGAGCCATTAAATATAAGAGATTCCACAAAGAATCAAAGGGTAAATATTGCCATATAACCCTCCTTTTAGTGTAAAATGTTTTATGGTGTTGGATACTACCAACATACAAGGGGTCTCCCCAATCTAAAGTCCCAATTAGACCTCACATAGTTTGGAGAAGGGGTCCCATCTAGAGTATCGTCCCATCCACCATAACACAAAGGCTCTTCTTGGTTTCAATGGATAACATAAGAGATCATGTACTTAACCCTTGAACAAGCAAGTAAGTTGACATTATGAAACATCGATTGCAATGTGTAAAAGGAAACCTTCATGGGCCACAGACAAAAAGTGAGCCTCTAGAAGGAAGTAATAGTACAAACCTAAGAGAGAGACACCAGCAAAGAAATATTCATTAGTTATCTAGAAAAATAGTTCACATAGACACAACAATCATTAACCACATGCAACACACCTTCAACAAGATAAGTATCGAGGCCACCAAAATAATTCAATTTCCTTAGTACACATGAATGAAACACATATATCAAACATCTAAAGAATATTCTTGTGACATTCACAATACATGCATGAAAATGTGTTGGCTCATCGAGCTTGAATTATAACATGAAATATCCAAGTACATAGATACAATGTTAAGGACTAGTTCCAATAGTGGAACATTAAGTCACTTATTACTTCTCCAAAAAATAGTTTTCTCTCCTATGCCAAGTATAGAAGCCAAGACTAACTTTCCAAAGCTTAAGCCTCCAAAATCCATTTTCTTGAGTTATGAAGTTTCTTTTATAACAAGAGGAATGACCTTTCATATCTTCATGACTCTTGGACTACCCTCATGACTCTTGGACTTCTAAAAAACTCTTGAAATTCTTAATGACTTTTGGAATTGTATATAATCTTTCTCTATATATGACTATGTGACTCTTCATGTTCCACATATAAAACTTTTACTTTAACACATTACATTTTTTCCTTTCTTGAGAATACATCATTACATTCCTCATGATGTGGCATGACACATGGACAGATATTTACCATTATGATGACACTTGTACAAATTACAACTTGACAATGATTACATGGACTTCATGATGAGGTGGCAATGCCAAGTTCTCTTGCTTGTTGATTCATCTTGCATTCTTGATGGTGGATCTGATCTATGCTTAATCTTTATGAAAGATCTATTGTGTTTCTCATCTTCACCCTCCAAAGGGTCTTTGATCAATATTTGAATCCTCTGAGCCATCATGCAATGTCCTTTTATTTCACAATCTATGATTTTCTTCATGTCTCCATGATAGCTCTCTTTTGTTCTTCTTCTCTGCAGGTGTTACTTTGTGCTTTCTCCTTGTTGTTTGCTCTTGAGCATCACCTTTTCATGCTAGGAAGGTACTCCTAACAATGAGAATCATTCATGAGGAAGTAAGATCATTTTTAAAAACATCTATTCTCTCACTACCTAGATCATGGATTGACCTTCTCATTATAGGCCTATGAGTGGGTTAAAATAAGAACGCTTAATTAGGATGGTGCAGTCAAACTCATCAAGGCTCACAAGAGGCCTTCAAGGTGTGCTCATGCGCTCAAGCAAGAGAGATAGAAATCAAGGGCACAGGGCACGGGTCCAAAGCACGAAGGAGAATCATTCATTGGTTCAAGATTCACTCATGTGCTCAATGAAGTTAAGAAGGGCACAAGGGTGCACGTGAATGCATTAAGGGGGTAGGCTTCAAGCCTTCCAAGTGTGCTCATGCACTCAAGAGGAATAAGGAGGGTGCAGGATGCACAATCAAAGAATGAAGGAGAAAATATTTGATGGTTCAAGGTGTGCTCATGCACTCAAAGAACAAAGGAGGGTGCAAGGGTGCACACCGAAGGGACAAAGAAGTTAGTCTTTGAGCCTTCACAGTGCACTTGTGTGCTCAAGAGGAACTAGGAGGGTGTAGTTATTTAAGTCAAAGGAGTGCACACAAATGAAGGCTTCAGGCTTTATAATTGTGCCATGCGCTCTTTAAGAGAAGGATGAAGGCTTTCTGCTTCAAGAGTGCATCATGCACTCAAATACTTCAAGCATCAATAGTGCTCTATGTGCTCAAAGGGAAGGATGAAGGCTTCATGCTTCAAGAATGCGTCATGAGACTTAAGGCTTCGTAATTTGTCAGCGTTTCATGTGCTCAAAAGCTTCAGGCTTCAAGAGTGCACCATGCGCTCAAAGGCTTCATGCTTTAAGAGTGCACCATGCACTTTCTAAGAGGCAAAGGATCCTTCATTCTTCTAAAGTGTGCTTTGTTGATTCAAAGTGTGCTTTGTTGTTTCATAGTGTGCTTCATTGTTTTTAAGCGCACTTAAAGGATCCTTGTTGTTATTAAGTGTGCTTTTTCGCTTAGCATTTCAAGTGTGCTTCATTTTTTTGAAGTTCACTTAATTGTTTTGAATTGTTATTCATCTTTTTGAAGTGCACTTCAGCTTAGGAGGGCACAGCTTTCTCCAACAATAGCTACTTGTTCATGTGCAATGTGTTTTTCACTGAGGGAGGTAGCACAAGTCTAGGTGACATCCTTAGGAAGTATTGATGCACTGTGAGAGGGAGGAGACCTTAAAAAAGAATTAGTTCACAAGTATGAGGGGAAATACATCAATGATGCTCATGAATAAGTTGTGCTTGTAGAAAAACCTATAGATTCACAAGCTAATGCAATTTGCTAAAGCAAGAGACAAGAATCTACTTCTACTCTTTACATCAAAATCCCATAAATATTGAGAAAACAATAATAAATAGAGGAAGAGAATCAAAGGCGCATAACACAATAAATATCCGGGGAAAGCCACAGCTCAAAACCCCATTATTTGTTTTGTATTAATCAAGAAAATCAAGATGAAATTACAATTCTTGTTCTCTCTATAACAATCCCAGCACTCATCAAATTCAATTTCCAACTCATAATAAATCTCAAAGCCAAATCTTAGCCAATTCACAAGATTTCCAAGCCTCTATTCCAATGTGTAATTTCTATGACTGATCTCTTGTATTTAAAGGTAAATAAAGCCTCTAAAAATTAGTGCAATGCCTCAAGGATCAGTTCCTGAATGCATGCACTATCAGTGCAGCTCAAAAAAATCTAAAACAAATAGTACATTTTCCTTGCACTCTAGTCTCAAATAGGTCTTTCTTAGAATCAACATGCATGAATTTCTGATGGTGGAATCTTCAGTTGACTAGAGTAGCACTAATTAGGTCACTAGTGTCCCAACTAACTGTCTACTCACTATTAGTTCCTGAAACTGATTGGAACTAATTTAACTAGACTTAACTCAATAAACTAAGTTAACTAATTACAACTCATTCATAAATCATCTTGAACTCCTATAAGTTAGGGAGAACATATACATGTCTTCTAAAATACTTCCAATTCGAATTTCCTAAATTAATTAAGTTAAACTTAATTAATTATTTTCAAATTGCTATGAGAAAAGAATTCTATTTTAATTCACAGTTTAATTCAAGGACAAATTAAACTAGAATTTCTTGTTGCCATTTCTCAACACTCCCTCTCAACAAGAAATGTGTGATCTTGTCTCTGTGAAACTCGAATTTATATCTTGGAAATGCCTTTGCCAATATGTCAGCATCTTGCTCCTCCATGGGAATGTAATCTAACAACATGCTTCGCCTCAATACACAATCTCTGAGATGATGATACCAAATATCTATATGCTTGGACCAATCATGAAAAATTGGATTTTCAGAGAATTTGATACAACTCCTATTATCACAATAAATCATTGTCGGATCCATCTGTTGACCAAACAAACCAACCAGGATTTTCCTCATCCAGATAGCTTGAGATGCTGCTTGAATTACAGCCATGTACTCTACATTTTCCGAACTGAGTGCAACCGATCTTTGTTTCCTATTGTACCAAGAAACTGCAACTGACCCAATACTAAAGATCCCTCCTGATGTGCTCTTCCTATCATATGGACTCCCCACCCAATCTACATTAGTGAAGCCTTGAAGCTTCACTCCCTCTATCCATCTGTACCACAACCCAAACTGAGTAGTGCCTCTAAGGTATCTCAATACATGCTTTGTCACCTTCCAATACAACTTGGTAGGCCTAACCATCACTTGACTAAGTTGGTTAACTGCATAGCACATATCCGGTCATGTGTTCACCAAGTACATGAGTGAACCCACAAGTTGCCTATAAACAGTAGCTTCCACTACTTCTCCTAAAGTAGCATCCTCCTTCCTCTAGTTACCAGCTAGAGGAGTCTCCATGGGTTTACTACTCTCCATGCAAAATCTCCTGAGTATCTCATTGGCATACTTTCCTTCAGAAACAAAAAACTCCCCATCTCCCTGCCATACCTCCTTGCCAAGAAAGTAATGCATGAGCCCCATGTCCTTCATCTCAAACTCTCTTTCAAGTTCCTCCTTGCAAGATTTAATGAGCTTCTCATCACCTGTTAGTATGAGATCATCTAAATAAAGTACAATGATCAAAATTTTACCTTCTATCACTATGTGATACAGGTTTGCATCTGTTTTACTCTTTGTGAAGCCCAACCTGGTGAAGTAGCTATCTATCCTAGCGTACCAAGCACAGGGTGCTTGCTATAGCCCATACAATGCTCACTTGAGTCGGCATGTTAGCACCTAAATCTGCCTTAGGCTGAAGGAAGGCGAAATTCAGGGTAACCACAAAAAACGCTCAGTCTGGTAGCTAGCCCTACCAGAACAAGAGAGGGCTCTCTCCGAGTCACGCTCAGTGAAGAATAAGAAAATAGGGTCTGAGGATGACTTAGAATGGATACTAATTTTAGGCTAGGTAAATAAATATGAAATAAATATTTTGATGAATGACTGAGTTTTATGGGATGTATGGGACCAAAGAACGGCATGAACAGAGAATTTAACTCAAAGACGCCGATTATTTTTTGAGGCAAGACAGGCCGAAAGTCTAGCAATTAAATTTGAAAGAACATGAAATGGAGAGACTGTTTGAGAGGGTGAAAAGGGCATAAATACATGATTCCTTTTCAATAGAAGAAAACATTAGAACATGAAAACTTTCCCAAGGCAGAGCAGCGAAAACTGAATTCTACCTTTTCTTACTTAGAAGCTTTCACTAGAAATGGATATGAATGAACTGTGAAACATAACGACATACATATGAAACAAAAAGAAAATACATTTGCTAAACTCATGCCACAGGAATCTCAAGAACCGGAGCTGCAACCTTTCATTAATTCTCTGTCAAAATGTACAGTGAGTAACTGAGTTTCTCTCACATAGCTTCCCAGAAACTCCAACCAAAAAACAAAATGACTCTCAATACAATAAATAAGCTTTGCCATGAGAAATTCGATCAACCCAGGAAATGAAGAGCCAACCATCAGCAATTACATTTAATTTTCTGTGAGGACGAATTAGAAAAAAGCAAACATGAGCGTAGATTTTTTGGGTGGTTGTTCGCCTTCATTTGGCCACTTGGATAGAAGCCAAAAAAAAATTTCAAAATTTGCCTTTGATGCCGAGAAAAATTTATTGTAAATGAGTGGGCCCACTTGGAGAAAATTACGAATTGAAATTTCACAGAGCGGAAGTGATTTTGGCCTTTGGGTCTCTGTGCGTCGTGCCAAAAACTATATGCGTCGTGCCACTTTGGAGCTAGTTTTGAGGCACTTTCTGAAGTCCAAATTGAGCCCAAGTGTTCTTGTTAGAAAACCCTGCCTGTCTACTTTCCAACCCAAGTCAAATTTTGGAATTTTGATGCCATTTGCCCCTCCAAAACTGCAATCTCCCAAGACTATTTTCTGTGTGTCAAAATAGGGGCAGAGAGGTCATTTTTTGGGTGTTTTTGACCTCTTGAGGACTCAAAATTGGCCCAAACTTCTTGGCCATGCACCAACAGTCATGATTTTCCATGGAAAATCCAAAAATGTAAAATTTTTGTCATTTGGAGCTCCCTAGCGAAAGCGCGCACCAGGTGGCGTGGCGCACAGGGAAAAAAAACCTGTTTTTTGTACACAAAATTTCAAAATGCAAAAATGTGCTCCAAATTTCTTGAAATTTTAGCTGTACCTTCTCTATCACATGTTGTGCTGGACCAAATAAGCCTTGGCCAAGATTCAGAGCCGATCTTGCTCTTTTTGCCTCTTTTGTCTTTTGTCACCTTCCTCAATTTCGCCTTTAGGCTCCTAATTCTCGCTTTGGAGCTCATGTTTCGGGCCATGTAATGGTGAGTCATGCACTTGAGCATTTCTTTTTCCCTCTTAGCCTTCTCCAATATCTGCTCCAAGTGAACGTTCACTTTCTCTAAAACATACTTCCGGTCCTCATCTCTTTGCTCCTATAGGTCTACCTCGTGCTACCACGATGTGTTGCCGGTTTTCCTTACTCAGTTGCAACTCTATCTCAACTTGCTACTCCTCAAGTTGTTTGTTCCTCTGCTCCAGGTATTTCATATTCCATTTGGCTCTCCAATATTAGGCATGCCGGTAGCTAATGAAATAGAGTCCAATGTAAGTGTGAAAGTAACACCAGCCAAAGTAACTTGAGCACCATGAAAATGTAGAAAAAATAGGTGAGCCAAATCATGGTGGAATTGAACATTTGCAACCTTTTCACAAAACTCATAGCATGACTGAAACCGAAAACAAGAGACGGCAAAAGGGTAGGCCTGCAATTCTTTGAGGGTAGCCGGTTCTTCTCTAACATGTCTACCACTTTTGTGAGGCCTCCGGGGTGCACGTTCTTCCGTGGGTGGGTCACTATGAGTTTCCTCCTCATAATCGGATGAATGATCAGATGACATAATTGATGCTATGAAAACTGCTTGGAGAAATGAATGCTAGTCGCAAGACTATTTGGACTGCTGTTGTAATATGTTTGAAATTGTTGTGCTGTAATGCAATATAGTTGGATTTCTGGAAAATCCACGTAAGGAATGAGCAAATTGGTGAAAATAGGGAGTCGTTTTAATCATCATTAATGAACTGAAGCTGAAGATCCAACTGTTTGTCAGCGTTGCATTTTCCACCCAAACGACTGATGGAGAGGTCTGGGACTCAAAACTTGCCCAAATTTCTTGTCCATGCACCATCAGTCATGATTTTTCATGCCAAATCCAAAAATATAAATTCTTTTCAATTTATAGCTCCCTAGCATAAGTGTGCGCCACGTGCGCGGCGCATAGGGAAGTGGCATGGCGCATTGGGCTTGAGGCGCGGCGCATAGAGCCTGTGCGTAGCTCTTTTTGCAGGAGACTTTTGGAGGCCTTCCTGATGTCCAAATTGGGCGTAGGATAGCTCATTGGAAGGTATTTGAGTCTAATTTCCAACCCAACTAGAACTTTTAAATTTGGAGTTCATTTTCCCTATCAAAAATCACATCTCCCAAGACTGGTCAAAATGTGCCAAATGAGGCTGCCTCAAGGCAGAGTGCTGTTGCAGTCAACTTTTGAAGGTGTTCCTCAACTCCAAATTGAGCTCATGATAGCTCATTGGAAAGATCTTTGTGTCTAGTTATCATTTTACTCATCAAGCAAGTCACTTGGCTAACCAAGCTAGGAGAAAAATTGATTTTCCCAAGGTCATTTCAGAGGTGCATAAATTCTCCCAAGGGAATTGTATTTTTGACATTTCTCTAAAACCATGACACCTGTGTAAAACGTGAAGGAGTTTTTTCTTCCTTGGATTATTTTGGACAAAAACCTCTCTAAGTTTTCCCAAATTCATCTTTTATTGCTCAGAAACATCATTGGAGTAAAACCTATCTCGATGTGTGGAACAAGAGATTTGTTGAAATGAAGCGAAATGAAGGGGATAAGCAGCTTCTAAATTCTTAGGAAAATTCTTGGAAGTAGGGAGGGATGTTAAGAAGTAGGGGAAAGTGAAATTTTAAATATTGAGTGAGGGGAAGGGGTAAAGGCAAAACACAGGTCCAACCTAGAAAATTGCCAGGTTGTAGCAAGAAACTAGGGTTTGTGCAAAAATGAGGAATTTGGGGGATATCAGTGATGGGAAGTGTTTGATAAGGTAATTTAAGGATAGGGGAAGGTGTATGAACATCAGGATACAAGTTTTGCCAATGATTTGATCGTCCAAGAGAAATTGCCTTCAAAACCCTAGGAGAGGGAAATGACCTTATCTAGGCGCAATTGAAGCATGAACAAGGTGTAAAATGACCCAGTGGAACTTGACATGATAATGAAAACCCTCTGAATGATGGTACACTCAGCTGAACGGTGACATGGATTGACATTTGGACAACTTTGACAGGAATAAAAGCAAACCCTAGATCTAATGCCTAGTGACCAAATTTTGCTTGAAGACTTACTGAAATGACAAAATTTGACCTTGACACTCTGAGACCACTTTGTAAGAGCATATTTGATCATTGGAGGAAGGCTGCAAAGACTGAAGCGAACATGGAACACATGCGACTCATTGTCCAAGGTTTCAAAACCTTCAGGCTACTCTAAGTACACATCCATTTGATGGATCTTCCAACCCATATGTGTTGATAATCAAAAAATAGATCTGATTGATGAGTACCTTGCAACATGAGCAAAGGTCTCATCATAGTCAATCCCCTCTACATCTGAAAAGCCACAGGCCACAAATCTGGACTTATGATTCTCCACACTACCATCTGCAGCTTGCTTTACCTTGTAAATCCAATGGGAGCTCACAACTGACTTGTCCTCTAGTCTCGGGACCACATCTCAAACACTGTTTCGAATTATGGAGTCATACTCCTCCACCATCGCATCAACCGAAACTAGTTGTTGCATTGCTTCCTAAAAGGAAGATGGATCTGTCACAACACATGCACCCATAAGTGCCATGTATCTAGTGTACCTCTTTGGTGACCTCCTCTGTCTGTGCCAAGAAGAGGGTGCTCCCACATTCTATCGTGCATCATCCAACAATTTGTCAACCTCTATAGTGTGGTTTCTTCCCTCTCTCGAAGACTCTTCCTAAGTGGATGTCTCCACTCTCGAAACCTCTGCATGTGGCTACTCCACATCAATCTAAGGCTCCTCAACCTTAGGAACTAAAATTTCCTCCTCTGCATGTAGCTCAAGCTCCCTCTCAAGGGATACTTGCATGGAATTCTCATCAAAACTGACATCCTTGTGAACCACTGTCATCTGATTGGTTTGCATGTACACCCGATAGTTATGGGGAGTATCAGTGTACCCCACAAATATCCCCAAATCTGTTATTGGCTCAAGCTTCTTCCGTGCATCTTTGGTCACATGGCAATAAACCGATGACCCAAAATCCTGAAGTGACCAACGTCTAGCCTCTTACCAGAATAAGCTTCCTCTGGTGTTATACTCTCAAGTATCTGATGTGGACTACGGTTCTAAATATAAACCATTGTTTTGCAGGCCTCAACCCACAAGTGTAGTGGTGGGCCTTAATCATGCAACATCTCCCTTGTTGCCCCTACTATGCTCCTACTCTTCCTCTTAGAAACCCCATTCTGTTGAAGGTTATGAGGTGTCATCAACTCTCGCTTAATCCCTTCCGCTACACAAAAGTTATTAAACTCATTGGAGAAATATTCTCCACCATTATCACTCCGTAGAGATTTAACCTTCTTACCTGACTCTTTCTCGACCAATGCTTTGAATTCACAAAACTTTTTGAATGTCTGATCCTTTCTCTGCATGAAAAATACCCAACATTTACGAGAATAGTCATCTACAAATATAACATAATACAGTTGTTTGGCAATGGATATTGTCAAGAATGGTCCACACACATCTAAATGGACTCTCTCTAGAAGAGACTCTGCTCAACTGTCTCTATCTCCAAAGGAATACTTGGTGTATTTTCCCAAAGTACAACCCTTGCATGTAAAAATTTTCTCAAGCATACCTTTGGGAAGTCCGATAGATATTTGTTGCAATCTCTTCAAAGCCCCATGATGCAAGTGGCCCAATCACCTTTGCCACAACTTGCCAATATCTCGGCTCAACATCTTTTCTGCTTTTGAACTCAAAGCAACATAATCCTATACCTCTATCTTATAGAGATTCTGAACTCAAATCCCTATCTTCTTTACTTGACTCGTGGCTATGTGTCTAAGGAACGCCTTTACTTTTGAAAAGATCACATCATAGCCTCTATCCTCAAGCATGGAAATGGATACCAAGTTCTTGGTTAGTCTGGGTACATGCATAACATTCTTCAAGGTGAGTGGAGCCACATGATCCCTCTGATAAGTAATAGTACCCACACCAGTAACACTATACTTACCAGCATCACCCATCTCAATATGCATCTTGGGATATTTCTCTTCCAGTTCACTAAATAACTCTTTGTCGCCAATCATGTGGAAGAAGCTCCACTGTCTAAGTACCAGACACTTCCCATCATTGAAGACAGCATGCATGCAATGAGGGAAAAGTCCAATTCGAATTGGGAGGCCAAAGCTTCACCCATTGCTCCTCCTAAGAACTTCTCCTTGGGCTTCTTAAATAGACAATTTGTAGCAAAGCGACACATCTTGTGACAATGAAAGCATTTAACTTTCGTCATGTCCTTCATCTTACCTCCATGATAAGAATCTAATTTGGAACGAGAAATTTTACCTTTCCCATTACTTTCCTTAATTGCTAAGGCACAATTCTCTTCATTATCAGTCTTTGATGAAGAGCCATCCCTGGTGTTCCTCCTTATCTCATCCTGCATAAAATCTTACCATAGTCATTCCCAATCTAGCAGCTTCTCCCGACCATTGACAGAGTTGTGATAACTATGCCAACTCTTTGGGAGTCCAAGAAGAGAAAGGCTCACCATATCCTCCTCAGCAACTATGATTCCAACACTTCCAAGTTCATCTTGACATTGAGTGAACTTGGTCAAGTACTTTGGAATTGTCTCGCCTTTCTCCATCTTGATTTTACCAAGTTTATCCTTTAGTGCCAACTTCGTTTGATCACTATTATTCTAATACAAGTCCATCAATGTTTTCCACATAGCATGTGGAGTTTCCTTTCCATGGAGACTCAAGACAATATGGTCTCGAACTCCCTCAAGGATTATCCGACTTGCCTTCGCCACACACTTCTTCCATTCGGCCAAGTTCTATGCATATGTAGTTGCTGGCTTGGGGACTTCTTGATCAATGGATTCCTTCAAGCCATTATCTTCTAGCAGAGCCTCCATCCTATCCCTCCAGGCTATAAAATTTGAGCTGCCTTCCAAGGCACAAGCCTCAACCCATGGAACGCCATCTTTTGATCCTGAATTATGTATGCAAATTCGACTTTCACCTGTAACCCAAAAACTCAAAACTTCAAAATCTCCTCTAGAGAGTTTATTTTAAATCAGTGATATCTCCCTCATCTGAAGTCCGATTCGGCCAATTTGTTTTTTGAGTTTGGGTATGCTTTCCCAAGGAATCCAAATATGCAATTTGTTTCTGAAATTTTTTCACAAAAATACTCAAAAATTATATGCAAACTCTTGGCCCAAAAAACAATCTTGCTCCGATACCATGTAGAAAAACCTGTAGATTCATAAGATAATGCAATTTTATAAAGCAAGAGACAAGAATATACTTCTACTCTTTACAGTGGAAGCCCATAAATATCAAGCAAATAATAATCAATAGAGCAAGAGAATCAAAGGCACATAACAAAATAAATATCTAGGGAAATACATAGCTCAAAACCCCACTATCTGTTTTGTATTAACCAGAAAATCAAGATGAAATTACAATGCTTTTTCTCTCTAGAAAAATCACAGCACTCAGCAAATTCAATCTCCAACTCATAAGCAAGCTCAAGTCCAAGTCTTATCCAATTCAAAAACTCTCTAAGTCTCTATTCTAGTGTGTAATTCCTATGAAGGATAGCTTGTATTTAGATGGAAATAAAGCCTCTAAAAATATCACAATCCCTCAAGGATCAATTCCTGAATGCATGCACTATCAGTGCAACTCAAAAAAATCTAAAATAAATAGTACATTTCCCCTGCACTCCAGTCTCAACTGGGCCTTTCTCATAATCAACATGCATAAGTTTCTGATGGTGGAGTCTTCAGTTAACTAGAGTAGCACTAATTAGGTCACTAGTGTCCCAACTGATTTTTTACTCACTATTAGTTCCTGAAACTAATTGGAACTAATTGAAATCGACTTAACTTAATAAACTGAGTTAACTAATTACAACTCACTCATAACTCACCCTAAACTTCTATAAGTTAGGGAGAACATATACACATCTTCTAGAAGACTTCCAATTCGAATTTCCTAAATTAATTAAGTTAATTAAACTTAATTAATTATTTTCAAATTTCTATGAGAAAAGAATTCTATTTTATTTCACAGTTTAATTCAAAGACAAATTAAACTGGAATTTCTTGTTTCCATTTCTCAAAAGTGCTCATCACCTAGTAAGAGGGTTAATGCCTTTAGAACTTGCACTTGGCTGAAGAACCAAGAAGAGCTCTCAAAATGGCTAAGTGTGGGCCAACAGAGTAGGAGAAAGAAATGTATTCTAACATAACTCAAACATGGATACACACATCAATTCCATTAATACAAGCCAACATAATTCACAGGATTCATGAACATCATCACATATTGAAATGACAACAAAGCGACACTTATTTCTAAGTGTGACAATTTAAACGACACATTACGACACCTAGAACCCAAGTTACGATAACTATGATGATAATAACCAAAAAGGTGTGCTAAACTATAGGAATATGTTTGGTTCATATTCTAATGATATGTAATACTATATAATGCAGAAAAGTGCGCCATAGCTTTGGTGATGTACAAAGGTGTGACACATGCAAGAGTGAAAGCACAAAAATGACACATATGACATGATGAAAAAATAAGATGACACTTGAAACATGTGAATGAACTTGAAAGTGACACATGACGAAGCAAAGATAACATAAAAAGACACTTATTAAAGTGAAAACAAGAAAAAATTACAATCGTGAAAGTGAAAGCAACACTTGTGAAAGTGAAAGTGTTGAAAAGTGATATTTGAGAAAACTCATTGAAATAAAGGTACAAACACAACCAAAGTGAGAGAGACTATCGATGAAAGTGTGCATTGATTGTCATCATGAGTTGAACATCGCATAGGCACTATATTGATGGATGTTTCTATTCATGTTCAAGTTTTCATAAAGTAAGTGTTCTCATGAACTTATCGAAGACTGTGGATGTGAGTCTAAGTGAATTAAAAATTTAAAGCTTCAAAGAATATTTAAACGCTGTACAAAAAATCAAGCGACCATGGAGTAAAAATAGAGTGAAGAATCATAATATCCTTAGTAGGCTCCAAAAGTCAAGTGTGAGCAAAATTTTGGATGGTGTTGATCGTAGCGACAACTTCAAACAAGTTAGCTTGGCATTTTTGTTATAACTTTTCTTCAAGGATGTTTCAAACCATGAAACTTGGATTAGATGGAGGAAATATCTTCATATATCTATGATAGAAATTTCAACCTCTACTCCACTATAATTTCATATATGTGCTCTAAGGAAGTTACGGTTTCTTAATTCTCTTGAAATATGATTCAAACAAGTCTGCTTGGAATTTACTATAACTTTTATTCTTATATGTTTCAGACCATGGAATATGGAGGAGAAAAAGAAGAGATCTCTAGATAGCTATGGTATTTTAGACCTTGGTTCACTATAATTTCATAGATATTCTCTAAGTAATTTATAGTTTCTAAATGCTCCTAAAATATGCTTCGAAAATTCCATCCTAGAATTTTCACTATAACTTATTTTCTATGTTTAAAGCTATGAAATATATATGAGAAATAGGAGAGATCTCTAGGTATCTATGGAAGAATGTTAGGCCTTGTTTCTCTATAATTTTGGAGATATTATCTGAGGAAGTTAGGGAACTTGAATGCTTCTAAAATATGCTTCAAATAGGCCAACTTGGAATTTACGTTCCAACTTCTTTTTCTAATATGTTTCATACTACAAAATACAGAGGAGACAGGGGAGAGATCTCTAGGTACCTGTGGTATAAATTTCATACTTTGTTTTGTTATAATTTCATATATTTTCCTTATGGAAGTTAGGGCTGCTGAATAATCCTTGAATTAGCTTCAAACAAGTCAAGTTGATATTTTTCCTATTACTTTTTTCCTGGAACCTTTCAAATTATGGAAATTTGAGAGATCGAAGGGGACATATAGAAGTGCCTTAGATAAAATTTCAGAATGAACATTAAAAAGTTGGATATCTGGTATGTTGTATAATGTTTTATAATTTTTTTTCTTGGGAAGAGGCCAAAAGCAACATGATTTGGGAGAAATAGACTTGGTGAAGGTAGAAGCAACAAGTAGACCTAGTGAAGGAAGAAGTAGCTAATAGACCTTATGAATGCAAAAGTAGCAAGTAGACTCAATGAAGTAGGTTGGTTCCTACAAATGTCTTGTAGCAAATGGGATTGGTGTATCATGTAGGTTGATGCTTACCAATCTTGTAGCAGAGGAGGTTAATGTCTCCTGTAGTTTGGTGCCTAAAAATATTGCAACAGGGGGGATATATTTCTCTTATTGGTTGGTACCTACAAAGTTTGTAACAGTTGATTGGTGCCTACAAAATTTGTATCAATAGATTAGTGCCTACAAAGATCTATTATAAATAAAATTTAATTTATATCTTGTGATTCCATATGTGAGATTGTTTGGTTACAATTCAACAATGTTCAAATAAGTAAGAAATTGTCTTATAATGATTAACCCCACCTCCCCTGACCTTTTCATAAGTGAAAATCCAACATATACATCATTAAATTGGTATATATTTGATTGTTATAGCCATAAAAAAAATGATATGGTTATGCATGTTTTTTTAATGGCTAAATTTGTACATAAAAGGCCCATTAAAAAACCCAATATTTCAAGGATTTCACTTATAACCTATAAATTCTAAAACTATCTATGATTGATCTCCTTTCTCTCACATGGATACATTTGATGCTAAATTATTAAAATTTATTGTTGGTTCAAATGCATGTGATACAACATTCTATCTTTGTTATATTATGATGTAATGCCTCTTTTTAAAGATCATGTTTGTTAATAATGCATTCATGAGAGGGAATCACACTTAAATATTATCATTGAGTTTATTAGAAATACACCATATAAAAACTACAAGACACTTTAAAAAGGCGTAAAATGAGCAAAAGGTGAATTCTAATTTTTTTCGTTCCAACATAGTTTATGAACCTTGTAACATCCCTTATTATCCGAGTAATAAGGCTATTGTATGCCAATAACCATTCATTTTAACAACTCTATCCTTAATTTCAAGAGTTTACATACCTAACCAATAATAATATAAATAAAAAATATTTTCAGAAAAATCTTATAGGGCCATGAAGAGATCATATCCATTGTGATCAAAGACAACACAAAAGTGATCTAAGAATGCGATGACATAGAATTATAAGTGTAATTTGTTAACATTTTATGCTTGTAATGGCAAGTAGTGCCATGAGAAAATGTTGCAACCGTAAAATTAGTAAATACCTTAATCCATAAAAGTGGAAAAAACATGTGGATTACAGCATCACAAAAAATTAAAATGCTTTGGATTGAGTTATCTTCAAGTTGGTCCTCACTCATTTACCATGACTAGTTTTAAAACATGTATTTGTCCCTTCTCTAATGGATTGGTATTATCGGCATATATTTGTCAACAAATTTCTTCCTAATGAGAAACTAAAATATAAACCCCTATCCCCATAAACCCCATCACACTAGCCTTAAACAACCAACACCCCAACCCACTTATAACTTAAATGTTCTCCAACCATTAACCCATTAGTGATCCTCTGACACATTAAAACACTAATATTGACAAATCCTAGCTTATAAGACTACCTAATAACTGAGAACTAACCACTTATAACCCATGAGAGATCCTCTAAGGCACTAAAACACTAGGGTTGGCAAAACCTATTAATGATCCTACATAATGTATAACCTCTAGGCCCATCCATAATTTCATTAATGCCTAATTTTGCATAATTCAACCCTATTTTGATGTACATTATGGATATTTGCATGATTATCATGAGTATAGTAGCATTGCTTAAACTTAATCTTTGAGTGCCATAATTTTTTATATGGCAAGATTTTGTGAGGAATATTTGACCAATAGCATGGATTAAATCTAGGTATATTGTCCCTCTTAGGGTTGGCACTCAACCTAAGGTTGTTTAAAATTACTTGAAAACAAGTCGACCAGCTTGAAGCCTCATTCTATTTAATTGAAATTGATCCTATAATTTGAACCTAAAATTTCAGGATTTTAGAGGGATCTAGTCCACCTATCAAGGGGATTGTTCCTTGCTAAACTCAAGGCCCGACCTTATAAGTTAGGTTTATATATAGTTTTTATCTTCAACTTTGGAAGTTAACAACTGTTAGTTAATTTCAACAAGTTATGTACTTTGTTTTACCATCTTAATGAAAATCGTTTTTGATTAGTAGATTAGTATTGGTTAAGCTAGGCCTCTAAGCATCTTGGGAATGTCCACCCATAGGAACTCTAGAGTATTTTTTTGTACTTTAGAATTTTTATATTTATGTTTTGTTTATGTCATTTCTAAGCACTTCATTTTACATAAAATTTCCAATAGAATAATTGTTTGTTTCCTATAGAAGGGAATTTTAATGACACAACACCTTTCTTTATAGCATATATGCTTACATGTAATGAAATTCACTTGAAGAATTCTCATGGTTAGAAAGGTATTATTCCCACTTTCTCAACATTTTGTGATTTCATATGAAAATTTCTTGTAGGATTGCAGAACTTCCTATAGAATAGAGTAGATTTGTAATTTTTTGATATTTTTCAATCAATAATGCATGTTTCTTCATAAGATAAACTACTTACATTTGGAAACAATGCTTTTGATGGGGTTATGAAGTATTTATGGTTTGCTTCAAATTCTAATTTCCTATTTTCTGAAACTTACATTAGCATTGTGGTTTTTTTAGTGAATTAAACAACAATATTTTTCATTTCCTCTCTCACAATGACTTGTGTTTTTAATATTTGGTTAGATGGTAATATTTAGAGTGAGTTTCATTTTCAATCATTTCCTTAATTTTCCACAATCAATACCTTAGTATAATTCCAACATTTTTAGCATCAGCCATTATTTTCATTGAGTAGTTCTCCTCTCTGTTGGGCATGCATAGTAAGACCTTGGGTGTAATCTGAACCACCACGAGATATATTTTAAGTCATAAATAGTAGAATAATGGATGAAATAAGAGTTTGTCTTTCACACATAATTCATAATGTCTTGCAATTTTGTATGAACCTGAGTTGATAGTTAAAGTAGAGAGTTGAAGGAAGGTAACACTATTTCTACATTTCTTAAGCCCATCACTTTTTGGCATCTTTGCTAGAGAGGTGATAAAAGCTTCCATTTCATTCACTTATAATTAAGTAATTTACATGATCTCTTGTTTCGACATAAAAAATAATAAAAATATAAAAATTGTCTAGTAATCAGCATTAGCTCTTGTTTTAATATATATATATATATATATATATATATATATATATATATATATATATATATATATATATATATATATATATATATATATATATATATATATATATATAAACATATAAACATATAACTACATTTGTAAACATTGTGCATGTCTCAACTTAGGTGTAGGTGAGAAAAATTATTACCAAAAACCCCCACCTCTAAAAAACTAGGCTAGCAATCAATATCAACAAGCTAGTTGTGATACCTCCTCTCCAATAGATATAGAAACTTTATTAACTTTTGGGAGATACAAGATACAAAAGTTGAGAACCTATTTGAAGAGGAAGAAGCTTCATCTCACTATAATGTGGTTGAATATGGAGAACAACAAGAATTTTTTGAATTTCCTATCAAAGAGATTCAAATGGGGAAGAAAAAAAGAAGAACATCAATCCCTTTTCTCTGCCTTACATTTATGGATTATTTATTGCAGACCTTGACACCTGTTTATTTGATTTTTTTGTCATGTGTGAGACTTATAACTACAAAATTGATGAATAGAATATCAAACTCTTCCCCTACAGACTAAAATATTTAGCTTTAATATGGTTCAAGCATTTGGAAGGAAACTACATCTCCAGTTGGGATCATATGAAACTAACCTTTTACAAAAAATACAGGGATTATTGTAGAGCTATAGATACCAGAGATGAAATCTTCAGAATTCTCCAAGTAGAAAATCAATCTCTAGAAGACTATGAATAAAGGTTTAAGCTCATTTATAAGAGAGCACACAAGTATACTATTAATAAATACTCTCAAACATATTTTGTTGAGATGGGTTAGGGAAGAAATCATGGAGATACTGGATATCTTGTCAAATGGGGACATCTATCAAGAGGACTATGGATCCATCAAGTGAATTTTCAAAAATCCCTCTAGAGAAAGTAAGAAAAAAACTATAAATGGTATGTTTGGTAATTTTTTCTCCTAATTCCTCTACAATCATAAATAATGAGATAGGATGAATGTTATAAGATATGAAAATATAAATTTTGTACTCATTATCCTTATAGATGGATACATTCTATGTAAATAAAAATCATGATAGGAAAGGCATTAACCATATTTTACCCTAAATGCAAGAAACAAGACCCCTTGTAATGAATGGCTACTTAATATTGTGGAAATATGTGCCCTTTTTTCAAGAAATTCACCCTCAAGCGTGATTGAAAGCCTTTCTAATCCACCAAATCTAGCGAAAAGCGATCAAAAGAGGACTTTGCACTAAAACACTTTGAAACTAGTACGTTTCTTATATAAACTAAGTCCTAAGGCATTTCTTATTAAAACTAAGGCCTACATCGCATATCGCTATTTTTAGAAGGCACACCTTAATGAGTTATATTAAAACGTGTGAGATGTGAAATTGCAATGACATCATTTCCCTCATCGTATCGCATTTTGGACATTTAAAAGAACACCACAAACTTACCATCCGTCAAGATTGCGAAATGCAATTGAGACCCAGACCCACTCCCGAGATACTTTACAAACGAGTATTTAGGTTCACTGCTTAATAAAAGGGGCTTTACACAAGAAAACTTGACAAATGAGCTATGTTTTGGAAACAATAGTAAGCAGCCCACATCTCACATCTCGCAGAAACAAAAGAAATGATAAGGAAAGCGTACAAACATAATGAGATAATGCGATATGCGGTATTGCTTCGAAAATCACAAAATCGAAATTTTCTCAATTTAAAGGCTCACAATCCTAGAAGCTTCCTTCCCGAATTACAATGCGGACATTAATGAGAAATAAAGCTAAGAGATAACAAACCATTAGTGGGCATTTAATAAAGGTTAATGGAATTTGTGTGTGAAAAGTCGTTCAACGTGATACAATATCTTCTCACTTGCGTTCTAATAAAACTCCTTACTTATTACCTTTCGAGTTATCTGTATTATTCCATCTTACGTTCATTCTTATCTCTGTATATCTGATAGCTGCTATTTTTCTCCATTTTCAGGAAAAATCCACAGAATGAGTCTTTGAGCGTAATGGCAATGAAGGGCAAGGTAGTTGTATCTAAGAAATCAAAAATGACTCCTTTATTCACCGATACTACGTGCGGTAGAGAAGGAGGAACCTCTAACGTGGGAAACCATGTATGATTTATTAGAAGAAGAGGAACCAATACCTCTGAAAACAAAGGTCACAGTTGACGGTCGTGTTTCCTCAGATGCCTCCATTTTTGAGATGGTATGCTCATTTCTGCATCGCATAGCTGCACGCACAAAGCTAATCCCTTATACATATATGGTCAAGTGGATTATTGATCAGGCTGATATCTCAGACAGAGATTTTAAGAATAGCAGCCAAGAGGTTATGGGATATTTTTCGCCAGTCAGCCTGCGACTAATGTACAACCGACCAAAGCCCCAAACGCTCTACAACAAATAGTTCCTTGAGAAGTTTACCAAAGAGAATGAAGACCCAATAGATGTCACCTGGACCTGGTCGAATAATGAGGGCAAGATTAAAAAGGACAAATCAAGTATGTACTCTACTGCATCTATTTCTCCTCCCCATAGTTTTGCCGCAGTCATGCTATGTAGGATGTTTGGCAAGCCCGATAGCACTAAATTTTCCCCAGAATGGTTGCCATTAATAGATGCAGTCATAAATGCAACCATAATGAATTGGGCCAAAAAAATTTCCGATAATTTAGCTAAGGCGATAATGGATTATAGGAGAAAAATGAGTATCTCTTCGAGGGTTTACCCTCCATTTTTTATGAGTTCCTATGTGATGGATGCAATCTGTTTTGGTTCAAAAGTTCCTATCATGGGATGGAAGTGGACTGTGAAGGATCCAGTTCCCATTCATATATATCATTAGGACATGTGGGAGTCTCAATTTCACCCCAATTTTTACAAAATTTGTCATGGAATCATGCTGCCTATCCATAAATAGCTTTACAACCAAACTACCCTTAGGTTCTCTAAGGAAGCCAAAGTAGATATCCTCCCAGTGGCCAGATGGTTTGGTGTTTCAAGGAAAACTAGTGTTGATTCGAACTGCTGGTCCCACTAAGACGGGTAGCTATCTTATAAACAAACAATGAAAGATTTTCGAGAGTTCCTTTAAGTGTGATATATGGAAGAGAAGAAAAGAGGACCAACCTGGATCTTCCGCTTTGATCCTAGCTTGATTTCTGCTTTCCTTGATAGAATTTGCCACTCCTCTCCTACTTTTCCCGCTTCAAAGAGTACCTGTAGAGTCAAAGTAACAGCAAACTATTAAAGCATCTCTATCTAAAACATCATAAACAATTCGGAATCAGAAACACATTGACCATACAATTGCATTCATGAACAATAAGATTCACAAATACAAGATTATATGGAGGAAAACTCAAAGAACTTTATTAATAGTAATGTAAGAGAGGATTACAACCCAGCTGTCTAATCCAACATCATCCTCCCAGTTGTAGAAGCCCTCTTCACCTCATGAACAAGAAAATCACCCAACAATGTAATGTCTCTTCTCACCAACAAACCAACAACACTTCCTTACAAAATACAAAATTTCATCCTTTAGATCTCTCAAATGAGGGATCCATTTATAGATGTCTTGCAAGGGTGTGAGTTAGCTCTAGGTTTTTGATTAGTGTCATTTCACTGATAGTTCTTGGTTCCACTTGGAGATTTCATGATCTCTTACTCATCCCTAGGCGAATTCAGAGAGGCAAGTGTCACAGGAGAAGTTTCTAGAAGATTCCATGATCATCCACCTTGAAAACCATCTCTACCGTTCATCTATTCTCGCTCATCGCACCCCACAGAAGGCCATTTGAGTGTGCATCATAGCTAGCCAGTTAGGCAGTCAGTATGCATCACACCTTACCCATGGAGTAGTCTGTATGGTACAGTGTTGGCCAGTTCTGAGTAGTTTTTCAGGTGGAACTTCTGGGAAATGATGTAATCAGTTGACCATGATCCTTTAGGGCGTGAAACAACACTTTTAGGGACTTAAGGAGCCCTTAGTTTATGGACATATGAGTTTGGGGTTGTAATGCCCAAATATGTCTATAACAGCTACCCCCTAAAGCATGAGGTCATAAATCTTCTGATGTCAGGTGAAATTCTTTATTCATGAGGATCTGAGGTATTCGAACTGGAAGGTGACCTGTATAAGATACAATACAATACATCATCATCATATTATTTTCATGATCTAGCTGAGGCGAGCATTCCCATGCTCAACTTTATAAATTCATTTTCATGTACATAGGACTAAAAATCGTCTGTTGTTGCAGATTTGTGATTCTTCGCATGAAGAGTCATATTCCCTGGCTTAGATGACCATCTATGCAACTTCTGTGTACAATTGATGTCTTTATTTTCCTGAATATATCACAGCCTGGATGGATTAAAATAGATCTGGGGTCTTCAAAACTCGTCCAATCTTTGCCCGATGTACAAGTCGATCCATGTGAAAAGATGTTGTGAAGTCGAACATGGAAAGACATCACCTGATTACCAGCCAATGATGTAAGTTGTTAACAGATGCGAGAGGAGTCACTGATAATGATGATGACCCTCAAGGTACTATAGTACAATTCATGTGGTGTGAATATATGATTCGATGTCGAAAACCACGTAAAGTCTTTCAGTCAAAGGTCATTGATGTAAACCTGTCACTAGAAGTGAGAAACTTGTCATTGAGGCATTCAATCTTCAAAGTACTGAAAGGGTTGTTTCTAAGTCAACTTCTTGGATAATGAGTTGATTTCGACAAGAAGTAACCTATCGTAGGAGGGCCTTGATGTATCCCACATCTACGATGCGAAACGGAGTAAATGATTTTTGTGGAGGTGAAAACAATCTGATGATATGAGGTTCAGGAATGGTGGTCATGAAAAATGAAGTGTGGATGTAATGCAGTGGATGAGGCGTTTGCTGGATGGTGAATTCTCTGAATGACTTCTCTTAAACATATTGGCAACACTGATATGGACTGGTAGCATGAACCCCATGGATGGCACAGCAGACCAATGGTGATGGTGAACGGAAAGACCCAACCCAACTCAATCACGGTGATGGAGTGAAAGTGTCATGTTCAAGAGCGACTTGCTACCAATAGAGTTCTTCAAGTTTTCTTCCCATTTTTCCCTAGTCATTGCTGACCAGTACCTCTTTATTTTTTGACAAGCTTGAGGAGGATAACATATGCTTGCTCTATAATTTTCCCTTTGGGTAAACTTGTCGCTTTGTGTTTAGCGAGCCTAGCATCAGTGAGACTCGTTCTTTTCTGGGTGGACAAGTTTGTCGCTAAAGTTTTAACAAGTTTAACAAAAAATATAACTAGATCCTTTTCATGTTTATATATTTTGAAAATGGATGAAAAGGAGACTCCAACAATCATTTTTTGTGGCATAATCCATTAAGTCTGAAAAAGTGTAAAATGATACAGAAGGGATGACTTTTCGATAGTTTTAACGAGCCCACAAAGACAAGCACTCAATCTTCTTTTTTAATAATCCCTCACGTCCAAAAAGATTAAAATATATGAGAGGGATAGCGTTCCCCTTACTTTAACGAGCTTGGAAGTCCAATAGCTTGACAATCTTTTTATATTTAACGAGTCTAAAAAGAGTTTAAAAGAGGCTTGTTTTTTAGGAACGAGTGATATTTTTGGGTAGCAATTGGTTCCAGGTAAGTTTGGAACTTCTCAAAACATGGCAGTGTGAAGAGGGTGGAAATCAGAATCACTCATCGTAGATGTTTCTCAAAAGGGTAAACAATCAAGTGGAAGCATATGGTTAGCCGAATGAAATGGAGGTGACGGAAGGAACACAACCAAAGTTCACATAGGGCAGATAGCAAAGCGATCACAAAGGTTATTTACCAAAGGCGGGTTTATTCTTTAATGAGCTTGAACCTTGTGCCAACATGTGCTTAGTGCAGGTTGATTTTTTAATGAGCTTGAACCTTTCGGGAACATTGCTCTTACCAATCTTTTGATAATGTCTCTTGGTAGATTTATTTTTTAATGAGATTGATCACTACTGTAACATGTGCTCATGAACTTTGTATGTAAGCTAGAAATGACTGAGCTACGAGGTTAAAGGGTTAAGAACCTACAAAATAAGAAAATCAAAGGTTGTTTTTCACTTGCATGCAAAGGTTTGCATGCCCCAAGGTCTTTCAGTAAAAGGAGAGTTTCCAGGTTATCAAATGGAAGTCCTTGTGGTTAGGCAGGATCATTTCTGTTGGGAGACAAAAACTCTTCCTTTGCGATGTCCATTGAAATAGACAAAGGTGATTGATGTGAGCTTTAAATCACATAATGTACGAAGGTGAATGCTGTGAGCTTCACAATCGTACAAAGGAAATAATCACGTCAAACTAATCACATATCCTATACGGGGATGTTATTCGGTCCAAGTATTATGACCTTTCAAGAAAATCTCTCTTTTCCTTTGGGTTCATATGTCAAAGCAAACTAGGGTGCATGCCCCCTAATCTTCATCACACTCACTGAACTACTCGTGGTAATTAGGTGGATGGGAAGAAGATTGAAGAGACCTTGTTGATGCGAAGAGACCATTTAGGGATGATGGTTGATTTATAGCTGTGTTTGAACCAGGAAATGAAAGTTAGTCGACAAGTTGCTCTAGTCTGCCTTCATGTGGAAAACGGATCACTCGAAAGAATGTGGAAACAATGGCTTCCATGCTATACATATAATCATGTCCAAGGAGTAGATTGTAATCTAGTGGACCTTGGACTACCATCATGTTCAAATAAACGGTTTTCTTTCTCAAAGTTATCGGTAACTTTGGAAGGATCCCTAATGGTCGACTGGTTCCTTTACTGAAGCCCGACAAATTTTGTTTTTCAGGAAAAAGCTATGGTGAACCAAGCCCTTTCCACGCATTTGAGGAAGGGATACTCACCAAAGCCCCTTCATCTATGATTGTTCCAGACATGATCATTTTGTAAACTTGTACTATGATTCGGAATGGTACATTAGATGGAAGGTGAGGTTTCGCTAGTTGATTCCAATCAAAGAAAATGACTAGACTGCTCGGAGGAGATACCGGATAAATATCCAGATAAGTTTCATGAACTAGGGGGACTCTTCCTATTGTGAAGGAATGGGCGGATTTTCCCCAAGTTCATTAGACTCTATATCGACAAAAGAATTTGAATGTTGTCGTTCTCATCCTCTTTGGAAACTATATCATCTGAAGGCAAGACTGGGTCGACTGCCATCTCGACCAGTTGACTTTGATCCGGTATGGACTCAGAATGTTCACTTTCAATGATAGGTGATTCGATCGACAATTGAGTTATGTCAATCAGGTTTTCAACTAGCGAAGGACTTGGTAAGAGTTTCTTGTATCCAGGTGGAAGTTGCTGTGGTGAAGTAGGATGGTTATCCAAAATGCTTTTGGCTTCATCTAGAAAAGGACAACAATGAAGAGTATGATCACCTTCACATAACCTACATGGAACTCTAACTTTTCCTTTTTGTCTGTTGACTTCGTTCTCACTAGTTGATGGTGTGCTATCAACCTGACTGTCAGGGGTTGATGACACCGAATGGTGCAACTGGGGAGACCATTCCCTCAAGATCCGCAGGATGCAAGGGCAATCTCGATGGTAATGTCTCTCCTTGCAGATTACACATGGAGTTTTTGGTTTGGAAACTTTAGTGTGTGGATTTTCGCCAGACGATGCATTGGTGTTCCCTTGTTTAGCTGGCTTCTTCTTCTTCTCCTTCCCTTTATTTTTCTTCTCAACTACTTGGTTTTTAGTGTCACTAATTTCACCAAGCGAAGAGGAAGAAAGGGAAGGAGAAACAAACGAAGTAGAAGGTGAAGGGGTAACTTCAGTATCATCTGGTTGCTGATTATATTGTTAAGGAATTGCGGTGTTTTGAACGACAGAGGTCGAGAAAATCCATACCGGCAGGCCGATTGTGATTCTTGGAAGGGACAATGTAGCCATATATGGAGAACCAATATCTCCCCAAGAGAAGAAAGGACTAGGATTCCCTCAAAGGGGGATTCCTTGATTGGTAGACACCATTATCTCAACCTTAGATCAACGTAGGAACAAGGATGTTATTCCGTTTAAAATAAATTTTAAGACACTTTGACGCAACTTGCTTTTTCAATTTTTAAGAGTCGAGAAAAAGCTAAAAGTGACTCTAGTCGCCTTCGATTTTTAATGAGCGTAAAGTGACAAGTGCTCAGATGGACCTTTTCTTTTAAGGAGTCGAAAAGGAATGAAAGTGACTGCTCTGGAAGTCTAGATAGAGGGTTTACCAAATCAATCATAAAACTACAAAACACACCTTGGTGGTAAATGATAGAGAAATTACCAAGGACTTATGTATGATAGTCAATCTTCCCGAATGTTGTGTTCAGTGCATTACAATCGATAGGGGGCAAACACAGCTTCCTAAGGATAAAGGATATCAGCCTATTGTGGTCTCCCAATATATACTCGACGGTACGGGGAGCACAAGTCCGTACTGGCACTTGTCGTATCAAAGAGGAGGAATCATCCAACCTTTGATGAAAAAGATAGTTACCAAGTTTTACGATGCCGAAACACGTCTCTAGCCTAAACTTCTAGATGGGTTGTGTTAGATTCCAAAGTGTTTTTATGTTCATTGAGGTTTATTTTAGAGTTGATATTGCTTAGAAGTTTTTCTTTCCAGGTTCACCGCGTGATGTAGATGTGAAATTCCTAAATATGTAATCTAAAATGATAAACAGTCGTTTATGTTATTTTAGCAATTAAAATCCTAGCTATAAAGGAAAGAAGATAATGATTTTCTTTCAGCAGAGAGCATAGAGCACATACTAAATGCACTTTCCTAAATCAAATTTCGCAAGCAGTCAAAATGCAAATGCACATGCATGTATTTGTTTTCTGCTTTCTTAATGTGTGAATGACAAAAAGGAAAGCTAAGTACAGATCTGAACTATCTTCTTTCAAAGCGACAGTACTAACAATTTTTCTTTTTCAAAACGAAAGGAAGACTTAGACGACACTTTTTGATTTCCAAATGAAAACTATTTTCGACACCTGAAATACTAATAATTTCAAAATCAAGTACAATGACAAAATTACAATCATTTATCTAGAAGAGGAAGACTTTACGACACTCTTCTTTTGATTCAGAATGACAATTATGACACTTGCATCAAAAAACGACAATTCGATTAGGCTACTTTCGACAAAGGAAGATTGTAAATGATTGATAAATACACAAAAACATTTACAATTCCTAACTGATGGAGGCTGAAATAATGTGAAGGAAGATGGTTACAACAAGAAGGTATTGATCATGAACAACAAAACTACTGGATAAAGTTGAAAACAAAGTGAAAACCAAATTTCAGAGAAGAAAAAAACAGTTCACTCAATCATCGCACTTACAACACATGGAAACAAGGATGCATCTCACCTGTAACACACGGGAGGTGTGATGCATCCAGGTTGCACATTTACAGACAGTGTGATGGGCTAGGGAGCAAAATTGAGCTTGGTTTTTGCTCAAAACTTGCAGCTAAGTTCAGTTTTTTAGGCTGAGTAATGATGGACAGTAAACACAACGCATAAGGGTAGAATCTAATGAGGTTCTGAGCTACCACAAGGGCACTTAGGATGCTTTGTAAGTCAGATGTTCAGTTCATAAACCAACCCAAAGATTGACTGAAGCATTGTTTATCTACTTCGCAATTGCATAGCAAAGGCATTTCGAAGGCTAGCTGGCTAACTTCAGGCTCCGTCTGTAGTTTATAAAGAAAACAATAAACAAACAAAATAAACTATTTGTTCCCCAGTGGAGTCGCCATTTTTTTCAGGGAAAACTAGTGTCGATTTGAACTTCTAGTCCCACTAAGATGGGTAGCTATCTTAGAAACAAACAATGAAAGAGTTTCGAGAGTTCCTTTAATTGTGATAGATGGAAGAGAAGAAAACAGGACCAACCTTGATCTTCTGCTTTGATCCTAGCTTGATTTCTCCTTTCATTGATAGAATTTTCCACTCCTCTCCTACTTGTCCCGCTTCAAAGAGTACCTATAGATTCAAAGTAACAGCAAACTATTAAAGCATCTCTATCTAAAACATCATAAACAATGTGAAATCAAAAACACATTGACCATACAATTGCATTCATGAACAATAAGATTCACAAATACAAGATTATATGGAGGAAAACTCAAAGAACTTTATTAATAGTAATTTAAGAGAGGATTACAACCCAGCTGTCTGATCCAGCATCATCCTCCCAGTTGTAGAAGCCCTCTTCACCTCATGAACAAGCAAATCACCCAACAATGCAATGTCTCTTCTCACCAACAAACCAACAACACTTGCTTACAAAATACAAAATTTCAGCCTCTAGATCTCTCAGATGAGGGATCCATTTATAGATGTCTTGCAAGGGTGTGAGTCAGCTCTGGGTTTTCAATTAGTGTCATTTCACTGATAGTTCTTGGTTCCACTTGGAGATTTCATGATCTCTTACTCATCCCTGGGCGAATTCGAGGCAAGTGTCACAGGAGAAGTTTCTAGAAGATTCCATGATCATCCACCTTGCAAAATATCTCTGCCACTTATCTATTCTTGCTCATCGTACCCCACAAAAGGCCATTTGAGTATGCATCACACCTGGCCAGTTAGGCAGTCAGTATGCATCACACCTTTCCCATGGAGCAGTCTATATGGTCCAATTTTGGCTAGTTTTGAGTAGTTTTTCAGGTGGAACTTCTGGGAAATGATGTAATCAGTTGACCATGATCCTTTAGGGTGTGAAACAACACTTTTAGGGACTTAAGGAGCCCTTAGTTTATGTACATATGAGTTTGGGGTTGCAGTTCCCAAATATGTATATAACATTTGGGGAGGAAACATTTACATATATCAGAGTATATGGAAGCATTGCCTCACTGCATGTCCTCCCATACTACGTCCCCAACAAATTGATGGCTAGAGAGATAGCCTACTAGACAACAAGTGAGGGTGGGCTGAGCAAAGGATTAAAGGAAGCGAAAAAAGGCATTTGGCCTACATTTCTGTTGCAGTTTGGATAATTTGCACTGCACGATCTTAGGCATGCATTCAAAGAAGCGGAGATCATGAAATCTCTAAAATTACCTAAATTTCCAGGAAGGTAGTATGACCCAAATGGCACTACCAAAGACTTCACTACCATGGTGAAATTGAAGGTATTTAGCCATGAGGAAGATGCATTTGATGACGTCTTCCTACAAAAATAAACATTCACAAATGTGAAGCACATGGCATGATTACTTTTTGACCTAGAAGATCTTGAAGCCTTTCATGAATACAAAAAAAGGAGATTGTTAAAGGTACCATTGGACCAATTACAAATTGAGCCAATAAGGGAGCCAACTCCTAGCGTAAGCCTAAAAGAGAGCTCCAGAAAAAATTCTAAATATGGTTCTGAATCAGAGTCCCAAGAGAAGTCTACTAAGGAGTCAAAGAACTCAGAGAAACAGTCATAGAATGGGGGAAGTAAAAGTAAGGAATCAGAAAAGGATACAGTGAAATCTATAGAAAAGCAACTGAGCAAACCTTAGCTAAAAACATGCTGAAATTCACTCCACCTCCACCCAATAAACGAAACCCCCCGTGATTGATTTAGAGAAAGAATGGGAGAATTTTAATAAAAAGCTCCATATAGAGGGACAAGCACCTGAGCCACAGACTCCACAACACAAAGCAACTCAAGAAATTATAGTAGAGAAAACTGTAAGTACTCAAGAGGTAGAGCACATTCCTGCCACTCCTACCTCTAAAATTGTTTTGAGAATTGAGGAGATTCCTCCTTTAGATGTGTTCTATAGCCCAACCCACAAAGCTATCATCAAAAGGCAAAGAAAGAAGAGGAATTTGGATGCTACAGTTGCTACTACTCCTGATAATGAACCAATGGATATTGTCTGGAAATATTCACCCATCGACCCATCTGAGAACCTTACTAGACTATCGCAATTTGCAGGAGCCTATGCTACAGCGACTATTGATAAAGCAACAGAGGTACAAATGTTGCTCAGAGAAAAGGAAAATAAAATTTTGTTGTTGGAACAACAATTAGAGCAAGAAAATATAACCAACAAGTGGAATTGCAGATAGCTGAGCTCCAGCAAGAATTCGAGCAGATGCAAATAAAACATCAAACTAGCTTAGCAGAAAAGGAAGTGCAGATACAAGAAATAATAGATAAGTGTAAGGACAGTCTGAATATTCATCAGTTTATAATTGAAGCGCTTAGCCTTAACTCCCAGCTAATGCACCAAAAAGAAATTCTATGCGAGAAGGTCTCGTAGTTGAATCCTTATTGTGAGACTAGTGACAAGTTAACGAGCCAAGTCGTTGACATGAGACTCGAATATGATGAAGTCTTAAAATGAGTTTTTGACTTCATCACCTGGCAGAATTTAGAGGATGGGAGGAAGGCTGATTTTCCTACACTAGAAGAGTCACATAAATAAATTCTATTTGCAGACTGGGATTCTCAGCTTAGACAAGCAGAAAAGGCAACAACAGTCGCAGCAGTAGCAGCAAACAGTGTTATTGAAAACATTAATGAAAATTTACACAGCGCAAAATTGGTGGCAGAGTCTATACCAGGTGTTCTTCCGATTGTAAAACAGCTTGAACAACAGTAGAGGCAAGCAACAGGGGAAAAATAGGAAGCAATTAGGCAAATGACCAGGTTAAATTGGGAAGCATGCAATATTTAGTTAAACCTTATAGCCAATGGATGACCCTGCGATGCCTAACCTCTTCCACACAGAAAATGATGCCAGCACTGACCGATGCCATGTTCACTGGGCAATTGAAATCTGTAATCGGCCGACTGACACAGCTCAAACTAATGATGGACATTTGCGATCTCAAAGATCAAATGCAAAGGAGTTAGTCACCATGTTTTATTTCTATTTTTGTTTTGTTTTGCATAATTTGAGGAAGGTTGTTTAAACCTCCTTGACTATTTTTGTAATAATCTATTCTTAGGATTTATAATTTAGTATTTAAACCCCTCTCATGCATTTAGAGAGGAGTCCAAATTTTTTATCAAAAACAATATTCAAAACATGCACTTATGTCCCTTTGAGGAAGTTCTGGTGAAATGAATGGAACGGGATTTATTTTCATTTTATCTGGCATATTCTACTAAAATTGCACTTTTGAGCTCTTAGATGGTGTTGGATTGATTGGAAGTAGGTTGATATTGTTGAAAGACATGAGTAGAACTTATTACAAATGGTACTTTTATCTTGTGATTTTGTTTTATTTATGTATTAAGAAATAACTTTTTCTTCAAATTGTTTATGTATGAAAGTTTAAAGCATGGTTACCATTATTGCACTTTTGTATGGTGATGGCCTAAATTTTATGTTGAATATGTGAATAATTTCTTATGCGATATATCTTTCACAATCGTTTCAGCTAACTATTTATCTGAAACTATTATTGTTAAAACGATTTCACTTCTTATTGTAGTTGAATGATCTTTATTACCAATTGCTTTAGGACATTATTGTAGAGCGCATGTTTCAATTAAATTCCCGAGTATAGTCATAGCTAGATAGTGTTTAAATTAGGATATATGCATGTGATTATTAGTTTATATTAGATTACTTTTAGCTTAAACATTCCTCCAAACTATCATATATCACCCCATCAACACTATCATAATTTATATTGGGAAACTGGTCCCATTATCCCCAGTCGAAGCCACTACACCAAACAGAAAAGGAGCTGCCAACCAAGGTTCGGACCGGGTGGTTTTCCCCCATGTTGTAAGCAATGATTTTCGAGGCTTCAACATTTTGGTGCTAGAAGGAGGGCCTGACTGTGAATGGAAAGTAAATCCAAATTAACAGGCCATTCTAAGAGTAAAACTCCCTCACCATCACCTCCAACTTCTCAATCGCATTCCAAATCTCCTAATCCTAAGCGAGAAGTTGTAAAAACAACTACAGAGCCCATTGCTGAAATCCCATAGAAGCCAGATCATTCCTATTCTACTGAAGCCCTTGAAGTCCAATCTTTGATTCATAAATTACAGGGGATTTCGATATCTGAAGAGGAATCTAAGTTATCCCAAGATAGTGTTACCTCTTAATTTACCCCATCTCAATGGTAAAATAGAGCACGAAGAGAAAAGTTTGGAATCTCACCATTTGAATTCCGTCTAGCAAGCCTTAAGAAAGATAAGAGGACACCATTTGAATCTCATAGTGAGGTTCTTTCATCAACACAACCATTGTCTTCATTCATTCCATCCATATCATTACAAGACCAATCATCCACCTCAACACTTCAGATCGTGATTCACACAAGTACTGGAACTCCATCTTCCTCTACACAATCACCTTCAACCACTGCAACATATTCCTCTTCTCGCATACCAACAATCACTCAACCTCCTCAAAGGCCATGGAAAGATCTAGGAGCTATTAGGATGGTTGCACCTTTACATCTTTTTCCAGCCCATCCATAGAAATGGTTACCAAAGTTCAATCCTGATAATGGCCTATTGGCTGAGGAACACATAAACAATTTTATGTTGTCCATTAACTTGAATGAAGTAGTAGAAGATGCAGTTGTAAGATTATTTTCATATACTTTGCAAGGAGTAGCTGGATCATGGTACTTCTCATTACCATCAGGTTCTATTAGTAGTTGGGATGCTTTTCAAGAGCAATTCTTAACTAAATTTGGATATGATAGATCCATGGCTACCCTAATCAATGACCTCTCCAATTTGAAAGCTGAACCTAAAGAACCAATAAAAGACTTCAACTCTCGCTTCAATAAATTATTGAATAAGATACCAGCGGCATCTAAGCCCAACGATGAGGTCCAAAATGAGTGGTATATTTCTTCTCTCCCTTCAAACACAACTATTTTTGTCGATAGAGCTGCCAAACCAACTTTGGCATAAAATATGAAAGAAGCATTAGTTTTAGAAAAACGCATTCTAGTTGTAGATAAGAAAAACGTATTAGAAGAAAGAAAATCCAAGAAAGTGAATTTTAGGGATGAACCCAAGAAAAAACTACCAAAAGATCCTTTTGATCTTGAAGGTTTACAAAAAGTCCTCAAAACCATGTCTAATGAAATGGTTGATATTAGAAAACAAGTAGCAGAGACTTCCTTTAAGAAATATTTTAGACCATTTAAAAGGAATTCCCCTGTTGATCCTAAACCTCCAAATGCTATATCAAATGTTGAATCAGATGGAGAGGAAGATGAAGTTTCAAAAAATGAAGAGAAAACAGATGATGAAGAAGTGGCAAGTTGCAAGGAATGTGGGATTTTATACTTCCCAACGAAGAAACACAAGAAACTTCCTGTTGCCACCCAAATTAAAAACCTGATGATTTTCCACGAAAAAATCCAAAGTAGGAGGCTTCAACACCACCTCCTAGGGACAAAACAATAGGTAAGAAATCTTCACCAAAATCCACTCAAACTACTCCTTCTCAATTAAATTCTTCACCTTCAACTAAAACCCTGATAGTATCTGATGAAATGGAATATAATATTGTTGATGATATGAAAAAGACTAGGGCAAACATCACCTTTCATGAGCTTAGCAAGTTGAAACATCAAGAGAATCTACTCCTTAAGGAACTCAAAGCAATACCTACTTCACCTCTTCCTGCTACTGTGATCTCACAAGCTACCCAAGAAATGGGAAGACCCCCTAGCACCTCTTTAAATGAAATTGATTCAACCGAAATTACTCTTATTGGAGGAAGATCCAAATCCCATACTCCTCCATTTCTCCTTACTTTTGAAATTTTTAATAGAAACTTACACAACTATTTAGTTGATTCAGGAGCTTCATCTAACATTTTACCTAGAACAGTTTGTGTAAAGTTGAATGTTCAGCCTCAAAAATCTGATGTACACATTGTACAGTTAGATCAATCTCAAGTCAAAGTTGTTGGGGAACTTAATCAAGTTACTATCAGACTCTCGTCAAACCCCAAATTTTGTCAAGTCATTGACATTCTTGTAACTAATATTCCTGATTTCTATGGCTTAATCCTTAGTAGAGACTAGTCATAAGAGCTCCATGGTTATTCCGCGACTGACTGGTCTCACATGTGGCTTCCCTATAATGGAAAGCCAAATCAAATAAGGGTTGATCGCAAAAAACATCAAAAGTACATAGTCACAGAGCTAGAAGGAGAAAATGAACCAGTTGTGTATAACAACAATATCTTCAGAAACTACTCAGTAGAATCATTTCTAGGAAATTTTAACGCTTATACTTCACCTTTCTTGGAAAACTATGTTGTATCTCAAGTTGAAAACTTTTCCCAAATAGATACTTCTAACTATGTAAATTTTGTAGATAAACCTGTAGTTAGTTCTTTATTTTGGAAATTATTTTTTGATGGATCTAAATCCAATGATGGAGTAGGAGCAGGATGCATATTAGTTAGCCTAAAAGGGGAAAAGACTATGTTAGCATGCATACTTCAATTTGATTGCATAAAAAACACTACTGAATATGAAGCATTAGTTCAAGGTTTGTATAAATTCATTGGCCTTAATATCAAACACCTCCAAGTGTTTGGAGATTCAGAAATTCTGATAAAGTGGGTAAGAAATACTATACACTGTTTGTCTAGACATTCGAAACACTATCAGTCATTAGTTCAAGATCTGACTTCCCACTTTACAATGTTTAATATTTCCCCTATTCCGAGACTCCAAAACACAAGCGCCGATGTCTTAGCTAATGTGGCTTCCAAGCTTATTCCACCAAAAGATTATAGCCCTGATCGCTTTTCTATTAAATTTATTTTTAGGCCTTCTATACCCCACAATATCACCAACTGGAGAGTCTTTAATAACAATCCAGACATCATAATTTTTTTGACATCAAAAGGCTCTTATGATGACCAGATAGTTGACGAAGACCAACATGACCAGATAGTAGGAAACAACCAATAATGCTATACCAAAATCTGTGGTTATGTTGGAAGATTTATATGACCTCAAGGACAGATTCAAAGGACCCCCCAATTCAAAACTTCAGAGTTCAACTCTGAGGTTTGAATTGGTTAACCTAATAACTAACCTTAAACCTCAAAATATTAATCTGGGCCTCGGACTTACGTCAAATGACAAATCAGCCTTTATACTTTTGTTGAAGAAATATAATAATGTATTTGCATGGAACTATGAAGATCTTAAAATGTATGACACTTCTATTATTCAACATACTATCCCCATGAAATCTGATGAAAAACCTATTCAGCAGAAATTAAGAAAAATCCATCCTAATTTAAAAAATCAGATTAAATCTAAATTGAACAAACTGCTAAAAGCCAATATTATTTTCCCTGTCAGACATTCCAGGTGGGTCTCCAATCTTGTCCCAATCAGAAAGAATAACAGTGATATTCAGATATGTATAGAATTACACAATCTCAACAAAGCATGTCAGAAGGACAACTTTCCATTGCCTCCTATGGAACAGATATTGCAATCAGTTGTAGGATCATAACTAATGTCTTTCCTAGATGGATTCTTAGGTTATAATCATATCCTAGTACATCTAGATGACCAGCTGAAAACTACATTCAGGACAAAATGGGGCACTTATGCTTATCAAAAGATGCCATTTGGACTAATTAATGCTGGTGCTACTTTCCAAAGAGCCATGGACATAGCCTTCAAAGGTTTAGTAAACAAATCAGTAGTAATCTACTTAGACGATATAACTGTATATTCCAAAAAGCGCAGTAATCATCTGAGAGATTTAAAACAAATCTTTGAGCATTGTCAAAGGTATGGAATTTCTCTTAATCCTAAGAAATCTTTCTTCACATTAAGTGAAGGAAAACTCCTTGGATTCATTGTATCCAAAGTAGGGATTCACATTGACCCTGATAGAATAAGAGAAATCTATGAAATTCCTTTACCTCATAACAAAAAATCAATGTAATATTTCCTAAGTCGGATAAATTTTGTTAAAATATTTGTCCCTGACATCTCACAAATTGTTTTACCTCTTCAAGCTATGATGAAAAAAAAAGGACTTTTTTTAGAGGGGACACACAAAACATGAAGCCTTCGATTTGATTAAACAAGCAATCATTTAATGCTCCCTCTTTAGCAACTCTTAATTTTTCAAATTAGTTCATTCTATATACTTTCATTTCCGAGAAATCATATGTAGCCATATTGACAGAAGTCAATGAAGAAAAAATTGAAGCCCCAATCTCTTTATTTAGCTCCAATTTGCAGGGTGTTGAATTGAATTACTCAGATGTGAAAAACAAGCTTTTGTTGTTTTCAAATCAATAAAACACTTCAGACCTTTTCTCCTCAAGACCCACACTAAAGTAATAGTGTCATTCTCAACAATGAGAAATTTTTTGATACAAAGGGATGTAGGTGAGAAGAGATCAAATTGGGTGACGGCTCTACTAGAATATGACATTGAAATTAGGCCAGCGAAAATTGTAAAAGGTCAAGGTTTTTTCAGGATGTTAGCAAGAGCATCTAATTTATCAACCTTACAAGACTCAGGTGATGATCTACAAGTCTATGAGGTAAGCCTTAATGACATTGAGTCAAGTTATGATGATATCATATTTTACTTAAGAAATGGATATGCCCCAACGCAATTAAATTATAAGAAGAGAAGGGCCTTGAGGCTAAAAGCTAGACAATATCAAATTGTCAATGATGTGTTGTTTAGAATAAATTATGATTTTGTTTTACTTAGATGTCTTGAAAAATATGAGTTAGAAAAGGTGTTGTAGGAACTCCATGATGGACCAACTGGTGGAAATTTTGGAGGAGATACCACCACACATAAAATCCTGCATTGGTTATTACTGGCCAACATTATTCAAGGATACACAAAGTTATGTAAGGAGATGTAAAGTTTGTCAAACAGATACTGGAAGATAGAGAAAACTCGGTTTACCATTACATCCAGTCAATATTTAACAACCATTTGAGCAATGGGGATTGTACATAATATATGAGATTGTTCCTCATTCTTCTAAGCAGCATAGATATATCCTTACAACAACTGATTACTTCACAAAATTGGTGGAAGCCATTCCACTCAAGGTAGCCAATTCTAAAAACATCATTGAATTCATTGATCAAATTATCATTACCAGATTTGTTTTGCCATCTGCCCTGATGTTTGATAATGCATCTTATTTTTCAGGCAATGTTATGACAGAATTTTCTCTTAAAAGAGGTTTTAAGCTTAAATACTCTACTAACTATTATCCACAGGGAAATGGGTTAGTTGAATCTACAAACAAAAATCTCATAAGGATTATTAAATGAACTATTGACCAAAGTTAGAAGAACTGGCATAATTCCTTAATATTTTCTCTATGGGCAGATTTAATAACTCAGAAGGCCTCCATTGGCACTTCTCCTTTTAATTTGGTGTATGGGGAAGAAGTTGTCCTACCTACAAATATAGCTATTCCCTCTCTATCTCTAGTTCAGTTCATTGAAGAAACTGCTTCCTCTTCTATGTAAGTTAGACAGTTACAAATCCTTAATCTCGAAGAGGAAAGGGAAAAGGCTAGAATCACACACGCACATCATCAACAGTCAGTCAAAGCTTCCTTTGATTCAAATTTTGAAAGTTCAAAATATTTTCAACTCAGAGACTTAGTATTGAAATGGCATAAAGCCCAAGAGGAAAAAGGTAAGCATACCAAGTTCCAACAAATGTGGTTTGGCATGTTTCAGATTGTGGAACAAATAGGCCCATCAACCTTTTTATTGTAGGATTTATCAAGCAAGAGAGAATCTCTACCTGTTAATGGGCTGATCTTAAAGAAATATTTTCCATAGAAGATTATCTCTTCTATTTAATTTATATTATTACCTTTATTTTATTTTTCTAGAAAGAATAATACAAGTTGAAGAACATTTACTTTTGGCTTTACAAATAATAGTCTCTTTTTTATTTTTGACTTTTCGCTTGTATAAGTAAAGATTGTTATGAAAATGACTTTCACACATAAAACATAGGGTTAAGTTTTGTTGCTCTAAAATTGCTTGTTCTCTGCCAAAATTATTTTATCTTTGATGAAACTTAACTTTAGAAACGAACCTTGCCTCTACATCAGTCAAGAAAAGTATCAATAACAAAGCAAAGTCTCTCTACAGAAAAGCATATTTAAACTCTACAATTGTCATCTAGAAGCTCTTAAGGAGCCAATGATTCTCCCCATCTATTCAGTTTACATTTTTAGAGTGTAATTCTAAAATATACTTCAACTTAAAGGATAAGAGGTCTGATCAAGAGTCGGATTACCATGATCATAACGTTATAACTAGCTGACATTACCAATACTGCATATCAAAACAGGGTAATGGCTTGAGATTGTATTGGTCAAAATACAAGGGGTCTCATTAAGAGTCAGCTTGTTTAGTTAAGTTCTAATCAAGTGAATGGCATTGTCATATTTGGTCACCAAACCAAGAAATTGTCCTTTAAGGGGTAAAAGATGAAATTTTGAAGAAAAAAGAATTATTTCAAAAAATAAAAAGGCAATAAGTATATAAATATGAGCTTATCTTTAAAAATTGTATTCTGACCTAGGTGGGATATTGAATCATTGCTGGTTAAAAGGTAACCTTGTCGAGGCTATGAATGTCTACTGGCAGTAGAGGCTCTACCTATGACAACTGAGTATACCAAAAACTGATCTGTGAAGAGCCTCCCTGTTTTTATCTTTAAAACCAAGTAATGATTGATGTAGACAAAGTGACTTTCTTATGAGAAGAGGATAATCAAAAGAATGATAGTTAAGTGGATGTTGTTTTATTATTCAAAGAGCAGTATTACTTACCTTATATTTCATGTAATTTTTATTTTCTAAACCATCTTTATTTTGGAAGTTTTTAGAAATTTCAAAAAACTCTCAGAGATAACTGGTTCTTCCAAGTGAATCGCCAATTGTTGTGCTATTCAAAAACCCCCATTTGTTAATAGTAGTAGCCAATAGTACATTTATAAATGGGGACCCTTTAAAAAATCCTTCCAAAAATAATTTTAGCATTTAGACATTTTCCTTATTAAATTTTGGAATAAAACAAGATATCAATCAAATACCTTTTCAAAAACTAGTAAATGTCTGCCTTTCCCGCATATCGCATGACCAAGCGTGATTGAAAGCCTTGCTAATCCAGAAAATCTAGTGAAAATTGATCAAAAGAGGACTCCACACTAAAACACTCTGAAACTAGTATGTTTCTTATATAAACTAAGTCCTAAGACATTTCTTGTCAAAACTAAGACCCACATCACATATCGCTATTTTTAGAAGGCGCACCTTAATGAGTTATCTTAAAATGTGCAAGATACAAAATTATGATGACAGCATTTCCCCTATCGTATAGCATTTCGAACATTTAAAAGAACACCGCAAACTTACCATCCGTCGAAATTGCAAAATGCGATTAAGACCAGACCCACTCTCGAGATAATTTACAAACGAGTATCTAGGTTCGCTTCTTAATAAAAGGGGATTTACACAAGAAAATCTGACAAATGAGCTATGTTTTGGAAACAATAGTAAGTGGCTTGCATCTCACGTCTTGCAGAAACAAAAGAAACGATAAGGAAAGCATACAAACATAATGCGATAATGTGATCTGCGATATTTCTTCGCAAATCACAAAATCGGAATTTTCACAATTTAAAGGCTTGCCACTCTAGAAGCTTCCTTCCCGACTTACAATGTGGACATTAATGAGAAATAAAGCTAAGAGATAACGAACCATTAGTGGGAATTTAATAAAGGTTAATGGCATTTATATGTGAAAATTCGTTCAACGTAATACATATCTTCTCACTTGCGTTCTAATAAAAATCCTTTCTTATCACCTTTCGAGTTATCTATATTATTCCATATTACATTCATTTTTACTCTATATATCCGATAGTTGTTTTTTTTCTCCATTTTTAGGAAAAATCTACAGAAGGAGTCTTTGAGAGCAACGGCAAAGAAGGGCAAGGCAATTGTATCTCAGAAATCAGAAATGACTCCTTTATTCACAAATACCACATGCAACAGAGGAGGAGGAACCTCTACGTGTGAAACCATGTATGATTTATTACAAGAAGATGAACCAAGACCTCTGGAAACAAAGGTCACAACTGACGGTCGTGTTTCCTTAGATGCCTCCATTTTTTAGACGACATGCTCATTTATGCATCGCATAGCCACGTGCCCAAAGATAATCCCTTATACAGATATGGTCAAGTGGATTATTGATGAGGCCGATATCTCAGACAGAGAATTTAAGAATAGCAGCCAAGAGGTTATGGGATCTTTTTCACCAGATAGCCTACGACTTATGTAGAACCTACTAGATCCCTAAACGCTCTACAACAAACAGTTTCATAAGAACTTTTTCAAAGAGAACGAATACCCAGCAGATGTCACCTGGACCTAGTTGAATAATGAGGTCAAGATCAAAAATGACAAAGCAGGTATGTACTCTACTACATCTATTTCTCCTTCCCATAGTTTTGCAACATCCATTCTATGTAGGATGTTTGGAAAGCCCGATACCACTAAATTTTCCCCAGAATGGTTGCCATTAATAGATGTAGTCATAAACACAACCATAATGAATTGGGCCCAAATTTTGTCTGATAATTTAGTAAAGGCAATAATGGGTTATAGGATAAAAATGAGTATATCTTTGAGGGTTTACCCTCCATTTTTTATGAGTGCCTATGTGATGGATGCAATCTATTTTGGTTCAAAATTTCCTATCATGGGATGGAAGTGGACTATGAAGGATCCACTTCTCATTCATATATATCATAATGATATGTGGGAGTCTCATTTTCACCCCCATTTTTACAAAAAAAATTCATGGAGTCATGTTGCCTATCCATAAACAAGTTTACAACCAAACTGCCCCTAGGTTCTCTAAGGAAGTCGAAGTAGATATCCTCCCAGTGGCCAGATGGTTTGGGGAGGAAACATTCACATATATAGAGTATTTTGGAGCATTTCCTCACTACATGTCCTCCCATACTATGTCCCCGACAAATTGATGGCTAGAGAGATACCCTACCAGACAGCAAGTGAGGGTGGGTTGAGCAAAGGATTAAAGGAAGTGAAAAAGGCCATTTGGCCTACATTTCCGTTGCAGTGTGGAGCATTTTCACTGCACGATCTTGGGCATGCATTCAAAGAAGTGGAGATCATGAAATCTCTAAAATTACCTAAATTCCCAGGAAGGCAGTATGACCCAAATGGCACTGCCAAAGACTTCACTACCATGGTGAAAGTGAAGGTATTCAGTCATGAGGAAGATGCATTTGATGACATCTTCCTACAGAAAGAAACATTCACAGATGTGAAGCACATGGCATCATTACTTTTTGACCCAGAAGATCTTGAAGCCTTTCATGAATACAAAGAAAGGAGATTGTTAAAGGTCCCATTGGACCAATTATAGATTGAGCCAATAAGGGAGCCAACTCCCAACATAAACCTAGAAGAGAGCTCCAGAGAAAACTCTAAAGATGATTCTGAAGTAGAGTCCCAAGAGAAGTCTACCAGGGAGTTAGAGAACTCAGAGCCACAGTCACAGAATGGGGGATGTAAGAGTAAGGAATCAGAAAAGGATACCGCCAAATCTACAGAAAAGGTAGTTGAGCAAACCTCAGCTAAAAAACAAGTTGAAATTCACTCCACCTCCACCCAGTCAACAAAACCCCCGGTGATTGATTTAGAGAAAGAATGGGAGAATTTTAATAAAAATCTCCATACATAGGGACAAGCACCTGAGCCACAGACTCCACAACAGAAAGCAACTCAAAAAGTTATAGTAAAGAAAATTGTAAGTACTCAAGAGGTAGGGCACATTCCTGCCATTCCTACCTCTGAAATTGTTTTGAGAATTGAGAAGATTCTTCCTTTAGATGTGCTCTATATCCCAACCAACAAAGCTATCGTCAAAAGGCAAAGAAAGAAGGGGAAGTTGGATTCTACAGCTGCTACTACTCCTGATAATGAACCAATGGATATTGTCTAGAAATATTCACCCATCGACCCATCTGAGAACCTTACTAGACTGTCGTAGTTTACAGGAGCCTATGCTACAAGGACTATTGATAAAGAAACAGAGGTACAATTGTTGCTTAGAGAAAAGGAAAATAAAATTCTATTGTTGGAACAACAGTTAGAGCAAGAAAAATTTAACCAACAAATGGAATTTCAAATAGCCAAGATCCAGCAAGAATTCGAGCAGATGCAAATAAAACATCAAGCCATCTTAGCAGAAAAGGAAGCGCATATACAAGAAATAATAGATAAGTATAAGGATAGTCTGAATATTGACCAATTTATAATTGATGCACTCAGCCTTAACTCCCAGCTAATGCACCAAAAAGAAATTCTATGCCAAAAGGTCTCGCAGTTGAATCCTTATTGTGAGACTAGTGACAAGTTAACGAGTCAAGTTGTTGATATGAGACTTGAATATGATGAAGTCTTAAAAAGAGTTTCTAACTTCATTACCTGGTAGAATTCAGAGGATGGGAGGAAGGTCGATTTTCCTATACTGGAGGAGTCACATAAATCAATTTTATTTGCAGACTGGGATTCTCGTCTTAGAAAAGAAGAAAATGAAATAGCAGTCACAGCAGCAGCAAAAAATAGTGTTATTGAAAGCATCAATGAAAATTTACACAGTGCAAACCTGGTGGCAGAGTCTATACCAGGTTTTCTTCCGAATGTCAAACAGCTCGAACAATAGTGGAGGCAGGCAATAGGGGAAAAAGAGGAAGCAATTAGGCAAATGACCAGGTTAAATTGGGAAGCATACTGGCAATATTTAGTTAAACCTTACAGCCAGTGGATGACCCTGTGATGCCTAACCTCTTCCACGCAGAAAATGGTGCCAGCACTGACCGATGTCGTGTTCACTGGGTAGTTGAAATCTGCAATCGACCGACCTACACAGCTCAAACTAATGATGGAAATCTGCGATCTAAAATATGAAATGCAAAGGAGTTAGTCACCATGTTGTATTTCTATTTTTGTTTTCTTTTGCATAATTTGAGGAAGGTCATTTAAACCTCCTCAACTATTTTTGTAATAATCTATTCTTAGGATTTATAATTTAGTATTTAAACCCCTCTCATGCATTTAGAGAGGGGTCCAGAAATTTTATCAGAAACAATATTTGAAACATGCACTTATGTCCCTTGAGGAAGTTCTGGTGAACAGAATGGAACGTGATTTATTTTCATTTTATCTGGCTTATTCTACTGAAATTGCACTTTTGTACTCTTAGATGGTGTTGGATTGTTTGGAAGTAGGTCGATATTGCTAAAACACATGAGAAGAACTTATTACAAATGGTACTTTTATCTTGTGAATTTTTTATTTTATTTATGTATTAAGTAATAACTTTTTCTTCAAATTGTTTATGTGTGAAAGTTTAAAGCATGGTTACCATTATTTCACTTTTGTATGGTGATGGCCTAAATTTTAGGCTGAATATGTGAATAATTTCTTATGCGATATATCTTTCACAATCGTTTCAGCTAACTATTTATCCGAAATGATTATTGTTAAAATGATTTCACTTCTTATTGCAGTTGAATGATCTTTATTACCAATTGCTTTAGGACATTATTGTAGATCGCATGTTTCAATTTTATTCTCGGGTATAGTCATAGCTAGATAATGTTTAAATTAGGATATATGCATATGATTATTAGTTTAGATTAGATTACTTTTAGCTTAAACATTCCTCCGAACTATCATATATCACCCCATCAGCACTATCATAATTTATATTGGGAAACTAGTCCCATTATCCCCAGTCGTAGCCACTACACCAAACGGAAAAGGAATTGCCAACCAAGGTCCGAACCGGGTGGTTTCCCCCATGTTGTAAGCAACAATTTTCAAGGCTTCAACAGGAACCTATGTGTTAAAATTCCCCTTTTACAAGCTATCAAGGATGTTCCCATAGACAACAAGTAAATTAAATAGGAATTCCTTAAAAGGCCTAGGAGAAAGAAGAATGGTACTCATAACATAAATATCATAGGATATTTAGTATATCTTATGCTTGGAAGGATGATTTCTCCTAAGAATTTGGATTTAGATAGCGCTATAATATATTTCCACAACAACCAAGCCCCAATCCATAATACCTTCATCTATTTAGGTGTTTCAATCAACACCATGACCAAGGATAAAATGTAGAAATTAAACCAAGATTCAACAAAGAAAACTACTATTGTACTTTAGCTTATTGATAAGTCAACAATATATCCTTAAGGGATGTTATAAGATGTTATGGTATCCATTGATTCTTTGGAGTATCCTACTTATTTTTTAGTGCTTTAAAAAAAGAAAACAATGGTTATCCACTCATTTTGGGAAGGCCTTGGCTAGAAATAGTAGATACTTACATCAATTATAGTGCAAGCAACACGACTGTTACCAATGGCCAGTCCCAAAGACAACTTGTATTTTACCTTTTTGCTCAATCACTGAATAAATAAAAATTTCCAATATGGGTGGAGGAAAAACAAGAATAACAAGATTATATTAATACCTCCACCTATCATGTTTTCACAATTAATAAATTTATAAGCAGTAGATAAGCTAATTGAGATACCTTCATTTATAATTTTCTATCAAATCAATACCCTTTTGCTATTAAGTGGCCTAAATTTTGAATAGCAACATAAATTATTTGGAAATCATAGAAAGTACATTTTGGAATAACTTTTCATTACAATATCTAAAAAACCTAATACCAAAACCATAGAAAATTTTCCCTCTAAAACCTTGAAAATCAACACCAACCTTAATATTGATCAAAAGAAAAAATTTCTAACAAATTTGAAAAATCATGTTACATAATTTCCATGGACTATAAGGAGATGAAGTGCATCCATCCCTCCATTTGTACCCACCAAATTTACAAAAAATAAGATCAAAAACATGTTTGACAACCTTAGAGAAGTATGAATCTTGTAATGAAAGACATCCTAAAAGAAGAACTACAAAAACCCTTAGAGGTTGGGTTCATCCACCCAATACCAAATAGTGAGTGGACATCACCCTTGGTCATTTTCCCTAAGAAGAATGGTAAATGGTGAGTATACGTATAATATAGGAAGCTTAATAAATCCACCATGAAGGATATTTTTTCCTTTACAGTTTATTGACCAACTTTCAAATGTATTTGTTGGAAAATGTAAATAGCTTTTGTCTTCCTAATTATAATTGTACTGATGGCATCATATATTTCATGTAAAAAGCAAAAGAAGAAAAAGGATTTTTTTTTTCAAGCATGGGTTTCATGCTCAAGTCAAATAGTTATTTAGGTAAAGCATGTTCTTCATGCTTCTAGGGTTTATTGAGTCAAAATTTTACTTTTCATAAGTCAATCTATTGTATTCAAGTCAAGTCCCATTTGATCTTTTGAAAGAAGCAAGAAAAATAATTTTCCTCAAGTCAAAATTGTCAATTTTGTCCACACAAGACCAAGTCAGCCTTGAAAGGGACCCATTCGACCTCCTGGATGTGTATAAATATAGTGTAATTCATCCTCATTTGGATCATCACAAGAAAGTTCAATTTATGTGCCAATAAGAGAGAGAAAATCAGTGAAGAATTCAAGTAAAAGAGAAAAAGTCAAAAGAGAGAGCAAGGGTCAAAGGAGGAAGAAATTTTCCACATGTGTGAAGATTATGTCACACGTGCACATGTACAAGTCTATTGTAGAGGGGAATATTTCAAAAGTACTGCAGGTCTGAAAAAATTGTTGCAAGGACCAAAAATCAGAAGTTTGGCTAGATTTGGAAGGTTTTGACTATTGTTAAATTGAGTTGACTTTTACTTGTTGAAGATCTTAGAAGGATGGATGACAGTGGGTCTTGTGGGAGGTCTTGGTCCTAGATTTACGGTCTTATATTTCTCACTTTGATATTATTCTATGATAAGAGAATATTTGGTTGGGTTTTCCCCCTTTGTGGTTTTTCCCTGGCTTGGAGCCTATATTTTTTGTTCATTGTCTTCTTGTGATCTTCATGTTTATGTTTTGGTAATTTGATCTCACTAAAGTTGACAAGCCATGAAGCCAAAATGTTGTTGTAGATTTTTTGCCAAGACTAGCAAGTCATGCAGACGGATAAATTATAGATGATCAATTCCCATATGAAAACTTATTTCCCATATCAATACATAACCCCTATTTTGCTAACATATGCAATTATCTAAAAATATAGAGATTCCCTCTGTAAATTTCCTACAAAGAAAGGTGAAAATTTTTCAAGAAAAGTGCATCTTACTCTTGGATTGCAAGATTTCTATTCAAGCTTTGACTAGATCAAATCTTTAGAAGGTTTGTGAGGGAGGATTTAGTGCATGATATAATCCATCCATGCATGATGAAACATGTAAAAAAAACTTGCAAGCTAAGTACTTCTTTCCTACCCTACATAGGGATGCATACAATTATACTTCTCACTATGATGAATTTTAAAGAATAGGGAAGCGTATTAAAAGAAGTGAGATTCCACTACAACCAAAAGTATCATTAGAACCTTTTGATAAATTGGATATGGAATTTTTGGGACCTATAGATACTCCTTCAAGAAAAAGGAGATATTTCTTCGTCTATATAGATTACTTGAATAAATGGGCTGAGTTCAAGGTAATTAAATTAGTCATAGAACAAAAGGTATTTGAGATTTGAGAGAGAACATCTTCTATAAGTTTGGATTCCCAAGGGAAATAGTTAGTAATCAAGGTACTAAATTCACTTCAAACCTCATTCAAAATATCATGGAGCACCATAGGAAGTCCACTCCTTCCCACCTATAGGTTATTAGACAAGTTGAAGTAACCAATAGGGAGATGGAGAACATTCTCATAAAGAAAGTTGGCTTAAGCAAGAGAGATTGGGCGAATAGATTAAAAAAATAAACATGGGAATATAATACCATATGGGAGACCACCACAGGATTTTTCTCGTATGAGATGATCTATGGTAATAAATCCATGTATCCCATTAATTTTGTGTTAACCACCTTAAGGATAGCTTCTAAGATGGACATGAACTTTTCAAATGTATAGGAAGAATGAAGCAAATAGATTAATGAAATATATGATGATAGAATGAAATCTCTCTTCCAAATAGAGATAGTCCAAATAAAAAGAAAATTTTGTCATGAAAAGTGCATCAAACCTATAATTTTCAAGGAAGGAACCTAAGAATTAGTATATGACTATGAATTCAATGATTTCAAAGGAAAAATCATGACTAGATGGCTTGGACCACACATAGTTGAAAAATTTTAAGATAATGTCTTAGCAAAAAATAGAACCACAGATGAGGAGCAAACCCCATTATTAGGAAATGGTTTTAGACTTAAAATTTTACAAGAAGCCTTTTGCAAAGGAGGAAATTGCAAAATTGGTGAAGAAGTAGGATTTAGATGTGATTGATTGCTCTCAAACCATCTTAATCCTAAAATAATAAAGAAAAAAAATAAAATTCCCAAGTGAAAACCCCAATGGGTCATCTAAGACAAACTTCTAGATGAAATTCTCTTGGGAGGAAACTTTAAGTCTATCAAAAATAAAAAATAAAAAATTATAACAAGAAATCATTTTTAGAATTTCCATAGTAAGATAGTGATGAAAACTAGAATTAATACAACTACCCTAAGAGAAAAAAAAAGGAAAAAAAACATATTTTTCTTTTGCACGTGTCTAGATATATCCATTCAAGCCAATACCTACATAGTAAAATAGCTTTAGTGATCATACAGGAACAACAGATAAATCATAATAAATGCTCAACTTAACTTTAATACAAGAATCCAAAAGCATACCTCTCTGCCTAAACCAACACATCTCTTGTTAAGAGATATTAGTACTTTCCACTTCTCTTCCTTGTCAACATTACCTCTACCTCTATCTCCACTTTCATTTCTTGCCTTCACTTAGTTGAAAATGGACTGCATGCAACCCAGCAAGTTATATAAACCATATCTTCACCAATAATATATCCAGTACCACTCCATACCCCTTTTTTCTCTAATTGACCCTTGTGCACCATTTGGAGAACAAAACCAAAGAACTTTAGTACAACAAACAAATTTTATCGCTAGTAGTAACAACATTAGCAACAATTGAAAGAAATTACATCCATCACCAACAATTAAAGAATTACAGCACAACTATTGTACAGATCATCACAACTTAGAATTCAAATAGCCACCAGCTACTTGGTAAAATGAAAGCATCAATTTCAATCTCCAATTCTATTCCAATTCATTTCATCTTCATTATATCTTACATCACAATTTCAAACATCTTATTATCACAATTACATATTTTTCACGTCATTTTATTCCTTATACCATTCAACCATTAAATACCTTTTCACTCCACACCGTCCATTTTACCCCCATAATACATGTCTTATCATCACACGTTGTCCATTCATCTCTTTACCTCTAGAAATCATCACTCATTTAAGAGCATATATGTAGGATTTTTTCACTAAATCTAGAGATATACAAGAAACCTATGTGATAATTATATTGCAATTATTGGTTATTAATCTACTACCTTTGCAAATTATATGTCTTCTAGAAATTAATTCACAAAAAATAGCAAAGTAAAACACATTTTCAATTTCATAGTGTTAATATTTCACAATGTTCATTGTTGTAACAATCACTTAAACAAATTCTTCTTCTAGTAGAAATCACTTTTCAATTTATTTTCAATCACCCAATAATAAAAAGAAATTGTAAATAGAAAAGTAAACAATATGCACAATAGAAGATAGCCTAGATCAATGAGACACAGAGATTTATGTCAAAGACTAGGGAGAAACCCCACAAGGGGGGAAACCCAACCAAATTTTTATTCTATTAGATGTTCATCAAATGTTCAATACAGATCCATAGTCCAAGTACATCCAACAAACATAATCTAATTCAAAGCCTTGCCTTCCAATTCAACCAATCAAATATGAGAGATAAAAGTCAAATCTAGTCAAATTACCAATTCTATAATTTTGGTCGTGTCAAAGTTAATGGCATCCCTAACTAGTCAAAGTCAATGGTCAACAGTTCTCAGAGAAATTTGGTCAACCATTCAAATAATGTGGCCTCTTCTCCTTAATGAAATGCAATCAAAACAGATCCAAAATTCCTTTAGTAATTTGGTGAAATTCAACATTCAACCTACGGTCAACCCTAGCTTCATATCTGCAATCAAATATGGTCAAAGTGCCCAAAATAATTCGGTCAACACCTCAGTAAATGTGGCATAGAAAAATATATCAGAAATTAGTCAAACCAAGTCAAAGTATCCCCCAAGTCAACACTAGCCAAATAAGGTTGAAAACATAAAGTCAATGCAGTCAAACAGAAGCTTTACTCCTCCTTTCACGCACGTGAACTAGGCCCTTCAATTTGTATATGTGAGTTAGGATGTCAAATTTCTCTATCTAGGCCAAATTGTAATTTTCAAGTTCACTTAGACCAGCATTAAAAATAATATTTTTCCATGAGTAAAAAAAATTTTTCCAAGTGTGAGAGGGGTCTCTTTAGGGTTTACTAGGCCTCTCCAATGGGGAAATTACTCCCTCGGCTGCCAATTTTCAACACTCCCTCTTAGCTAGGGAGGAATTTCCATCTTCATCATAAGTCTCATCTTATATGTACATGTCTCATCATTACTACATCATCTCTCATCTCATCTCATCTGATCTTTGTTCATCTGCTAAACAATGATGTCTCGGTCTAAAGAAGAAGAATCATCATAGGGGAGATCAATCTCCAACTCTATATCCAATGAAAATATGGAAGATACCACTTACCATGAGAGGTAAGAATCAGACACATCCTATTGTACATTGATCTTCCCACCTTGATCCTCAAGAATCAAGTGGTAGAACACGTGCATCCACTAACTTGGGGGAGATACCACTTACCATGATAGGTAAGGATGAGACACATCCAAAGTCACTTGGAAGAGATACCACTTACCATGAAAGGAAAGGATTAGACACGTCCCAACTCTCCTCACCCATTGGCCAGATGGGTGGCAACCTCAATAATCCCAACTTGTTGGTAGGATGCATATTGTGGTATACACAGCAGCAAGGGAGATAACACTTACCATTTCTGGTAAGGATCAAACACATCCTACTTTGATAATAGGGGAGGTACCACTTACCATTTTTTGTAAGGATAAGACACGTCCTATTTTCCATGGCTCACAAGGAGCACCCTCAACCCCAAGAGCTCCTTAGCTCCATCCCCCCCCCCCCAAATTGATGGAAGTCAAAAGAAAAGGGGGAAGAGCTATTGATTGTTATTGATCAGTTGTGAACCCTTATCGGAAGGTTCACATCCACCATTCCAATTTTCTTTCTAAAGACTAAGAACTTCCCTTTCGACAAAGGCTTGGTAAGAATTTCGGCTATCTGTTCATCAGTTGAGATGTGTTGTAGCCTTACAGCTCCTCTTTGCACCATATCCCAAATATAGTGATATTTGATCTCATTGTGCTTGGACCTAACATGAAACACGGGATTGTTTGAAATTTGGATCCCACTCTTATTGTCACAGTATATCATAGTCGTATATAGTACATGCCCAAACAACTCTCCAAAGAGCTTCCTCAACCATATTGCCTCATAGATAGCCATGTTAGCATCAACTTACTCATCCTCAATCATGCTAGGGGAAAAAAATTGCTTCCTTCCCATCCAACATATCATGGCAGACACCAAGCTAAAACAACAACTTGAGGTGCTCTTTCTATCAACAAAATTTGTAGTCCAATCAACATCATTGTATCCACAAAGTCTCAATTCTCCAACACTGTATCTCAATCAATGATTGATAGTCCCATACAACTATCTCATCGCATGCTTAAAAGAAACCTAGTGTGCATTTAATGACTCCACCATAAATTGGCTCAAAGTGTTGATAGCAAAACATATGTATGGTCTAGTGTTCAATAACCCCTAATTGTTTTCTCATCCTTACCATATCAAACTTTGAGATCATTTTCCTTACTATATCAAACTTTGAGTTCATTTGCTTCAAAGGATGAGAAATGTCCCAATTGTTTTACTCTTCAACAACCCCCAATTTTTATATCATAATTTCCTATGAAATTAATTATTTAAAAACAGGGAACCCTTTTTAAGTTTTAAAACACAAAAATAAAATAAAATAAAAACATTTTTTAGTTTTGAATAAAACAATTTGTATTTATTTCATTAAAAAAAAAAAACAAATTTTAATAGCCCCTGAGACCAAGATTATACTTAGGCTTTAAAAGCCTTAAGTATTAAACACATATGGATTATTAAAATAAAAATAAATAATAATGAAAAATCAGAGTTTTAGTTGGAGTTTTCAAAAGTCCAACTATCGGAACTAGAATCCCGACCTATCCTCCCCACATCGTAAATAACACAACACTATAGGCAAAACCCTATTGGCCTTTCCAATTGTGATTGCGATATACGGCCTGGACCCGATGAGAATATCAACGATAATTCATAGTTCATCACGTTCGGGGGATCATAATAGCAATTTCTTAATGCCCCTCCGCTAAGTCCTTTGCGATTGTGATTTAAAAACAGACTTGATGTTGGTTTTAACACAATTCTTTAAGCCATCACATTTGTAGATCTTAATATTTGCAGCCTAAGTCCCAAAGGCCTTGACTCAATTGCGATTGCAATCGCCCAGACCTGACGGGGTCATACACTCCATTTAATAAGCCCCCCGCATCCGCACAATCACAAGATCCAAAGGCTTGACCCCACTCCACCCCTCCGGATTGTGATATGTGATATAAACCCTAAACCCGACGTGATAATTAAACATCAACTATAAATCTGTCACATCTGATGGATCACGATGTAAAACTCCAAGACACCTCCCTCGCTTATTGTGATATGTTGTTCCGATATAACTGTTAATTTGGGTTCATTAAATTTCACGTCTGAAACGGATCGCAAATTTTCGTTAGTGATGTCGCTCCACTCCATGTGCACTCTCCTGATGTGAAACACAATTTTTACGAAAATAAATATCAAATAAAAAAGTGTTTAAACAAAGGAAGCACTGGTGGGACACATTCCTCTGCCACGCCACCGTTGATGTCATTCATGGCATCATCCTCCATGTTGGGTCCCTATAATACTAGTTATTACCCCATTACTATTGTATTTTCATCCCTTATTAATATCGTTGTGCTCCTATTATCCCCATATTGTTATTATTGTGCCCCATACAATCCATCTATTGTTATTTTTGTGGCTTTATATTATTATTGTTAGGTCGGCTGGGTTATGTTATGACTCCTTAGACTCCTATATATAGAAAGGAGGTTTTATCATTTGAATCATCCAAGAATTGTTCAATTATGTAATGTAAAGGAGGTTGTCCCCTTGAAGAGGTTGAATTCTAAGGTGTTGATCTATCTTTTCTATCTTTTCTTGATCTGGTTTCATAACATTTGGTATCAGAGCTTTGGATTCTAGGGTTTGGCTACTCCAAATAGGTCATCATAGAATTTTCGCTATAACTTTTTTCATCGATGTTTCATAAGCTAAAAAAAAAACCCATTTGAGAAGAAATCGTGCTGAACCTCGGGTCCGAATTTCAGAGCTTTTCACTCTATCTTTGCGGAGATATTATCTGAGGAAGTTGGTCTTTTTGTAGACTCCTGAATTACATTCCAAACAGGTGACCTGGGGAAAATTGTCATAACTTTCGCTTTGAGCATCGGATTGAAATTTTGTAAGAAGGTACAGAAAGAGGACAGACTTTAGTTTCTTGTATATATTTTTTAGAGCCAAAGGTCGAAACAGTGACTCGTGGCACATCGTACAAGTTTGCTCTACTGAACTAGTCTATAATCAGGTCACTGTGGGAGATTTCGCATAACTCTTCCTTGGAGAATCCAATTTAGATCAAACTAGTGGCATTGAAAAGAGGACGCAGAGGGATAATGCAAGTCATAATTTCAGAACTATATGATCTAAAAGTACAGAGATACATCAGAGGAAATATCAAGCTCCTACAAAGTGAAAAAAGGTGTGTAGACTATTTTAAAGTTTTGCTTAAGATTGGTTTGAAAATTTATTTTGAAGGAATTCAAAGGGCATAGTAGAGAATTACTATCAGTAACTGATGCCCTGAGGAAAGAAAATTCAAACACCTAGTAAGAAACCTGAAAGCTCTATCATGACTCATGAAGAAGAGGAAGAAATGCTACATGATATATCAAAATTACAAGAACAAGTGCAACAAATGTCACTCTCACAAAAGCTAACAGAAGCTAAGATAAATGGTGTGGAATCTAAGATAAAGGGCATGGAAGCTAAGATGGATGATTTGAAGATAGATTTGAAGATAGATTTGAAGAGAGACATGGCAGATTTGAAGACAGATTTGAAGACAGACATGGCAGATTTGAAGACAGATTTGACAAATTTTCTACAATAAATACTTACTAAATGGTGAAAAGGTAGTAAAGGAAACTCATGATGTGAACAAAATAACTGTTAATCATGATTTCTTAGACTCTAATGTGGGATCAAAGACCCACCATATTCCAAAAATCGATATGAGGAAGTTTGATGGCAAGGATCCCGCAACATGGATATTACAGATGGAGCAATTTTTCGATCTCAATAATGTGAAAAACACACAAAAGGTACGTATTGCAACTTTATATTTGGAACCAAATCAGTTTGTATGGTATCAATGGCTTTGCTCTCGTAAACAAATTATCACTTGGGCAATTTTTACGAAATAATTGACAGCACATTATGAGGATACAAAAAGCAACACTTTTTTTAGCCAATTGATAAGTCTCAAACAAAATGGTTCAATAATGGAGCACATTGAGGAGTTCCAAAAATTGAACATAAGGGTAAAAAATATTCTAGAGGAGCATAGGATTGATGTTTTCATAGGGAATTTAAAGGATAATATCCAACATGATGTTCGCCTTTGGGAACTTGATTCATTAGAGAAGGCATTCAGGTTAGCAAGAAAAATGGAAAGCAAAATTATGGTAACCAGGAAGCATACCACTCACCACTATAAAGATGGAAGTGTTGTTGCTCCTAGTCTTCCACAACCTATAAGGTTGACACCACAAAAATTGGAAGAAAAAATAGCAAAAGGGCTTTGTTACAGTTGTGATAAAAAATACACTAAAGGTTATAAGTGTGCTGAGAAGAAACTATTCTACATAGATTGCGAAGAGGAAGAAGAAAAGGAGCAAGAAAGGTCAAAAGAAGAGGATATACTCCAGTAACAAAGCCTAGATAAAGAATAAATGAATCCGAAAATATCTTGTAATGCATTGGTGGGAATTACCACTCCTCAAACCATCAAGATAGAAGGACAAATCAAGAAGAAAAAGGTAATAGTGTTGATTGATTCAGGACGTACCCACAACTTTATTCATTGTAAGGTAGCAAAAGAATTGAATTGCTTCTTATATCCAGCACCAAAGTGTCAAGTGATGGTTGCAAATGGAGGAACAATAAATTGCTCTGGAGAGTGCCATAATATCAAGCTATCGATGGGAGAATATGTATTGACTAGCCCAATGCTTTCCATTCCAATGGGAGGTGTTGATGTTGTACTAGGAGTCCAATGGCTACAATCCTTGGGTACAATAGCTTTTAATTTTCAAGAACTTTTCATGAAATTTTCTGTGGAAGCGAAGGAATTTTAATTAAGGGGTATTGTAGGGAAACCGGGAAAGATAATCAGCTCTAACGGTATGACAAAGCTTCTAAAAAGGGAATAGAAGGGTGTAATTGTACAATTATGTTCGCTAGATGTTTCCACATTGGAATAATCTATTTCTCCAAATCTCCAAAAAGTCTTGGACAATCATTCCAAGGTATTTGAGACTCCCAAAGGTCTCCCACCTATTCGTGATCATGATCATTCTATTCATCTGATTCCAGAAAGTCTTCCTCCAAACATCAGGCCGTACAGATAACCCTATGCCCAAAAGTGTAAAATTGAACATATGGTTGCAGAAATGCTAGAGGCTAGTATAATTCAACCAAGTCAAAGTTCTTTCTCTGCTCCAGTAGTATTAGTGCACAAGAAGGATGGATCATGGCGCATGTGTCCGGATTATAGGGAGCTCAGCAAGCTCACTATTAAAGACAAGTTTCCCATTCCTGTCATTGATGAATTATTGGCTGAATTGCATGGATCAATTTACTTCACCAAGTTTGATCTTCATTCAGGATATCATCAAATCAGAATGAACACTGAAAACATTCCAAAAACAACATTTAGAACTCATGAAGGTCATTATGAATTTTTGGTCATGCCTTTTGACCTTACCAATGAACCTTCAACATTTCAAGGTTTGATGAATTCCATTTTCAAACCATTCCTTAGAAAATTTGTGTTATTATTCTTTGATGATATACTAATCTACATCAAGTCTTGGAAGGATCATGTTGAACATGTTGACAGGGTGCTACAACTATTGGAGGAAAAACAATTATATGCAAAAAGATACAAATGTTTCTTTGGAGTACAATAGGTGTAATATCTGGGTCATATTGTATCTCATGAAGGAGTTAAGGTAGACCCTAGCAAAATTAAAGCCATTAAGGAATGGAAAATCCCCACATCCATAAAGCATCTGCGAGGATTTCTCGGGTTGACAGGGTATTATCACAAGTTTTTTAAGAATTATGGGAGAATAGCAGCACCTCTAACAACATTATTGAAGAAAGATGCATTTTCATGGACTCTAGAAGCAACAAAGGCCTTTGAAAATCTTAAAGAGGAAATGTGCCAAGCACCGGTCTTAGCTACACCGAACTTCACAAAAACCTTTATTGTGGAATGTGATGCTTTAGGAAATGGAATTGGTGTTGTTTTAATGCAAGATGAAAGACCCATTGCTTTTTAAAGTTGTCCAATCAAGGGAAAGTTTTTACACAAAGTCATTTATGAGAAGGAAATGTTGGCAATACTCCTTGCACTTAAGAAATGGCGATCCTACCTAATGGGAAGACACTTCAAGATAAAAACGGTTCATGATAGCCTTAAATACTTTTTAGAACAAAGATTATACTCTGAAGAGCAACAAAAGTGGGTCACAAAGATGTTGGGTTATGACTTTGAAATCATCTACAAAAAAGGGAAGCAAAATGTGGTGGCAGATGCACTCTCAAGAAAGGATGAGGATGTGGAAGCATTGTTGTGCGCCATTTCTATTATCCAACCAGATTGGATAAACGAAAAGAGGGAGGAATGGAAGAATGACGAAGAAGTGTGGGCACTTATTCGAAAGTTACAACAAGATTCCAATACGTCTGATACATTTAGCTGGCAAAATGATTCTTTATGGTACAAAGATCACTTATACCTCTGTAAGAATTCCCAACTAAAACAAAAGATTCTTATGGAATTTCACACTTCTCCCTTAGGAGGGCACTCTGGATTTTTAAAAACTTACCACAGGGTTAAGAAGGAATTTTTTTGGGATGGCCTTAAATCGGATATTCAAAAATTTGTGGTGGAATGTTTTGTTTGCCAACAAAATAAAGTTGAAACAATTAAGGCACCAGGTTTATTACAACCTTTATCCTTTCCAAGCCAATGTTCGGAGGAGGTTTCAATGGATTTTATCACAGGTTTACCCAAGTCTGAGGGAAAGAGTGTCATCATGGTGGTAGTTGATAGACTTACCAAGTATGCACACTTTTGTGCATTATCACATCCATTTAAAGCCAATATAGTTTCTACGACATTTATGGAAACAATTCAAAAGCTACATGGAAACCCAAAGATTATTGTAAGTGACAGAGATCTCATTTTCACTGGAAATTTTTGGACAGAATTATTTTCTTGTCTTGGTACTCAGTTAGCTCATAGCTCATCTTATCATCCTCAATCTGATGGGCAAACTGAGATAGTAAACAAATGTTTGGAAGGATATCTTTGTTGCTTTGTATCTGATAAATAGACACAATGGGTCAAATGGTTGCCTCTGGCTGAATGGTGGTATAACACTTCCTTCCATACAGCAAAAAAAAGACCCCATTTATGGCACTTTATGTATATCAGCCACCATCCATCACATCATATTTAAGAGAAAATTCTAAGGTTCAAGCAGTGGAACATCACATCAAACATCAACAACAAGTCCTCCAACTCTTAAAGGATAACCTTGTGTTGGCACAAAATAGAATGAAACAACAGGCAGATCAACATCGCGGTGAAAGAAGTTTTGATGTAGGTGATTGGGTATTCCTACGGCTACAACCATATAAGAAAATGTCCCTCAAGCAAGCTAAGAAGGATAATAAATTATCACCAAAGTATTTTGGTCCATACAAGGTGTTGCAAAAGATTAGTACTATGGCATACAAATTGGAGCTTCCTGTAGCTTCTCGATTGCACCCAGTTTTCCATGTTTCATGTTTAAAGAAGGTTATAGGTGACAAGCTCACTGTTCAAACAATATTGCTAGAACTTGACAAGGAAGGAAAAATTATATTGGAACTGGAAGTAGTCACAGAAACAGGAACCCAACAGCTACGAAATCGATCAATTTCAGAGTATCTTATCAAGTGGAAGAACTTTTCCGCTGAAGATTCCGCATGGGAGGATGAGAATTTTATACAGAAGCATCAAGAACTACTCAAGCGTTGAGGACAACACTTTTTTGAAGGAGAGGGGCATGTTGGATCCCTATAATACTAGTGATTACCCCATTACTATTGTAGTTTCATCCCTTATTAATATTGTTGTGCCCCCATTATCCCCATATTATTATTATTGTGCCCCATAGAATCCATCTATTGTTATTTTTGTGGCTTTATATTATTATTATTAGGTTAGTCGGGTTATATTGTGACTCCTTAGACTCCTATATATGGAAAGGAGGTTTTGTCATTTGAATCATCCAAGAATTGTTCATTTATGTAATGTAAAGGAGGTTGCCCCCTCGAAGAGGCTGAATTCTAAGGCATTGATCTATCTTTTCTATCATTTCTTGAGCTAGTTTCATAACACTCCATGTTAAACGCTAGGTCATCTTCCATGTCATTCCCAAGACATCGCAATCGCAAATTTTAACGACACCATGTGTTATCTATCGCTCTATAATTGCGATGCAATCAGCCCATCCCTTCTTTTCCGCGATTGCGATATTGCAATTGCAAAAGCCATGGGAATTAATCCATTCCTCCGCCCCAATTAAATGCAATTGCGATAAGGCTAAGTTCTGTCCCCGATTCTAATGCGGTTGCGATTGTGATCTATGATCTCTGTGATTTTGATAAATCCAATGAATTTCCACCATATTATATACAATTGTGATGCAATAGTGATATGATCCCGATTAATTGTGATTGTGATTATTATGACTCCCCGATTATATGCGATTGCGATTTATTTCATAATAACAACCCTATCCCCATGCGATTACGAATCAAAAGCCCATATATCTTCTTCTAATTGTATTGTTTATCTGAAACATGGCTCATGGATTTATTTTACAGTTTGAAATATATCTCATTGCTTATCCGCTCATTGTTTCTCGTTTTCAAATGCACGAGGAAAGAGACAACTGCAAAGATAGAGATAGATCGTTCCATGTGTTGTGTGTGGAGCATGATTGTTCAGAGGTCTTTGTTTCAGCCGGATGTATACCCCAGGAAGTTTTGTACACCCCTCCACGCGGGGGTCCGGGGGCCAGCGGTCCCCCGGCGGGGGCTCGGGGGCAGCGCCCCCGAAGCCAAAAATAAATGTAAAATTGCCTTGTAAAAGTATAGTACTTTCTAGTCAATCTGGGCCATTCATTAGGCAGATGATTTGACAGTAGAACTTATGTTTGTTTAGGGTTTTTTCCCTAGAAGGCAACCCCTCTCTTTGTATGAGGGTATTGTATTTGAGGTTGTGTGATAGATGTGTATGTGTGAGCGAGAAACAGAGAGGTGAGACTGTGAGAGAAAACAGAGGATATTACAGCGGATTTGTTGTAGGTTGTGTCTCTTCATTTTGCTGGATAATAGAAAGGAAGGACTGGCTGTTCGGGGTGGACATAGCCCAAATTGGGTGAACCACGTATATCTGTGTCTCTCTTGTTTTGTGCGTTTTCTGTTTTTATATTTCTGCAATATTTTATGTGTTCCATTGCTCCGTAATATATAATTTTCTAACAACTGGTATCAAAGCCGAAGGTCTATTTGGCTGATAAACTCGCAGGAAAGAAGGGCTCCTAATTTGAGTGGGAGCAATGGCGGAAGATGGTAAGTTTAGGGTCGAGAAATTTAACGGCCAAAACTTCTCGCTGTGGAAGATGCAGATGGAAGATTATCTGTATCAGAAAGATCTATACCTACCATTGGGCGGAAAAACAAAGATGCCGACAGGTATGAAAGACGAAGAATGGAACCTTCTCGATAGAAAGGCACTTGGAACAATATGGTTGTGCCTTGCTGCGTCAGTCGCCTTCAACATTTTGAAGGAAACCACGACAGAGGGTTTGATGCAGGCGTTGTCGAAACTATATGAAAAACCCTCGGCCTCAAACAAGGTATTTCTTATGAAACGGTTATTTAATATGAATATGTCGGAAGGTGGATCTGTTGCAAACCATTTAAATGATTTTAATACAGTTACAAGTCAGTTAAGTTCTGTAGGGGTAAACTTTGATGATGAAGTTAGAGCTCTGTTATTCTTATGCTCATTACCAGAAAGTTGGAATGGTTTGGTAATGGCCATTAGTAACTCCGTTTCTGGATCTAGTACTTTAAAGTTTGATGATGTTGTCGGTGCTATCCTTAGCGAGGAAATGCGACGGAAAAGCTCCGGTGAGACATCGGGAAATGCTTTTAGTGCAGAGTCTAGAGGAAGAAAAATGGAAAGAGGAAAGAGCTCAGGATATCGCAGTAAATCAAGGAAAGGCAGATCCAAGTCCAGATCGGGAATAGTGTGCTGGAAATGTGGAAAGAAAGGACACCTAAAGAAAGACTGTAGATCTCGGAAGGGAAAAGAAGGAGATGCACAGCAAGAAAACAATCATGAAGCAAATGTGACAGGTGAGGTGTTACAAGATTCTTTGATTCTTTCTTTCGAAAATATTACTGATTCCTAGGTGGTAGATTCAGGGGCTTCATTCCATGCCACACCTGATAAGAAATACTTTCATGACTATGTTCAAGGAGATTTTGGACAAGTTCGTCTGGGTGATGATAAACCCTGTAAAATCGTTGGAATGGGTAAGGTTCTTGTAAAATAGCAGAATGGAAACCAATGGCTATTAAAGGAGGTAAGGCATGTTCCAAATCTAAAGAAAAATCTAATTTCAACAGGGCAGTTAGGCGGTGAAGGTTGTGTGACAACTTTCACAGATAAATCTTGAAAGGTCACCAAAGGAGCCCTGGTAATAGCAAAAGGCGAAAAGGTTGGTACATTTTATTTATGCAATGGTATTTCTAACTCTGTTAATGCTTTAACTTCCAAAGGAGCAGATGCAGCATTATGGCATCATAGGCTCGGACACATGAGTGAAAAGGGGATGAAGATTATTCACTCAAGGAATTTGTTGCCAGGTTTGAAGAATGTTGATTTGGACTTCTGTGAGAATTGCATTTATGGAAAACAGAAGAGAGTCAGATTTCTCAGAGTTGGGAAAGAAAAGAAGAACGAAAAATTAGAGCTTGTGCATACAGACGTATGGGGACCTGCTCAGGTATCATCTCTTGGTGGCTCTCGTTATTATGTTACCTTTATTGATGATGCAACTATAAAAACTTGGATTTATTGTATTAAGAATAAATATGATGTATTTGATACTTTCAAGAAATGGAAAGCTTTGGTTGAGATTGAGACAGGAAAGAAATTGAAGTGTCTTAGATCAGACAATGGAGGTGAATATTGCAGCAAAGAGTTTGATAAGTACTGTTCAAAGCATGGATTTTGCAAAGAGAAGACAGTTCCAAGAACACCACAAGGAAATGGTGTGTCGGAAAGTATGAACAGAACAATCATGGAGCGTGCAAGGTGCATGAGATTGCATGCAGGATTGCCTTTACAGTTTTGGGCAGATGCTGTAGATACTGTTGTTTATCTAATCAACAGAGGGCCTTCAAGTTCCTTGGATGGTGGTGTTCCGAAGGAAGCATGGACAGGTAAAAAGGTAAACTACTCTTTTTTAAAGCCTTTTGGTTGTGAGGCCTTTGTCCATATTGATAAAGAAAATAGAACAAAGCTTGAGGCAAAGTCAAAGAAATGTACCTTTATTGGATATGGTGTTAATGATTTTGGTTATCGCTTATATGATTATGAAAATCACAAAATCATTAGGAGCAGAGATGTAATATTCAATGAAAAGGTCTTGTATAAGAATCAGTTGCAGGAAAAGAAGAAAGAAAACGAAAACAAGGAATACACAGTTCTTGATGACATCACTGAAAAGGTAAAGGTGCCTGAAAATAATAATAATCAACAACAGCAACCACCGCAACAGCAACAGGCACCCCAAACACCTGAAAGTGGTGTTAGAAGATCTACCAGGATAAGTAGACCCCCTGAACGATACTCTCCTTCATTATATTATTTAGTGTTGACTGATCCTGGTGAACCCGAATGTTATGAAGAGGCAGTGCAGGTAGAAACCAGGAAGAAGTGGGAGCAAGCCATGAAAGAAGAGATGGACTCCTTAGCACATAACCAGACTTGGGACTTAGTCAGGTTTCCTGCAGGTAAAACAGCATTGCAGAATAAATGGGTTTACAGGCTGAAGGAAGAAGATGGAGGAAAACAGAGGTATAAAGCTAGACTTGTGGTGAAGGGGTTTGCACAGAAGAAAGGTATTGATTTTGATGAAATATTTTCTCCTGTTGTTAAAATGACTTCAATCAGAACTATTTTAAGTCTTGTAGCAGCTGAAGATTTTCATCTTGAGCAGTTAGATGTAAAGACAGCCTTTCTCCATGGGGATTTGGAGGAAGAGATATATATGCAGCAGCCACAAGGATATGAGGTGAAAGGGAAGGAGAAACTAGTGTGCAGGTTGAAGAAGAGCTTGTATGGCTTAAAACAGGCTCCAAGGCAGTGGTATCTAAAATTTGACAAGTTTATGTCTGAACAAGGTTATACTAGATGTCACTCTGATCATTGTGTTTATTTGAAAAAGCAAAATGATGGCAGCTATATTATATTGTTATTGTATGTAGATGACATGCTTGTTGCAGGATCTAACATGCAGGAAATAAATGTGCTCAAAAGAAAATTGGCAAATTCATTTGCAATGAAGGATTTGGGAGCTGCAAAACAAATCCTTGGTATGAGAATAGCTAGAGACAGGAAAAATCGTAAATTAACATTGTCTCAGAATGAGTACATACAAAAGGTGTTGAAAAGATTTAACATGCACAATGCAAAACCAGTTAGTACACCTTTTGCTAGCCATTTCAAACTTAGCAAGGAAATGTGCCCAAAGACCCAAGAAGACATGGATTATATGTCTAAAGTTCCATATGCATCAGTAGTTGAAAGCTTAATGTATGCAATGGTCTACACAAGGCCTGATATTGCACATGCAGTGCGAGTTGTAAGCAGGTACATGAACAATCCAGGAAAGGAACATTGGATGGCAGTGAAATGGATTCTCAGATATTTGAAAGGTACCACAAATCAAGCATTATGCTTTGGTGGTTCAAACATCTCCCTACAAGGATATGTTGATGCAGATATGGCAGGTGACAGAGATAACAGGAGGAGCACTACAGGATATGTATTTACTGTTGGAGGAACAGCTGTCAGTTGGGTTTCAAAAATTCAAAGTGTTGTTGCACTTTCAACAACAGAAGCAGAGTATGTTGCTGCTACAGAGGCTAGTAAAGAAATGATTTGGTTACAAAGGTTTATGGGTGAGTTAGGTAAGAAGCATGATATGGGCACGTTATACAGTGATACCCAAAGTGCCATTCATCTTGCAAAGAACTCAGCATTTCATTCCAGGACTAAACACATACAGCTCAAGTATCATTTCATACGATCAGTGTTGGAAGATGGAGAGTTGAAGCTGGAAAAGATACACACTAGCTAGAATCCTGCAGATATGCTAACAAAAGTTGTAACCAGGGAGAAACTGAGAACATGCTCAGTTTCAATTGGTCTTCAAGGATGACGATGAAGATGAGAAACAGCCAGGTCCAAAGAGGAGCCATTGTCCAGCAAATGAAGCAGCGGTGGAGTTGCTACAATCATTCTCCAAGTGTGAGATTGTTGTGTGTGGAGCATGATTGTTCATAAGTCTTTGTTTCAGCCGGATGTATACCCCTGGAAGTTTTGTACACCCCTCCACGCGGTGGGGTGCGGGGGGGACTTGTCCCCCCTGCGGGGATCCAGGGGGGGCCATCCCCCCCAGCTGGGGGGTCCGGGGGCCAGCGGTCCCCCGGCGGGGGCTCGGGGGCAGTGCCCCCAAAGCCAAAAATAAATGTAAAATTGCTTTGTAAAAGTATAGTAATTTCTAGTCAATCTGGGCCGTTCATTAGGCGGATGATATGACGGTAGAACTTATGTTTGTTTAGGGTTTTTTGCCCTAGAAGGCAACCCCTCTCTTTGTATGAGGGTATTGTATTTGAGGCTGTGTGATAGATGTGTATGTGTGAGCGAGAAACAGAGAGGTGAGACTGTGAGAGAAAACAAAGGATATTACAGCAGATTTGCTGTAGGTTGTGTCTCTTCATTTTGCTGGATAATAGAAAGGAAGGACTGGCTGTTCAGGGTGGACGTAGCCCAAATTGGGTGAACCACGTATATCTGTGTCTCTCTTGTTTTGTGCATTTTCTGTGTTTATATTTCTGCAATATTTTATGTGTTCCATTGCTCCATAATATATAATTTTCCAACACCATGAAATCAGTCCGTGTTAAGATATTTCAGAAAAGAACAGCTGCACAGATGAGGCGAGAGTGGGATTACCTAGAGATTATTATCACAAACATTTTGCATTATCTTCACGAATAATAAGGGATTTGTTAAAACTTCCCCAGCGCTTTGCGCAATTGTTTTTTTTTCATTATTTTATTCGCTATAAAAACTCATTTATGTTAACAAATAAAAGGTCTAGAATCTGAGCAAGAAAGCCTTGGGGGCTTGCACTTTTGTATCTCCAAGTCTATCTTAATAGACTCGGTAGGGGTCCAATTCGAGAAAGAAAGCCTTTAAGGCTTGCACTATTGTACCTCATAGTCTTTTTAAAAGAATGATAGGATCTGAATTCTTTTTCTTTTACTTAAAGAAGCTTCAGCTAGTTGCATTTATGTACTTTTAGAGAGCTTTGGGATGAAGAAAAAGGATCGAGACTATGAATTTTACAAAAATAGCATGATACATTGGGTATTTTTATCAATGTTTTAATGTTTTTTTCTATATAATTTGCAATCATTCCATGTTTCAATTTGTCTGTTATATGTATATTTTTAATACAATTCAGCATCATATCATTTTTTAATATGCCAGCACTGTAATTTTTAATACATGTATCAAAAAATTGTTAATTTATTTTGATTGTGATATGAATTGTAACAATTATTTTAATTAACTATTTAATTAATAGAATTAACTAAAAAAAAACATTTCTTTAAGTATGTGATTAATCTTTATTACCATGTACTAAAGACAACCATTTTAGATCACATTCAAATAACAAGTCAACCCGGGAAATATACAATTTAGGAATAGAATATAATTCAATCAAACACTTATGTAACTACTTACTAAGTGCTTGATTGTTAGTATTTAGATCAGTAAGGAATCATATCTTCAGAGTTATCTCCTTGATCTAATTTTTTCATTTTATTTTGATTCATTCATGTTTTCTTTTAGTAAATCAGCTCTTGATTGGGAGAAGGATTCTTCTTTCCTTCGATCAAGATAGGATAGATTAATTGCAGACTAGTTAAATCATGCATGTGCTATCTTATAAGTCCTCTCTTCAAGGCAAAGCTTTAGATTGGTTTGGTTGTTCCGCAAAAACAGCTTAAGGGTCATTCTTATTTCCTTATTAGCTAGAAGAATCGATTCTGATGTCCCTATCTATTAGCAATTAAAAACATATTTAAAGCTGATAGCAATTGGGAAGGGGTACCTGAACCTAATTTAACCATTCAGAGCCACTATTCTAAATAGAAAAGGAATTTCTTTAATGTCCGGACCGGTTGGTTATCCCCCATGTTGTTGTAGTGAATTTCGAGGCATCAACAAAACATCAGTGCCCCAATCAGTTATTGGTACTCAGAATGATTTTCCAAATCATTTCCTGTAGCTTCACCATGTAACTACTTAAAATTATTCTCCATCAGTGTGGCCATGGACTTGCATTCCACCATTCCAAATATTTCCAACAACTTGGCAAAATATTTTCCTTGAGAAAGTAAAATCTCACCAAGTCTCTACCACACCTTTAAGCCTAGTATGTAATGCATCAAACCAAGTTCTTTCATCTCAAACTCAGAGGCCAACTCCCTCTTACATTGGAGGATAAGAGGCTCTCCACCTGTCAAAAATAAATCATCAACATATAATACCAGAATCAAAGGCATACCTTGGATGAATTTGAAGTAGATATTTGGATCACCATTACTTCTAATAAACCCAAGCTTCATCAGATAAATATCAATTTAGTCATATCAAGCCTTAGGGGGTTTCTTCAATCGATAAAGAGATTTCTTCATCTTGCACACATGATTCTTCCTGTCATACTCCACAAAGCCCTATGGTTTCTTCAAGTATACCGCTTCCTTGAGAATATAATGCAGAAATGCAGTCTTCACATCCATCTGATGAAGTGTCCATCCTTGGCTAGAATCAAGAGCAATGATAGATCGAATGGTAGTATATCGGGCAATAGGTGCAAAAATATCATCATAGTCCTCTCCCTCATCTTGAAAATGTAACTAGGTTTGGTCTTCCCAATTATTATTGTACTTGTGTCATGTAAAATAAAAAGAAGAAAAAGAAATTATTATTGTTGTTGTTGTTGTTGTTGTTGTTGTTTTTATTATTATTATTATTATTATTATTCAAATCATGTTCTTCATGCTTCTAGGGTTTATTTAGTAAAAATAAAATTTGGCACGAGTCAAGTAAATGTATTTGAGCCAAAGTTCTAGTTGGACTTGTTGTAAGAAAAATATTTATTTTTTAGTAAAAAGAGTAAAAAATGTCACCACAAGACTAAGTCAGCCTTCCTTGGGAACAAGTCAGCCTGGGCTCTAAGAGCCACCTATTTGACCTCCTGGATGTTTATATATAGAGGGAAATTTGACCACTTTGGAGACCATTCATTCACTCATCATGTACAATGAATTATGTGCTAAGAAAAGAAGGAAAAACCAGCAAAGTGAAAGGAGAAATAAGGAGGTCAAAAGGAGAGAGAAGATGAAGAATTTTTTTTCCCTAGTTCTGTGAAGTTTTTTGAGATACTACTTCAAAATTCAAGAGCCGAAATTTCAAGAGTTAACAAATTTTAGATGTTTTACCAATGTTAACTTTGTTGACTTTGTCTTGATGAAAAAGGCTTGGAGGAGGGATGAATTGGGTTCTTTGTGGCAGTCTTGGTCTTGGTCTTGGGTCTTGGATATCTTACTTTGATTTGATTCTATAAAAAGATTAATTTTCTTGGGTTTTCCCCTTTGTGGGGTTTTTTCCCTGGCTTGGAGCCTAATTTATTTTGTTATTGTCTTTTGTGATCTTCATGTTTCATGTAATTTTGGTAATTTCTTGATGAATAAGAATATAAACTTAATAAAAATCCAACATTCACAGGTAATTATCTTGAAATATAAATCAACCCTAATCTACAAGCATACTCTTTTCTTAGCATGGTATCAGAGCTAAGTTAAAGAGAAGGCATGCAGTATGAAGATCACATCTTATTGGCATGTTTGAAGGCTCTACTACAATAGTCTCTAAACACTCTTATAACAGGTACATATTTGAATATCTTCTTGCAGTTGTTAGACTTCGAGATCATCATTATTATAGTAGTATCATTCAAGGTAATTCTTGGAAGCATCATCAACTTGGAAGTACTCCTATAATAGCCTCTTCTCATTTTACAAAGAAAATCTAAACCGAGAAGAATATTTCAAGGCCTTTGTTGTAAAAAATAAAAAGCAAGAAATATGTGACATGTCTTGTATCTATGCATGTGATCTGGAATCATTAATCCAAGCAAGTGATCCAAACTCTGTAAAAATATTTGTAAGATTATTATGAAGAGATCCAAATTTATGATACTACTATGACAAGGCTAGAAAGTTATGAAAAGGGTAGTGAATTTATATTTATCTATAACAAGGAAAAAGGAACAAATTTGAAGTATTCTCACCCAAGCAACTAGATAAATGTGTTTCTAAGGTAGAACGGTGTATATAAAAATGAGTTTGATGAAATACCTAATTTCAGAGATTGGAAATTTTATTTTTATATATTCTACATCAAATAGCAAAATAAGGAAACCAGAACTTATGACAAAACCAACCATTCTATGATGACATTCGAATTTGATATGGGATTGTGGTACACAAAATTATGAGTAGTCTAAACTCTAAGGAATTGTAGGAAAGTATGATCTAATGACTATGAGATTCAAGATGCATTTGTTGATAAAATGATCCAAGTGACACCAAGAAGGACATAATAGAGTTTACATAAGACAAAAGATCTAGAAATTCTATATAGTGAATAATCTCTAAGGCAAATAATAACTTTAGAAGTATGAAGTTGTATGAAGAAGTCTACCATCTCTACAATGATACAAATCTCTTATGATGTGAGTCTTAATGAATCCACAGTACCAAGAAATCATGATACTTGATCCCTATAATTCTTCTCTAAGGATCTGAAATGATGAAGAATGCAAACTTTGAGGCATTAAGAAATGTTTATAGAAGAACTAGCATGTGACAATATTTATGTGTAATGTGAACTTATGGTATTTTTTCAATGATAAGACTTTGGAAGGAATGCTAAGCTCACTATGGCATATATATATGAAGTTATTTTTGGATCAAGATCTATGAGATTATACATCTTAGGAACGAAAAAAAAAAATATATATATTATGATCTAAAGTGAAAGGAACCAAAAACATATGGAGAAAAAGGATCGAAACCCATGGAATCTCTAGAGACCAAAAGACTGAGATATATAGAAATGGACCAAACTAATTAATAGAAGCAGATAATTTTGTAAAAGAGTCATGACAAGTCATTGTAGGTGTTATGATGAGAGAGCAGCTATGTTACCTCCCTCCCCATACATAATATAAAAATGAAGGATCTATTATGAAGCTTGCTTATCTGAGATGACAAAACATTTCTGGTAGCTAAAAGGAAGATGACATCTTGAAGATCAAATTCATCTATGTGGTTTATCTTGAAGAACAAAGGACTAAGATCAATGTATAAATACCCAATTGTAGAGGTATATGGAAAGATTAAATAATAATATCGAATCTTTATTTGAAGCAGCTCCTAGTGTTATAGTATCATACTCAAAGGCAATCATGGAGATCAGCTAAAATTGAAAAAAAAGATACATATAAGCCATGTTAATTTGAAATCAGTGATAAATAGTGATGCTAAGATAATGATATCTTGCAAAATTAGTAATGCAAGGGTTTGTGTACATATATCATTAGAAATTGAAGTTTTTCCTTGCATATAATATCTAGGAATGAAATGAATTATATATAGAAAAAATTCTAATGATACTTCTAAGGTTTGTATGTATATAGAACTTGCAATTTATAAGTTGAAAGGTCTTGAAGAATTTTTTCATTTAGGTTTTACGAACCCTAGAATAGTTTGGTTCAAGAACCCTGGGAGAAAAATCCTATATAGTCATGTCCATTGTCAGAGGTAGATCTAACCCTTAACGTTTAATGTTAGAACAAAGTTGGTGAACAGGTCTAAGATTAAGAGGGAGTTAATCATTATCAAAAACATGAGTAATCTATATCACCTTCTTCATTATCTGTGTGCCTTGTCCTTTTTTTTCTTTCATGGTATTCTAATAAAGTCAGGTGTAGGCAAGATCTATCTAATGTTTGACTAGCAGATGAAATACTTGAGAGAACGTGGCAAAGCATGAATATTATGAAGGAGGGAGAAATTTTAAGTATGCATCAAATAATATGGCAATAATTTCACTTACCTCAGATGGAAAGAGAGAGCTACAAAGATATTAGATGAAAACGATAGTAATTGAAGTTTGGTAAAAATCCCAGAGAAGCATGTGATAAAAAATAAGATGATTGATCTAGGGAAATGTCTTTGAGAAAGAAGTTAAAGAGTTATGATGTAATTGTACCAGCTGCTTAATTGAAAATATTGATGTTGATAGAGATATTATTAATGATTGGAAGTTGAAGAACACAAAGCAGAATTTTGATAAACCTTGGAAAGGAATGTTAACTTCAGAAGGAGCAAGCAGCAAGAATTTGATATGAAGAATCCCACACCTTGACTAGAGGTTATTCTGATTTGGAAAATGATGTTTTGTTTGGGATATGATTTGGCTCCCTAGATGGATACATTTTAGAAGTATGTAGTAGCAATATGTTTGATGATATTGTACCAATAGTTATTTTATTCGATTTGGGAACACATAAATTAAGTGGACAAAATTATTGATGGCTTGGAAAAGCATAAGGGAAGAAATCTATAAAATATAGAATGCACGTGCAAGTAGTTGTGAGGAAGTTTGGCTCCTTAAGATGTTAGATGAAACATTTGATGACAAATTTACATGAAAGTTCTAGGAAGGTCAAAGCTTCTTATGATATGATGCAAGATAGGATCCCAGCAGCTACGACAAATCTCTTGCGATCTCCACATAATAAAATTTAGCTTATGTTTTGATAAGTATTGTGATTATGTATCTTTGGTTGAAAGGGAGTAAGGGTTTCTTCCCTAGTTGAGAGGGAATGATGTTGGACATTGTATTCTCCATGTGTCATGCACTAGACCAAGACTAATAGTGATAAGTCTAGTGAAGGAACTAGTAGGGAGGATGAAGGATTGGACAAGCATCTGGAACTAATACTCCTTGAGGATTGGGAATCCAAGATAGGAGTATTCTTGGGTACTTATACTTATTTAGGATTAGGAATCCTATATAGGGAGTAGTACCAAGGATCAATACTCTTTGAGGATTGGGAATCCAAGATAAGAGTAGTCCTAAGGAGGATCTATATTCTTTGAGAATGGAGGAGATATCCAAGATAAGAATAGTCTTGTAAGGACATACCTGGTGAACATCTGGATGGGGTATGTGCCTTGAGAGGAAATTTTGGTGTCCAAATATATGTCTCCTAGCATTGTCCTCTAATCTAGTGGAGATATAGAGCTTTTCATTATGATGCTTGATAATGCTTATCAATATGAACTCTTATGAGAATATTTTAATTTGACAAGTATCATTGTATCTTGTTGTGTAATTATGAATACCTCCCTAGTTAAGAGGGAGTGTTGAAAATGTAACTAGGTTTGGTCTTCATAATTATCATTGTACTTATGTCATCATAAAAGAAAAACAAGAAAAAAAAATCATGTTAATCATGCTTCTAGGTTTTATTGAGTCAAAAGAAAAAAATTCATGAGTCAAGAAAATGTATTTGAGTCAAATTCCCATTTGGAATTATTGCAAGAAAAAGAAAAATATTTATTTTTGAGACAAAAGAGTCAAAAGTGTCACCACAAGACCAAGTCAGCCCTCCTTGGGAACAACTTGGCCTGTGCACTAAGAGCCACCTATTTTAACTCCTAGATGTGTATATGTAGAGGGAAACTAAACCACTTTGGATACAATTCATTCACTCTTCATGTGTTAGACAAAAGTAATACTAAGAAGGGGGGATGAATCAGTATTACAAGAATATTATAGAAATTTCTGCAATTAAAACTTATTTAGAAATTCACTTCAACAAATATAACAATATTGTGCACATGAAAAAAAATCAATAAACACATATAGACACTTGGATTTTAGGTGGAAAAAACCCCCTCAAGGGAAACAAACCACAAAATTGTTTGTTGCTTCTTCTTATTATCTATTGCTTCAAAATATATGCATATACATTACATCAGCTAGTCATCAGTAGCAATGGAGTACCCACCCCTTGACTGAAATGAGAAATGTTTGCCACAACCAACTTGGAGCAACCACTCCTAAAATATACAATCAACATGCACTACTCCAAGTAAAAATAATTCTCCTACAAGAAAATATGATTCAGAATTAAAAAATATAGTTGCACTCATGTAATCACAATTTCACACTCCAAATGAGAGAACAACTCACTCCACACACACTCTCCAAACTGATCTTCAACTCTTCTCACAAATCTGAAACACTACTGAAGAATAATCTCTAAATCACGTCGCAATTCTAAAAACTCTCATCTCACTGCAATACTCACTAGTTGTGCACTGGTACTTCATGCACAATCACTCACTCACACTGTTGGAGAACCAACCGAATGAGCAACCTTTCTCAACATATTAGTACTATCTGAGATCGATCAATTTTTCAAGTGATGGAGCTCACCCAAATCTTGTTCACATGCTATAGATTTCATTGAGCTATAATTTTTTACCAAATCAAGCCCCTCATTTCAGTAGCCTTTTGATAATTTCAACTTTGATCACCTTCTGGAGGCCCCACAACTTAACCCAACCTTTTTCTAGAAAATTTCGACACTAGACTTCACCAAAATCAATTTAATTCCAAATGAGTGCACGAAGTCTAGAGATTTTTCATGTTTCTCCTTGGTCACATGCACAACACATCCAACCAACAAATGGGAAGTTTCAGTCACTCCCACAAGTTGTTATGCATGCGACTAGGGCAGAGCATTAGGAAAAATAAGTGTTCTTTCCCTCAAACTTGCAACAGAGCTTTGGGGGGATGACATGACCTGTAAACCATCCTTCCAACTCCAACTTGACATCAGGAAACTAGTTGCATGACTCAACAATACTCCACACACATCATCAACTAGACCTCTAGCACACATGTAGCTCAGCTTCAAATGAGGCCTTATTACCTCTTGAAATATCTTCTACAGACTTTTTGAATGCTTATGACAACATTTTACATGAACATGATAGCCCTCAACAAGTGTACAATAGACTCAACATGGAACATAGGAACTCATGAGTACATACTTTAACAGGTGACATCAATGGAAACATAAATAGGCCAACAAACTCCCCCTTTACCAATGATGTCAACTTGTAGCTTCTAAAAAATAAATATGACATTTAAATACAATAATTTGTAGCTGAGAACATACACAACTAACTCTCTCTCCCCCTTTGACATCAATGGCAAGGAATTTTACATGGAAAGAGAAAATACATGGCAACAATGTGATACATGGCCAAGCATGAAGTACTCCCCCTGGAAAGGTGCAACAAATACTCCCCCTAAGTTGTTGAACATTCTCCCCCTAAATATATTTGATATCACACTATCTTGAAGAAGCAATGTACATGAAGAAGCAATCCATCTTGAAATGAAGCAAGAAGAAGCAAGAAAAATAATTCATAATGCCTTGAAAAACATGCAAACAACCAATCACCACCCATTCTCGAAAATTTTCAGTTGAAATTGCTTGTGGTGGTATCCATATGGCAATAGAAAACTCCATGAAAAACTCCTCAATGCCTTCAAAAAGGCACAACACCCGTATACTCTCTAAGATATTCAAATTGGTCCCTTAGAAGTGGCTTTGTGAAGATATCTGCAGTTTGATCATTTGAAGCAATATATTCCAACTTTACAACTCTGTTGACCACTTGTTCTCTTATAAAATGATATTTGATTGGTATGTGTTTGGTCTTGGAATGAAGAACTAGATTTTTAGAGATGTTTATTGCACATTTTTTGTCTATCGTGATGGGAAGAGGCTCTTCATACTCTACATCCATGTCTTGAAGAGTTTTCTTCATCCATAAAATCTGTGTGCAACAAGTGGTTGTTGATCTATATTCAACTTTAGTAGTGGAGAAAGAGATAGAACTTTGTTTCTTGTTTGCCCAAGAGACCAAACAATCTCCCAAAAAGTTAGCTACTCCTAAAGTACTTTTCATGTCATCAATACTACCATCCCAATCATCATCATTAAAAGTAATCAAATTAAAATGTTTACCTTTGGGATACCACAATCCATAGTCAAGAGTGCCTTGAAGACACTTGAACATCCTCTTTACAGAATTAAGATGTGTCTGCTTGGGATTAGCTTGAAATATTGAGACCAATCCTACAGCTTGCATAATATCAGTTCTAGAAGTAGTTAAATACAATAAGTTGCCAATCATGGAACGATACATAGACTGATTTACTTCTAGTGATTCATCATCTTTGCTCAATTTACAATCGATTACCATAGGAGTGGATACCAGTTTGCAATCTTCCATGACAATTTTTTTTAATTTCACTCTAAGATACTTTGATTAAGAAATGAAAATGCCTTTATCATCTTGAATAACTTTCCAACCAAGAAAGAAAGTAATCTCACCCAACATTGACATCTCAAATTCTTTTTACATTTCTTGTGCAAAATGTTGGCCCATCTTCTCCAAATCGCTCCCAAAAATAATATCATCTACATACAGATAAATTATTAAAAAATGATCACCTTCATATAAATTGTTGTCTGTGGATCCCGTTTTGAAGCATTGTTGTTATATATGTTTGTCTAGCTTTGTATACCATTCTCTTTGAGCTTGTTTCAAGCCATAAAGGCCCTTTTTCAACCTTCACACTAAATTCTCATGATCACCCAATAAGAAACCTTCATCCTGCTCTATATAAACTTCCTCTTCTAGATCACCATTCAAGAAAGTTGATTTTACATCCATTTGATAAAATTTGATTTTCTTGTAGCGAGCAAAGGCAAAAAAAATTCTTATAGGATCTAATATAGCTACATGTTCAAAATTTTCATCAAAATCAATACCTTCTACCTGAGTACACCCTTTGCACACAAGTCTTTCATTGTTTCATACCACTTTTCCTTATTCATCTAGCTTGTTCATTTACACCCACTTGGTTCCAATGATGTTTTTGTCCTTTATACTTGGCACAAGATCCCATGTATTTTTCTTCACAAGCTTATCTAATTCTTCATTCATTTCTTTGACCCAAAGTTGATCTTCTCTAGCCTCATTTAATATCCTGGGCTCTATTTGGGACAATAGTGCAAAATGTGCTTAATTGAAGCTATCCAACAACTTCTTCCTTGTTTTCACTCCAAGCTCTTTGCTTCAAATAATTTTACTTTCTAGGTACTTCTTTTGAATATGGCTTGGTGGAGCCTTCTTTGTAGTCGAGGTCATTCTCTCTTCTTCCTCTTATTTAGAAATTTCTTGGTCCTCATATTCCATGAAATCATGATCAATTGCAACATCTTTGGAATCATTATATTTAGGAAAATATTCATCAACAACAATATCAATACCTTCAATTACCTTTTTGATTCTCTTTTTGTATCATTTGTATCCCTTTTTCTTGAAGGAATATCCAAGTACTATGCCTTCATCAGCTCTTGGTTCAAACTTTCCAAGTTTGTCTTTTGTCCTGTTGATGTAGCATTTTATCCAAAATATTTTGTAGTGGTCAAACTTCTTTGGTCTTCCTTTCCATAACTCATATGGATTTTTGTCATTGTTAGGCTTAATAAGAACTCTATTGGCCAAATATATTGTTGTTTGAGTTGCTTCTCCCTAAAAAGTATCTGACACACTAGCTTCATCCAACATAGCTCATGCCATATCTTGGACCAACCTGTTTTTCCTCTCCACTACACCATTTTGTTGTGGTGTTCTAGTTATGGAGTATTGCCTCTTGATCCCATGCTCCTCAAAAAAATCATCAAACTCTTTGGACATGAATTCACTTCCTCTAACATATCTAAGATGCTTTATCTTCAAATCAATCTCATTTTCAACAAATGCCTTAAAATACTTAAACTTGTTGAAAGCTTCTGATTTTTCTTTCATGGGAATAATCCATGTTGCTCTAGTAAAGTCATCAACAGATAATATGAAATATATCTCACCTCTTGGACTTTGCTTCCTTGTAGGGCCACATACATCTGTATGCACTAGCTCCAATGGTCTGCTTATAGTGAACTCCTTGGATTTGAAATGCATTCTTATTTGTTTCCCAAATTAGCATGACCTGAATATTGTGTTATCGAGTTTAGCCAACCTTGGTAATCCTCTAACTACTTCAATCTTGCTAATCTTGACTAGATTATCAAAATTAACATGACCTAATCTTCTATGCCATAGTCAAGATTCTTTTATTTTTCTCATGTAACAACTATGTCTAGTGTCATCAAAAATATACATGTTGTTGTCACTTTTAATGGCATTTTCCACTAACTTTCCTGATTTAGCATTCTTGATCTCACACTTTTTAGATATGAAATTCACCTCATGCCCATTATCACACATCTGACTCGCATTGAGTAGATTGTGCTTCAATCCATCAACATAAAGCACATTTTGAGATTTGGTCTTCTTGTCCAATCTAATTGTTACTTTGCCTTTGATGGGAACCTCTACATCATTTCCAAAACTGCCATTACCTTTTTCGTACTCTTTTAACTACAAGAATTTTCTCTTATCATCGGTCATCTACTTGGAGAAACCACTATCAATTAGCCATTTCTCATGTTGATCATGAGCTATCAGAGCAAGCTCACAATTTTCATCATTTTTCCTCCATCTTTTCTTAGCTTTCTACTGATTGTATTTCTCTTGAGTCCATTGCATTAAGTAGTTTGGAAAGCTAGATCTCCAGTCACTAGATTTGTGACCAAAATTATTGCATCTAAAACACTCAATCTCATTCATTAGTGGATAAAAATAATTATTTCCATTAGCATGCAAAATATTTGGCCCTTGAGAAATTCTTAATCTATCCACATTTCTTATAGGAAACATCTTCGACCTACAATTTATGGCTTTGTGTCCAAAATTATTACATGCAAAGCAATAACCATAAAATAGTGTAGGATACCTGACTTTTTGTTTCCATGATGGAGGAGTGACATTTGAGGATCTTGCTTGCTTCACTTGTTGATTTTCTGCTAATTTGATTTTAGCTTCATTACTTTGCACATTCTTTTTTTCTTTTCCTTTCAATGCATCTACATAACTGGTACTTGGCTCATCTTTGACATTTTGTAGAGGAGGCTTGAATCCCAAACCATTTTTGTCCTCCGATGACCTTTGCATGTTGAGAATCTTTTATGAGGCTTCAGATCCCTTGACAACTTTCTGATTTAGACATGCTTTAGTTTTTTCTTTTGATAGATTGTCCCTTAATGCAACAATTTCTTCCTCAAGTTTGTGACAATTTCCTTTCCACTCTTCTAGCTTATTGGTAAGCACATTTTCTTTCATTTTTGCTTCTTCCAATTCTCTCTTTAAGCAGATGATGTCTTCTTCATGAGTGCATGCAATAGGAGCTCCTCCAATATTCTGCTTCAAAGATTCATTTTCTTTCTCCAACTTGGTCAAATTATTTTGTTAAATCACAATTTATTGCAACAATTTTTCCTTGAATTTCTCAAGCTCATCCAACTGGGTCTTCAAAGAATTATCAACCAAAGAATGTTTATTCTCCTTTAGTTTGCGTATTTCCTCTTTCAGTAGATTATTTTTGCTTCTATCTTTTCTTAGCTCATCAAGTGCATTAATGAACTCACCTTCATAATCAATCTCTCCATCCTCGAGATCCTATTCATCTTTGGACCCAAAATCCATAAGAACACATGCATTTTTCTCTTCTTCTGTTGATGAATATTTCTCACTGCTTTCATATGAAATATCGCTCTCTTTTTTGGTTTAGGATCTCCTTCTCATTTTAGCTTTAGTTCTTCAAAAAAAATTATTTTTATCCTTTTTGTTCATATGCTTCTTCTTTTCCTCCTTTTCACTTATTTTGTGTGGACATTTTGCAGCAAAATTTCCAACTTCTACACATTCAAAACACTTGAAAGGAAGCTTACTTTTATACTTTCTAGAACCTGTCTTTAATTTATTAGCAAACTGGGCAAATTCTTCATCAAATTCGCTAATAGAATACTCTTCCTCTTCCTTGATTTTCTTTGGAATTTTCTTGATTTTTTTGGTAACAACCTTGACCTTCTTAGAGGCCTTGAATGTAGCGTCACTAGATTCATATTTTTCTTCTACAATACACATCTCATAAGCTGTAAGAACTCCTAGCAATTTCTCCATAGTCAGAGTTCTCAAATTATACATTTCTTCAATAGAAGAAACATTGGGGTTAAATCTTGCTGGTAAAGACCTCAGTATCTTTTTAATATTGACTTCATTTTCAAATTTTTCATCTACGCTCATTATTTCAACTCTTTGGAAATATTATGTAATAGTTTCATATTCCTTCATTTTCAAGCTCTCAAACCTAATCCTATAGGTTTGGAGCTTTGCTTTATTCACCTTCGTATCACCTTCATATATATTCTCAAGATTGTCCCAAACTTCTTTGGCTGATTTACAATCCTTGACTTTTATCATCTCATTCTCACTAAGTGTTGCAATAATAGAATTTTTGGCTTTCATGGCATTGTTTTGAAACTTATTCTTTTCATCAATATCTGATGGAAGAAAATTAGGAAAAACATATCCAGACACCACAGTAGAGAAAACACCAACTGTTATAGACATTTTTGGGGCACTACAACCCCAAGCATGAAATGTCCATAAACCAAGGGCTCCTAAGTCCCTAAAAGTGTTGATTCTAACCCCTAAAGGAACAAGGTCAACTGATTACAGCTTCTCCCAGAAGTTCTCCATGAAAAACTGCTCAGAATTGGTCAAAACAGGATCATTTCAGCTGCTCCATAGGCAAGGTGCGTTGCATCTCACCTAAACACATTGTGTGGGTGCGTTGCATTTCAAAAAGCCATTCTATGGGGTGCGATGGGCGAGAAGTGACAAATGGCAGTGTCATTCCGCGAGGTGGAGAGGCATGGAAACTTCCAGAAACTTCTCCTATGACACTTGCCTCTCTGAATTCGACCAAGGATGAGTAAGAGATCATCAATCTCCAAGTGGAAGCAAGAACTATCATAGGGAAGACACTAATCAAATCACAAGCTGACTCATCTCCCTTACAGATATCTATATATGGATCCCTCATCCCAGAGATCCAGAGGCTGGAATTTTTCATATTGTAAGGAATTGTTGTTGGTTTCTTGAGACAACATCAGATTTTTGGGTGATCTAAGCTTTGTATGAGGTGAAGAGGGGCTTCCTTGCTGAGAGGATGATGCTGGGTCAGAACAACTGGTTGTAACTCCCCTTGGCTCTTTCTTATTTATCAATAAAAGTTATTCAATTTTTCCTCCATACTCTTGTATCATTTATGTTTGCTGCATTTGTATGGTCAATTTACGTCTGATCCTAGATTGTTTATGATTATAGATCCATGTTCTTGTATAGTGCTATGCTATTGTGATCTTACAGGTACTCTGTGAAGCTGGGCGTGCAAGGGAACAAGTAGCGAAAGACTATCAAGAGAGAGAGGAATCGAACTAGGAGATTAGCGCAAGACAGCGGTTGGTCTTCTTTGTTCTTCTCTCATCTATACTTCATAAAGGAAAAATGAAAGTAGCTTAACTTTGTTTGTTTCTAAGGCAGCTATCAAACCTTAGTGGGATAAGCAGTTCTGAGTAGACACTTTTCCCTGTAACAAAATAGCGACTCCACTGGGGACGAATTAGTTTGTTTGTTTATCTTCCTTGTTGTCTATTTCATAAACTTACAGACAGAGCCTGAAGTCGAGCCAGGTAGCTTTCGAACTGCATTTGCTATGCAAATGCAAAGTAGATAAATGCCGCTTCAGTCAATCTCTGGGATTTGTTTATGATTTAAACAACTGATTCACAAACTCTCTGATTGCCCCTTGTGGTAGCTCTTAGATCCTCCTTAGATCTACCCCTGATTTTTGCATTACCGATTACCATTTGCTCGGCCGAAACCCATGAATTGAACTGCAAACTGTGACCCAGAACCCAAGCAAAGTCTCGTATCTGGCCTAGCGCAGGTATTGTTCTAAGAATCTAAAATTCAGTGCACTTCCTGAGTGTAGTAGGTGCGATGCATTTCAAATTCCATGTGTTACAGGTGCGCTGATCAGACTAGGCCTTGTGTAGTTTTGGTTTCTGTGATTCATTCTTTCCAGTTCTATTCATGAATTTTACTGCCTGTAATCAGTATATCTCTATTTGAAACCACTTTTCCTTGCTGTTATTCTGCCTCCTTTGTACAAAAGAACTGTAAATGTTTTTGTGTGTTTGTTGAGTCATTTTCATTTCTCCTTTGCAAAAAGTAACATAATCGCACTGTCGTCCTTTGATTTGAAAGTGTCACAAGTGTCGTTTTCAGGCATAGGAAAGAGTTTGATTGCTGTAGATAGTCGATTATCCTGTTACTATTGTTTTTGGTCTGAATTTGTAATTTTTCTAGTGTCGAAAACAAGTATTCATTTCCAAATCGTAAGGTGTTGTGATTGTCTCCATTTTTTATTTCGAAAAGAAACTTGTTGATAACTGTCGCTTGAAAAGTAATTCAGATTTGTGCATCAACTTTCTTTTTACCATTTACATACTAAGAAATTCGAAAACAAATACTTGCATGTGCATTTGCATTTAGACAGTCTGATTGGTTTGATTTAGGAAAGTGCATTTAGAGTGTGCTCTTTGCTCTTTGTGAAAGAATTTTGTCTTTCTTTCCTTAGTAGCTAGGATTTTCATTGCACAAAGAAGATAAAAAGATTTTTTATCATCTTAGATTGCATTTTAGGAATTATACTACATCTCGCGGTGAACCTGAAAGGCAAACTTCATAAACAAGATCAACTATAAAATAAATTCAATGAATCTAACAACGCTTTGGAACCTAACGTACAACATTTAGAAGTCTAGGCTAGAGACGTATTCCGGCATCGTAAAGCCTGGTAAATGTTGTTCTCACTGATGGTTGGGTGATTCCTCCACTTTGAGATGATAAGTGCCAATATGGACTTGTGCTCCCACGTACCATCGAGTATATTTTGGGAGACCACAATAGGCTTAATCCTTTATCCATAGGAAGCCGTGTCTGTCGCCCTATCGATCGCAATGCACTGAACACAGCATTCGGGAAGATTGACTGCCGTACTGTAAAAAGTATTATGCAGTTTTGCGATTGGTTTGGTAATCCCTCTACCTAGATTTCAGAGCAGTCCCTTTCATTCCTTTTCAGACTCCTTAACGGAAAAGGTCCATCTGAGCACTTGTCACTTCAAGCTCATTAAAAATCGAAGGCGACTAGAGTCATCTTTTGTTTTTTCTCGACTCTTAAAAATTGAAAAAACAAGTTGTGTCAAAGCGTATAAAATTTATTTTAAATGGAATAATCATCACCCTTTCCTACGTTGATCTTAGGTTGAGAAAATGGAACCCACCAACCAAGGAATTCCCCTTGGGGGAAATCCTAGTCCCTTCTACTCTTGGGGAGATGTTGGTGCACCCCATGTGGCCACATTTTCGCTTCTAGGATTGACAATCGGCTTGCCCGTATGGCTCTTCTCAACCTCTGTCGTTCAAAACACCGCAATTCCTGAACAATCGAGTCAACAACTAGACGAGTCCAGAGTTACCCACTGACCTTCTACTTCCTCCCATTCTTCCTCTCCTCCTTCTTTTTCGCTTGATGGGGTTGGTAAAGCCAAAAATCAAGTACCTGAGAAAAAGAAGGAAAAGAAGAAGAAAGAGAAGAAGAAGAAGGAGCCAAAAGCGAAAGGGGGCAACCAAGCGTCGTCTAGCGAAAATCCACACACTGCACCGACCAAGCCTAAATTGCCATGTGTCATTTGCAAAGGAGACCACTATCATAGAGATTTTCCTTGCATCCCTCGGATCTTAAGGGACTGGTCTCCTCGTTTGCACAACCCGGTGTCGTCAACCTTTCATGATCATGTTGAAAACACACCGTCGACTAGTGAAAGTGAAGCCCCAGGACAAAAAGGAAAATATAGATTTCCTTGTAAGCTGTGCGAAGGCGACCATGCTGTCCACCATTGTCCCTTCTTAGACGAGGCTAAAAGAGTTTTAGACGATCGTCCGGTTTCACTGTTACAACTTCCTCCTGGATATAAAAAACTCTTGCCAAGTCCGTCACTAGTTGAAAAACCGGCTAACCCGCCCAGATGGTCGGCTGAAGCATCTATCATTGAAGACAAACCATCTAAACCCATACCAGACGAAAGTCAAAAGGTCGAGGCGGCAGTTGACCCGGTCTTGCCTTTAGAGGTTCCATCTTCAGATGATACAGTCACCGAAGAGAACAAGGATGACACCATCCAAATTCTTTTCGTAAGCACAGACTCCGATGAACATGGGGGCAATTTACCCGTTCCTTTACCACAGGAAGGAAGTTCGTCAAAGTCATACCCGGCCGTCTATTCGGTCCCACCTCCAAGCAACCTAGTTGTCTCCTTCGACTGGAATCAACTAGGCAGACCCCGTTTACCAGCTGGTGTACCATTCCGAATTATTGTGCAAATATATAGAATGGTTATGTTTGGTACCATCATAGATGAAGGGGCTTCTGTGAGTATCCTTTCCTCGACTGCTTGGAAAGCGCTTGGTTCACCATCGCTTTTTCCTGAGATGAGAAATCTAACAGGCTTTGATAAAGGAACCAGTCGACCATTAGGGATCCTTCCCAATGTGCCCATAACATTGAGAGGGAAAACCGTTCAAATGAACGTAATGGTAGTTCAAGGACCCCTGGATTATAATCTACTCCTTGGACGAGACTATATTTATTGCATGGGAGCGATTGTCTCCTCACTCTTTAGAGTAATGTGTTTTCCGCACAAAGGAAGAGTGGTCAAGCTCGTAGACCAGCTTTCATTTCCCGGATCACATAGAGCAAATAGTCATATGCCACCCCTGAATGGTCTTTTCACACAAGGAATGTCTCATCAATCTCCAGTTCGTCCGCCTGATGAGCGCGAGTGATTCGGGGGACATGACTGAATCCCAGGGGGCATGCACCCTGGTCTGCTTCGGCAGGAAAACTTCGGGTATAGGATAGGTTTCCGCAAGAAGTATATGACCTCCGTACTCCCGTCCGTGATTGGAAGAGGGAGTTGGACTGGAATAAGATTCTCTTGTCAAAGTTATGTGGGTTGGCAGGCATTGCCACTCACCTTTGTTTATTTCGATAAACATCGTCGAAGAAATGTTTTGTTTACGCCGTGAATAGAACAATCTTTGGTAACCTGTAAGAGGTAGACCTCTCTCGGTAAAACAAATGTTTTAACAGAAGGAAGAAGGGGTAACCTTGAAATTCTATTTTATACCTGGGGGCATGCAAACCTTTTGGCGTGCAAGCGAAGAGCGACTATTTATTTTTTAAATTTGTAGGTCCTCTAACCCTTTAAACTCGTAGGATTGGTCGTTTCCTAACTTGCATAAAGAAAGGATGTGGGGCAAAACTCTAAAAGTTGTCGTTTTTATATATGAGACATTCTTATTATACGACTGGATTAATCGAGCAGTTTTAGGACATAGTTCAAGCTCGTTAAAAAATAAACATAAGTCATGAGCAAATGTTTCCCCCCAGTGTTTAAGCTCAATAAAAAAAAATGAACCGATTTCCCGGTAAATAACCATCGTGAATGTAGTATTTCAGCCTTTAAAAGCCTTGGTTGTGTTCTCATCATCACCTCCACTCTGTATTGGCCGATCATTCACCTCCATTTGATTGTTTACCCTTTTTGAGGAACAGCTGCGAAGAGTGATCTCACTAGCCATCCTTGTAACACTGTCGTGATTGGAAAATTCCAAACCTTACCTGGAATCAATTGCTACCCAATTTTATCACTCGTTCCTCAAAAGACGAGTCTCCTTTAAGCTCTTTTCAACTGACTCGTAAAATATGAAAAGATTGCCGAGCCATTGGCCTCTCCAGCTCGTTAAAGGGACTGGAAGTGCTATCCCTCCTCTAAATTTTAATCTTTTTGGACCCGAGGGATTATTACACAAAAAGATCGAGTGCTTCTTTTGTTCAGCTCGTTAAAAGGATCGAAAATTCATCCCTTATGTATTGTTTTATACTTTTTCGGAATTAAGGGATTAGATGACGAAAAAGGAATTTTGGAGTTTCCTTTACGTTCCTTTTCAGACTCTCTAAAATTGAAAAGGACCGAGTTATCTTTGTCATTAAACTCGTTAAAACTTAATAGCGACAAACTTGTCTATAGACGAGAACGAGTTTCACTATCGCTAGGCTCGTTAAAACATAGCGATGGGTTTGCCCGAAGGGCAAATTATAGAACAAGCATATGTTATCCTCCTCAAACTTGACAAAAATAAAGAGGTACTGGTTAGCAATGACTGGGGAAAATTAGGAAGAAAACTTGAAGAAACTTTGTTGGTAGCAAGTCGCTCTTGAACATGACACTTTCACTCTGCATCCAAGTCGGGTTGGGTTGTTTCATTCACCGGTCACATCACCATGGTCCCATCACACCATCCACATTCGGGGTTAATGCTACCAATCCATCACATCAGTGTCGCCGATATGTTCAAGAGAAGTCATTCAGAGTATTCACCTGTGTCTCACCCGCTACAATACATTTACACTCCATTCTTTCATGACCGCCACCCTGAACCTTATATCACCAGATCGTTTTTACCTCCATTAAAATCATTTGCTTCGTTCCGTGTCATTGATGTGGGATTCATTAAGGCCCTCCTGTGACGGATCACTTCTTGTCGACATCAGCTCATTATCCAAGAAGTCGATCTAGGAACACCCCATTTAGTACTTTGAAGCTTGCATGCCTCAATGGCAAGTTTCTCACTTCCGGCAACAGGTTTACATCAATGGCCTTCGACCGAAAGATTTTGCATGGTGTTCGACGCCAAGTCCTTTATTCATAGCACGTGAATTGTACTGCAGTACCTTGAGGGTCATTATCATTATCGGTCATTCCTCTCGCGCCTATTAACAGCTTACATCATTGGCTAGCAATCAGGCGATGTCTTTCCATGTTCGACTCCAGAACATCTCTCACATGGATAGACTTGTACTTCGAGTGAAGATCGAACGAGATTGAAGACCCCGGATCTAGTTTCATCCATCTGGGCTGCGATATATATTCAGGGAAATAAAGACATCAAATGTACATCATTGCTGCACAGATAATCATCCAATCAAAGGGATGATGGCTCTACCAGAATCATCAGTCTACACTTAGACGATTATCTATCCTATGTACATGAAAATGAATTTATAAAGCTGATCATGGGAATGCCTGCCTCAGCTAGATCATGAAAATATTATGAAGATAATGTATTGTATTGTATCTTATTACAGGTCTCCTCCCAGCTTGAAAGGACTTCGGATCCTCATAATAAAGAATTTCACCCGACATCAAAAGATTAACGACCTCATGCTTTAGGGGGCAACTGTTATAGACATTTTTTGGGCACTACAACCCCAAGCATGAAATGTCCATAAACCAAGGGCTCCTAAGTCGCTAAAAGTGTTGATTTTAACCCCTAAAGGAACAAGGTCAACTAATTACAGCTTCTCCCAGAAGTTCTCCATGAAAAACTGCTCAGAATTGGTCAAAACAGGATCATTTCAGCTGCTCCATAGGCAAGGTGTGTTGCATCTCACCTAAACACACTATGTGGGTGCGTTGCATTTCAAAAATCCCTTCTATGGGGTGCGATGGGAGAGAAGTGACAAATGGCAGTATCATTCCGCGAGGTGGAGAGGCATGGAAACTTCCAGAAACTTCTCCTATGACACTTGCCTCTCTTAATTCGACCAAGGATGAGTAAGAGATCATCAATCTCCAAGTGGAAGCAAGAACTATCAGAGGGAAGACACTAATCAAATCACAAGCTAACTCATCTCCCTTACAAATATCTATACATGGATCCCTCATCCCAGAGATCTAGAGGCTAGAATTTTGCATATTGTAAGGAATTACTGTTGGTTTCTTGAGACAACATTAGATTGTTGGGTGATTTAAGCTTTGTATGAGGTGAAGAGGGGCTTCCTTGCTGAGAGGATGATGCTGGGTCAGAACAACTAGTTGTAACTCCCCTTGGCTCTTTCTTGTTTATCAATAAAAGCTATTCAAGTTTTCCTCCATACTCTTGTATCATTTATGTTTGCTACATTTGTATGGTCAATTTACATTTGATCCTATATTGTTTATGATTATAGATCCATGTTCTTGTATAGTGCTATGCTACTGTGATCTTACAGGTACTCTGTGAAGCTGGGCGTGCAAGGGAACAAGTAGCGAAAGACTATCAAGAGAGAGAGGAATCGAACTAGGAGATTAGCGCAAGACAGAGGTTGGTCTTCTTTGTTATTCTCTCATCTATACTTCATAAAGGAAAAATGAAAGTAGCTTTACTTTGTTTGTTTCTAAGGCAACTATCACACCTTAGTGGGATAAGCAGTTCTGAGTAGACACTTTTCCCTGTAACACCAACGCCAAAACTCATGAGATGCCCTTCCATTCTCATCTTCCATAGATTATAGTTCTCACCATCAAAAATTGGAACCTTCACATCATGGCCAACCCTTGTCCCTTTCTCAATTTATCCTTTCAGTGATCAAGCTATAGACAAGGGTTCGGAATAGATACTAATTATTAGACAAAAGTAATACTAAGAGGGGGTGAATTAATATTACGAGAATATTATAAAAATTTCTACAATTAAACTTATTCAGAAATTCACTTCAACAGATATAAAATTATCATGCACATGAAAAACACAAACAATCAACACTTATAAGCACATGGATTTTACGCGTATGAAACCCCCTCAAGGGAAAAAAACCACTGAATTGTTTGTTGCTTCTTCTTATTATCTATTGCTTCAAAATATTCCCATTTACATTACATCAGCTAGCCACCACTAGCAATGGATCACCTGCCCCTTAACTGACATGAGAAATTTTGGCCACAAAAAACTTGGAGCACCCACACCTACAATAGAAAATTAGCATGCACTTAGCTTGAAGCCCCGACTCCAAGTACAAAAAATTCTCCTATAAGAAAATATGATTCAGAACTGAAAAATATAGCTACATAAACAAGACTAGCAACAAATGAGCACACTCATGCAGTCACAATTTCACACTCCAAATGAGAGAAAATTTCTCTCCACACACACTCTCTAAACTGATCTTCAATCTCTACTCACAAATCTGAAACACTATTGAAGAATAATCTCTGAATCACACTGCAATTCTGAAAACTTTGAACTCACTACAATACTCACTAGTTGTGCACTTGCACTTCATGCACAATCACTCACTCACACTGCTGGAGAAATAACCAAATGAGCAACCTTCCTCCACATATCTGTAATATCTTAGATTAATTAATTTTTCAAGTGATGGAGCTCACCCAAATCTTGTTCACATGCTTTATATTTCATTGAGTTGGACTTTTTGACTAAATCAAGCCACTCATTCCACTAGCCTTTTGATAATTTCAACTTTGATCACCTTCTAGAGGCCCCACAACTTGTCTCGACCTTTTTCTAGAAAATTCTGACACTACACTTTAGCAAAATCAATTTTATTCCAAATGAGCACGCAAAGGCTAGAGATTTTTTCATGCTTTTCCTCGGTTGCAAGCACAAAACTGAGTAAATTCAACCGATCGCTCTCACAACACATTCAGTCAGCAACTAGGAAGTTTCAGTCACTCCCACAAGCCTTTATGCATGTGACTAGGGCAAAGCATCAGGAAAATAAGAGTTTTGGCCCTCAAACTTGCAATAGAGCTTCAGGGGGGTGACATGACCTGTAAACCATCCTTCCAAGTCTAGCTTGACATCAGGAAACCAGCTTCATGACTCAACAATACTCCACACACATCATCAACTAGACCTCTAATGCACATGTAGCATAGCATCAGATGAGGTAGTATTACCTCATATCATCACTTCTACAAACCTTCTAAGACTTATGAAAACATTTTACATTAGCATGGTAGCCCTCAACAAGTGTACAATAGACTCAAGATGAAACATAGGGACTCATGAGTACATACTTCAACACGTGACATCAATGGAAACACAAATAGGCGAACATCATGTACATCGATTTTTGTGCCAATAAAAGAAGGAAAAACTAGAAAAATCAAAGGATAAGGAAAGAGGTCAAAAGGAGAGAAAAGATGAAGAATTTTTGTGCCCTAGTTTTGTGAATTTTTCTGAGATATTGCATGCCCGAAATTTCAGGGGCCAAAACTTCGAGAGTTGACAAAATTTCAAATGCTTTACCAATATTGACTTTGTTTACTTTGACTTGATGAAGAAGACTTTGAGGAACCATGACTTGGGTTCTTTGTGGCATTCATGGTATTGTTTTTGGGTCTTGGATATCTCACTTTGATCTGATTCGAGAAGAAGAGAATATTCTTGTGTTCTTGTCTTTTGTGTTCTTCATGTTTCATGTGATTTTGGTAATTTCTTAATAAACAAGAATATAAACTTAATAAAAAGACAACAAACACTCACAATTAATTATCATGAAAGAGAAATAAACCCTAATTTACAAGCCTATTGATTTCTCAACACCTCTTTCTAGGAGAAACCTCTAGCCATAAATCTCACCTTGTACTTCCCAATACTTACATCTGCACCATGCTTAATTTTGTATATCCATTTAGAAGTCTTAATAGACTTCCCTTTGGTTCTTGGAACCACTTCCCACACATCGTTCTTCATGATGGACTCATATTCTTCAGACATAGCATCCTTCCACACTTGTTCTTTCACTGCTTCTTCAAAAGTGCATGGTTCATCTTATATGATTTTTCTCACAGCTACAACATATCCCTAATATCAACATGGCTTCTTACTTTCTCTAAAGACTCCTCTTGCGGAAGCATATCTCTCAACATCTTGTAAGGTGTCACAAAGCCATAATGGTCTCTTTCTAGCAGAGGGAGGATCACATGGAGGGGATCTAAGGGATCCATGGTTTCCATGGGTTCATCAACAAAATCAAGCTCAGGCTCAGGCATAGGAGGCTCTTCTTGTACATCCATGGCATCATCCTTTCTCTCAAAATTAGAAGGGGTAGGAGTGTTCCTTTCTTTCCTAAGAGAAGCATCTTTATCAAATGTCATGTCCTTGTTAAACTCTATATTCCTTTGGCCCAGTATATATATTCCATAAGCTTCGGAATTTTCACAATATCCAGCAAAAGTACCTTTCTTTCCTAAAGCTTCCAGCTTGGTCCTTTTCTCCTTCAGTACATGAAAGCAAACGGATCAGCGAAAGATCCTTAAGTGTCCAACCTTGATCTTTACACCTATGAAAGATTCTTTGAGAGTCTTGTCACCTAGAACTCAGTGATTTCTATTTTGGCAATAGAGAGCAGTGTTAGAAGCTTCTCCCCAAAGAAACTTTGGCAGCTTTTGATCATGCAACATTGCTCTGGATGCTTCCATGATATTCTTGTTCTTCCTTTTAGCTACACCATTTTGTTCAAGGTTATAAGGTACCATGGTCTCTTTCTTGATTCCAACTTACTTGCAAAAGTCAATGAATTCATTTGAAGTGAATTATCCTCCATTGTTAGTCCTCAAAAATTTGATCTTATTTCTAGTTTTATTTTCCACCAGTTCCATGTCTTGCGAGAGAATTCATCCAAAAATATTATAAAGTACAAGTAGCCACTAAGAGAATTCATAGGAATGAGTCCACATAGATCATAATGTATAAGTAGAATTATTCCATTGGTCCTACTTCTAGTTGAAGGGAATGATCCCTTCACATGTTTTCCACTTGCACATACTTGACAAACCCCATCATGATCTACTTGAATCTCATGATTTCCAGAAACCATATTTCTCACATTAGGCAAGGCTTTATAGTGTAGGTGAGAAAATATTTGGTGCCATATCTCACATTGATGAGAATTATCATGAACCAAGGCTCGAATAGGGCTCCCACAAAATTTATATAGGCCTTCATTTCTAGTCCCAAGAGTGAAGGAATCGTTCATACTAGTTCTACTTGGCCAAGCAAGGATTCCCATTAATGAATGCAACCTTAAAACACTTGCCTTCCATGGTAGATATTGAGATGAGGTTCATTTTCAATCTTGGCACATATAGGACATCATGTCGATGTATAATTTGACCATAATTCAAATGAAAAGAAACAAATATGAACCCCTTCATGGGATTTGAAGAATTATCTTCAAGTATTATCATCAAATCATACTCCTTCTTACCCAAGTTTGAGAGGAATTCTCTTTAACCAGTTATAGAGTCTAGAAGGCCCACTATCTACCAACCAACTATCAAAATAATCTAGAGGAGAGGAACTAGAAATCATAGAAATAAGAAAGTACTCATATTGAGTTTTAGTTGCATTATTATCATACCTTGGATTTCTTGATCTCTTTTGAGGATGGTGACATTCTTCACTGGCAGCAGAAGCTTCTCTTCTTCTTCTATTGTTGGACCTATTGTTGTTACCATGGTTGTTGTTGCTGGACCTTGGAGCACCTCCATTTTCCAGATAGTCTCAGGCATAATTACCATGCTTGTGGCAATTGTAGCATTGAACTTTTGATATGTGCCTTCTAAATATTCTATTGAAGTTCTTGGATATTGAAGAAAGATTTCTTGAATTAGATGATCATCATCTTCCTTTCCTTTTCTTGGCTTGGGTAGAAATAATAGTGGCTTCTCCTTCTTCATGCTTTGAAATTCTTCCTCTAGAGATCATCTTGGACTCCTCTTGAGTGCACTTACCTATAGCTCATCAAATGAGGAAAACTTGTATTTTCTACTAATGGTTGTAATAAATGTCTCCAGATTATGGGAAGACCTCCAAGGGTGATCAATACCAACTCTCTATCAGATATAATCTTACCAACAATTAGAATTTGATCCTTGAGTTGAGATATCCTCATGAATTATGCTTGAATGGTCTCACCCTTATTCATCTTGATGTCCTGGTTTTGATTCTTAAAATTAATAATATGGATCAAGTTGTTGACCCCATACATTCCAATCTTCTGATCATAAATTTCCTTAGACTTCTTCATTTTGGATACGTAAGTGATCAAATGATCTCTCAAAGAGTCAATAATGATTTTTTTTATCTTTTATCTCACCCTTCTTATACTTAGAATTAGTAGCAGCAGTTTCATTCTCCAGAGGATTAGGTACTTTGCCTTAAAAATATTCCATATCTTCAATCTCTTCCAAAGTCAAATTCACCCTAGCTCTCCAAGCAGCAAATTTGGATGATTCGTTCAGCTTCTCCTCAATCTTGAAGTATGAGGTATACATATAGGCTTAGTCAAATGACCTTCAACAGCAAATATATCTTCAAGGATGATTTCTCTTATCTCCTTGGGTTTGTCTTCACCTCAACTCTAATACCATGTTAATTTTTCACAATGTTCTATGTTATAAAAATCACTTAAACAATTTCTTCTTTCAGATGAAATTACTTTTAAATGTACTTTCAATCACCCAATAATAGTAAGAAATTATAGATATACCAATAAACAATATGCACAATAGAAGAAATCCAAGATTAATGAGACATAGTTATTTAGGTCAAAGACCAGGGAAACACCCCACAATGGGGAAAACCCAACTAGATTCTTCTTCTATTAGATATTCATCAAATGTTCAACAAAGATACATAGTCCAAGTACATCCAAAAACAATAGTCAAATTAAAATCCTTGACTTCCAATAAAACCAATCAAATATGAGATCTAAAATTAAAATCTAGTCAAAGTACTAGTTTTGCAATTTTGGCCATGTCAAAGTTTAATCAACAACAATCAATGGTGGCCCTAACTAGTCAAATTCAACAATCAATAATGCTCAGATAGAGAAAAAAAAATCAACCAATCAAAGAAGTGGCCTCTTCTCCTCAGTCAAAATAGATCCAAAATCCCTCTAGTAATTCGATTAAACTCAACAACAAACCTGCATTCTACCCTAGCTTCATATCTATGGTCAAAGATGGTCAAAGTGCCTATAATAATTCAGTCAACACCTCAGCTAATGCAGCCTCCAATAATAGATTAGAAATTATTTAAACCAAGTCAAAGTATCCCCCAAGTCAATGATGGTCAAAGAAGGCCAAAAGCATAAAGTCAACATAGTCAAACAAAAGCTCTACTCCTTTCGCACATGTGAACTCTACCCTGCAATTTTGAGAAGAGATCGAACCAAATGAAGAAGATGTGATGTGCGATGTGTTTCCTCCAAGTGAATTCAATGAAATTGTATTTATATGTGAGTTAGGAGGTCGAATTTCTCTCTCTAGGCTGACTTGTACTTTTCAAGTTGACTTGGACCAGCATTAAAAACAATATTTTTCCATGAGAAAATTTTATTTTTCCAAGTGCAAGAGGGGTCTCCTTAAGGTTTGTTGGGCTTCTCCAATGGGGAAATTTCTCCCTCAACTACCAATTTTCAACACACACCTAAATAATCACGGGAATTGAGAAAATAACACACATAAATTGTGAACATTGATATTTTTGGACAAATTGTCCCTTGAAAAACCTCAAAGGGAAAACTAGTTTGAAAAATGAGGGTTTTATTATTCTTCAACAAATCTGTAATTGAAATTTACATATATTATTTTCCATAAAATTAGCAAACCTCCATAAAATTAACTTCTTCACTTTTGAAAGCTAACTCGAACTCCTAGAAGCAACTTGGTACCTCTAAATCATTTGGCCTCTCTTTGTGACCTTGAATCAATCTAACTGGTGTGTTTTCATAAAATAACTTGGTTTTCCTGGAAAATCGTACCCACTGGGAAAATAACTTGTCCTCCACTATAATTTCAACCTTCACTAGAAAACTTGAGTTCCCTTGTGCAAATCAAACCTTCTAGAAAATTTGCACTTGCCCAAGAAAGTCAGCCTCCCTGAAACAATTCACACTAGCTAGAGAAACTTGACCTCTGTAGATAAATCAATCTCCCTCTCTCACAGAGAATCTGGAAAACATTGTGAATAATTCCTCTCCATAAAATTTATATCAATCACTATTGATCCCTATTGTTGGTGTCTCCCATGCGATCACTACACCCTTGTTGTCACTATGAATCTACTTGTTCGAATGATCTCCAAAAGCCCCATCAATCTCCTTTTGTAATCTCTTATTGACGAATCAATGACCACAATCTAACTCCAATCGATGGATAAGATCTTATCGACTTCTAAAAATCACTTTTCGAGAAGTCTCTATATAAAAATAGATTTGTCTCAATTAATCCTGATTAATTAACCCATTTCCCTAAGTTAGACTTCAGAAAAATAATTAAAACTGGTTAATTAAATCTAATTAAGACATTTCACTTAGAAAAATTTTCTGGTTATTGCAGATAATTAATCCACCCATGCTCCTAGCCTCATAGACACTATTTGATAATAGAACCCTTATTTGAGCTACAAGAACTAACACTCCCTCTTAATAAGGAAGGTGTTCTCCACTACTCCCAAATTATCCCTGAAGAAAGCAAATTTGTCCTTTCCCAAGGCCTTGATCAGAAATATCTACAACTAGCTAATTTGTGGAAACATACTATAGTTGAACTGATCCATATTGTACACAATCCCTGATGAAGTGGTATTTGATTTCGATGTTCTTCGACCTATCATGAAACATTGGATTCTCATAGAGCTTGATGAAACTCTAATTATCACATTAAATACTAGTCAACTCTAACCTATAACCAAATAGTGCCACTAGCATCTTTTGAAACCATATGGCCTCACATGTAGTCATGCTCATTGCCATGTATTCTGCCTTTGCAGAACTCAATGCCATGGATTTCTACTTCTTGTTGTACCAAGAGAAAACCATTGATCCAATACTAAACATATTGTAGTTATTTTTTGATCCACTGCACTACATGCCCAGTCTACATATATATACCCCTTGACACCATCACCTCGAGAAAATCGCAACCCATACTCAATTATACATCATAGATATCACATCACATGCTTTAATTTTTTTCAATGTACCCTCTTCAATTCTACCATGAACTGATTGAGAATTTTGACCACAAAGTAAATGCATGGCCTTGTGTTGACCAGATATATAAGAGAGCTAATAATTTGCCTATACAAGGTGGGGTTCACTACATCTTGATCTGATGTATCTATATTCCTCCAATTAGTAATCATAGGAGTAGACTTTGGTCTACAATATAGCATTCTAAATTTATTTAGAATCTCCATAATATATCTCCCTTGACCAAGGACGATCTCCCCATTTGTCTGCCATAACACCAGACCTAGAAACTAATGCATCAGCCCCAAATCCTTTATCTCAATCTTTACTACCAAGTCCCTCTTGCAATCCTCTATGAGCCTTGGTGACCTTGTTAGAAATATATCATCCACATTTAATATGATAATGAGAGGCTCACCTCCTACCATCAAATAGTAGAGGTTCCATTCTTCCTCACTCTTCATAAAGCCCATCTGCTGCAAGTAATTATCGATCCAACCATACCATACTATGGGAGCTTGCTTGAGTTTGTATAGTGCCCTCTTCAACCTACACACATGGGTATCCCTCTTATGCATCTCAAATCCATTTGGTTTTTTGATGTAAGCCCCATCTTCTATAGCTCCATTTAGAAAAGTCATCTTCACATCCATCTAATGAATTTTCCATCCCATATGTGTTGCTAGAGAGATCATGGCTCTGATGGGAATGTATCTAGCCACTAGAGAAAAAGTATCATCATATTCCATGCCATCCCTCTAAGAAAAACCCTTGGCAATGAACCTAGCATTTTACTTCTCCACGCTAGCATATGTAGCATGTTTTATCTTGTAGATCCAATGAGAACCATCTGTTTCCTTGTCCAATGGTCTAGGTACAACCTCCCACACATCATTCACCATGATGGAGTTGTACTTCTCCACCATTGCATCATGTCGCACATGTTTTTGTGTAGCCTCCTAAGAAATAGAAGGCTCACTGTCAATGAACTTACTCATCAACTCCTTGTACCCTTAATACCTCTATGGAAATCTCATCTCCCTGGTGCTTTGTCTAGGACTTCCCACAAACTCTTGTCTATCTCTCAATGTCTAAAGCACCTCTCTATTTCTTCTCCCACTAGTGGTGGGTGGATCTCCATGCTCCTCTACCTGTTGTTTCTACTCCATCTATTGTGAACTCTCCCCTGCACCTGCGCATGTGCTTGTACTAGTCATTGTGCTTAGGTTGGTGCCCTGAGACTAAGATCCTTGTTCATACCTAGAAGCTTTTGTTGTCTCACTTTGATCAATTATTGGAAACTCGTGAGATCTCCTAAATGCTTTCTCCTCCTAGAACTTCACATCCCATCTCACCATAATTTTCTTTCTACCTAGAATATAGATCTTGTATGCCTTGGACATAATAGTATAGCCAATGAAATAGCCCTTATCTGCATTTGAATCGAACTTGGTGTGTTTGTCATCTAGCACGTGAAAATAAGTTATGCTACCAAAAATCTTGAAGTGCCCAACTTTTGTCTTCTTTCCTATAAATTCATCCTTTGGTGTCATATTCCCCAACGCCTTGAGAGGAAACTTGTTCTAAATATATATTTTTGTACTACATGCCTCTACCCAGACAAATCTAGGCATGTCCTGGTCATAAAGCATCACCCTTGCTGCTCTAACTATCATCCTATTATTCCTCTCAACGACCCCATTTTCTTGTGGGTTATATGGAGTTGTCTATTATCTCTTGCTTCCCTCCTTCACATATAACTCCTTGAAGGTTTTCTCCACATAATCACCTCCATTATCCATACAAAGAACATTTATCCTCTTCCCTGCCATGTTCTCTACAAGAGCCTCAAATTCTTAGAAGCGACTAAAGACTTTGTCCCTTGTCTTCAAGAAGTATATCCAAGTATTCTTGGAGAAGTCATTAATGAATGTTATGAAATACTCATAACCTCTAATAAATTTCATGGACAACGGGCCACATGTATCATAATGTATTAACTCAAGGACACCCTTGGCTCTATTGTCAATCCTTGGAAACATTTATTTTTCAAACTTCCCAAGGATGCACCCCCTACACACATCATCATGTTCTGTGCTTCTCTCTAGAACTCTTTTCATAGCCTCCCTGAGAAATCTGAGTGCTCCATGAGTGTCCCATCCTCCTATGCTATAATTATCCTTTTTCTCTACTATTATTGTTTCTCACTAGTGTGTTTGGAGCATCCAACTGAAATCTGTGTAACTTGTTGCTCCTTACCCCAATTTGTTTCGCTGACTTATAATCTCGATGCTTAATAGACACCTTCAGCCCTCAAAAGTAGACAAAATATCCCTTATCCTAAAGATTTGATACAAAAATTAGGTTCATTCCTAAATTTGACACATGCAGCACACTTGTAACATTCGTACTATTTCTTGACTCCCTCTGAAAGGTAAATGTCTCTCTCCCAACTAGAGTACACCTAGACTTATTTCTCATTTGAATCTAGAAGCATATCTCCTCTTTCTAATAACTGGAAAATTATTATCTAACCCCCTTCATGTGACATGACACTCCACTATCAATGTACCAAAGACATATAGAGGTATAGCTAAAGAGGCAAGCTATGAGAGAAAACTCATATTCTAGCATTGAAGATAGCTCATCAATATCCACTGAAGTTGCTTTATTTTGCATCCATTTCTTCTTCTTTCTTCATTTCTTTCTGTTCAAACATCGACTGATATAGTGACCATTTTTACTGCAACCAAAGCACTTGATTTTACTCAAGTCGATTTCCTTCTTGCCTTCCTTGGATCCTTTAAAAGAGCCCTTCTTGGCCTTTCTCTTTCATGGTATGGCCACATTCTCATCATGCTCACAATTTTGGAGTTTTATTCTACTATTGTCATTGAATAGACTCATTGTAAGCTCTTCTTGGGTGAAATCGATCCACATTTGATCCCAACTTAGTACAATATCCCATCCATTAATCACCTAAACGAACACATCCCACAACTTTGAGAACCCATTTAATGTTTTTCTCATAACCTCATCATTTGTTAATTGATATCCAACAACTTCTAACTCATCCTTGACAAGTATCGGCCTAGTGAGGTAGCTTACAAAGTATTCACCCTTATTCATCCAAGTATTTCTCAAATTCTCCCTAAGAATCATCTTTCTGCTCACGGTAGTGTTCTGGAACAAATTTAGAATAGCAAACCACATCTTCTTCACTATATCCAAATCTATGATATGGGAATGATATGATCCTTAACCGCATAAAGTATTATTCTCCTCGCCTTATAATCCTCCTTGTCTGCCATGAGATGTGTTGGATATGACGATATAGCTACAACATTGGTCGCATAATCTTTGAGACCATTCCCTTCTAGCAACAAAGAAACTATGGCTTTATACACACCAAAGTTTGAAGCTCCATCCAATCTGTCCTGATCTCTCAATCTTATTGAAGCCATTTATGAAAGCCCTTGGAAAATATAAAAAAATGAACTATATATGAAGGAGTTCAAACTAGGTTTTATAAACCCTTGATTTCTCTTCTTGTGCCCTACATTGAGCCTCTTTTTCCCTCAAATCTACACTTCTATACTATGTGAAAATTCTATTGCATTTACTGGTTATTAATCTTCCATAATTGCAAATTATTTGTCTTCTAGAAATTAATTCACGAAAAATACTAAATTAAAACACAACTACAATTTCACAACTAAATAATCGTAGGAACTATAACAGCCCTAGTGAAAATTCTATGTAATAAAAGTTTAAAACAATAACCATAGTCAATGGGACACTTATTCCAAGCTAAATCCTAGGGGGTGTTCGTTTGGTTTTTTATGGCTAAGGAAATTGGAAAACACAACGGCTAAGGCTTTGGAAAGGAAAAATGGCATTTTTGGCACATTTATTTATGAAAATAATGGAAATTAGGAGAAAAGGGAGGTGAAAGGTCAAAGGTTTCATGTGAGGAGGAAAATGAAGAAAATAGAAGCCTCATTCATAAAAAGGTTTTTGAGGATCAGTTGGTAACATTTTTGTCATTTGAGATTTGGAGCTCTCTCATTATTCTCTCTCTCACACTTTTGGACACTTAGAGTTTCTTAGAGCACTTTGGCATTGGAGAAAGAAAGGAAAAGAAGGCAATAGGAAGCAAAGATCAAGCAGGGGAAGACAGGATCAAACAGCTATAGCAAGCTTCATTGCAAGTATTGACTTGCATGTGTATTTTCCTTACTAGGTTTTGCATGCATGGGATTGCATGTGTTTATTTTCTACCATGGCATCGGTTTTGCTAGGTGTGACAGTATTTTCAGCCTATCCTTTCCATTTCCTGATAGCTTTGATGAGATGGGTTCTCTCACACAATTTATGTGGAGTGTCTAGATTGGATTCAAAGCTGAGTGGGGTGGATCTCCGAATTGAGAAACACATGGTCTAGGTGGTCCTTGAACCGAACTTAGGATCATGAAGCCACTAGCCTAGTAACCCCTAAATCAGACGGTGGGTTGCGGTAAATCCAGATTGTGTGCCTCGGTGGGCCCAGGAATCCCTGTCGGTGAATGGCGGGATATACAGTAAATCCAAGAGGTGGATTTTCTCTCCGTTGGGCTTAGTGGTCCCGGGATGGGATGCACAGTAAATCCTGAAGAGTATATATCGGTGTAGGGCCTAGTTATCCTTGGATCAGACTCTAGATGCACGGTAAATCTTGAGAGACTAGGAGGCACTGAATTCCTCACAGTGTTGGTGGACAACTCTAGTGGCATCCATGTTTATTGGTGTTTTTTATGTGTTCTATGAGTCCCACATTCATGCTTGGAATATGGCACGGGGGTGATTGGCTGAAGAGATAATTGGCTCAACTAATCTATGGTTGGGTGGAATGTGGTAGTCCCATCTTTGGTTGGTTCATTCATTAATGAGAAATTCTTTCCCTTGATTTTCATGTGTAAATGCATTGATGTATATATGGATTTTGATGTTTGATATGTTTATGTTATTTTTTCCTATTATGTTGGCTATATGTACATTTTATGACAGCAGCTATGTATGGCTCTTAGTGTGTTTTTACTTGTATATGAATGGATAATGTGTCTATGACCTAATAGATGATAATGCAACACTTGAAATGAGGGAACAATGTTTGATAGCAATTATCAAATAAGTATGAGATCCCTACACTTAATTTTTTTGTTTACACCTGCAGGTTACATTTTGATGATATGTTTGACAAAATGCCTATCATGGCTAGTAGGGGTCTGGTTATCGTCTTGTTCAGATTATTGCTTTTGCATCATTGTTTCCCTGCATCTTTACTGATTCTAAGTTATCACTCCATACTAGGAAGTGGCATGGGATCTAGGCCTAAAAAAAGTGGCTTAAATCCTGGGATCAGTGGCATAGAACTAGAAATTTTGGTCCCTAGTCAGTGGCAGGAAAGCCTGTGAGAGAGACTTTAGGTTGTTAATTGCTCCCTTTCCCATAGCATGAGAGCAACTATGACCTAAGAGATCTAGAAGAGAAGTGGGACCCAAAGATAGGTTGTCTGAGTGGTTGACTTGTCTCCTAAGGGTTTTGTTGATGATGTTGGATGACTGTGTGTGATGTTCCATTGATTCCACTTCTCGAAGGTTACATAGGAGGTCAAATCTAATCATAGTAGCCTCTCGTCTCATGTTTACCCTGGTTGGCATGGTTTCTTGAGTGGATGTGGGAGGAGGGTGTTACAAAGTGGTATCATAACATGATTCGACTCTCGTACTAGATGGGTGATGTGTTGTGGTCATGCATGCATGTCAGTTGCATGTGTGTCTCTTACACTTACATTTCATGTGCTTGTTTCATTTTCTTGATGATTGATTATGGTTGTAGTATGGTTGTTATGGAGAATTTGATATTGATTTTGTGAAATGTATTTGTCATGAGTATGTGACTGGTTTCATATGGATTATATGTTGCTTACATGTTGATTTTATGTCACCTACTTACATCCTTATATGTTAGGTTACATTCTTGAATATATTTATTACATGTATCAGTCTTGTAGGTTGATTACAAGAATTGATCACTTATGTTTGACTACATGTGTTTATGCGTATGTGTAGTTGATTAGGCACTGCTTATGCATGTTATTGGTTGCAAGTGGCAACGTGTACCATGGAGTAATTGTCTTGTTCTTGCATGAGGTCATAGCATGCATTGTTGATATGGCCTTGCATTGATGACTAGACCCTAGCTAGAATGATGTTTATGTTTTGATGCACTTACTGGTTATATGTATATATGTTATTATGTCTATGTTATACATGTATCACGTTGATTTGGTGATCTTGTAGACAAGGCATCCCCCCAACCTATACTAAGGTACGTCGATTTATTGTGATTTGGTTTATCTGACATATTATGCATTGAAGGAAGAAATATCAAATGTCTAGAAATATTTTTTACCACAAAGACTCTCTCTATGAATCTGAAGAGCAGTACGGTGTTGGGAATCCTTCCGATTTGGCAGTTACACTAAGAATCTTGAAGGAAAAGATAAATATTTGTAAGGTAGATAATGGTCGGATCATACAACCACAAGAGAAGCAAGCAGAGGTTGATGATATACTTCTTCAAAGTTTTTTAGACTTGCAGTGACAATGGCCACTTCAGATCAGCCATGGGCATGAGGATGGAAATAATGGGGCATGCGGAAGTAGGTCTCTTGGTAGACATAGGTCAAATAGATCTGATACAGTGAGAGATGGAAAGTTGTTGGACACTCTAGATAGGAGGGGCGATGAGTACATGTACTATTCTAGTTCTGGTTCTGATAGACATCATGATCGTCATCATTATCATCCTTATAGGAGGAATGATAGGGGATACTTGCTAGATGAATTCAAGAAAGAAAAACCACCAAATTTTGATGGAGATGTGAAGAAGTCAGAAGATGCAGAGGCATGGATACTTGGGATGAACAAATTAATTGAGTTGCATGAGTACACAAATAACATGAATGATATAGTAGTTATGTTTAGCTTGAAAGGTAAAGCAAACATCTAGTGGGAAGATGTTAAAAGGGTCAGAGACATTAGGACGTATGAATTGAGTTGGTGGGAATTAAAGAGGCTTTTTAAGAAGAAGTACTTGTCAGAGAGGTAATATGACAGCAAGGCTAAAGAATTATATGAGATAAATATGGGATCAATGACAGATGAAGAGTACACAACCAAGTTTTTGTAGTTATTGAGGTATGTATCATATCTTACTGATGAGAAGGCTAAATTTCATATATTTGTCTGTGGTTTTCCAATAGCATTTAGATATTGGATTGAGTATGATGAGCCTCGGTCACTTGAGGAAGTTATTGGGAAATTGAAACATTGCTACAAACAGTCAAAACATAAGAATGAATCTCATCATGGATGAAAGGGAAAAGAAAAAGGTAGAGGTAAATGGCAGCCTAAGAGGACAAGGCCTCAAAATGCAAATGGGAAAGAAAATATGGCACCGCAAAAGAAGTTTAATGTAGCTAGACAGGGACATGGGTCACAATAGCAGCAGCAACAGCATAGAGGTGAGGGCATTGGTTGGTTGGAGTGTTGGACATGTGCTAAGGAGCACCTTAGGAGAGATTAGCCGTAGCATCAAGGTGGAAGGCCTAAGATATACAGTGGACAGGAGGCGCAGACTATTGGGGATGTTGGTCAGAGTATTCCACGTATCTATGCAGTAGTGGACAATAGGGAGGCAAAACACCAGGCATTTATCATTGAGATGGACGGTAAGCTTTTTGATCTAGTTATTTCTATTTTGATTGACCCTGGATCTAATTATAGCGATCGTAGTCCAAGATTGGTGGATAAGTGTAGTTTGAGTAAGGAATTGCATGCAAAGTCTTTATTATGCAACCAACTCACAAAATAGAAGAAAATATAGATCAACGACTTCAAAATTAGCCTCTTCTAGGGGGAAACCTCCTTTACATTACACAAATGAATAATTCTTAGATGATTCAAATGAAAAAACCTCCTTTCTATATATAGGAGTCTAAGGGGTCACAATATAATCAGAGTCGACATAACAATAATAATATAAGGGCACAAAAATAACAATAGTGGTCTTCTATGGGGCACAATAATAACAATATGGGGACAATGGTGGCATAAAAATAACAATAAGGAGCTACAATGACAATAGTAATGGGGGAATCACTAGTATTATAGGGACCTAACATGTCCCTCTTATTCAAAAAAGTGTTGTCCTCAACGCTTGAGTAGTTATGGATTCTTCTGTATAAAATTCTCATCCTCCCAAGTGGAATCCTTAGCAGGTAAGTTCTTCCACTTGATGAGATACTTTGAAATTGATCAATTTCGTAGTTGTTGAGTTCTTGTTTCTATGACTGCTTTAGGTTCCAATATGATTTTTCCTTCCTCGTCAAGTTCTGGAAATATTGTTTGAACTGGGAGCTTGTCACCTATAACCTTATTTAAGCATGAAACATGGAAAACTGGGTGCACTCAGGAAGATGCAGGAAGCTCCAATTTGTATGCCATAGTACCAATATTTTGCAACACCTTGTACGGACCATAATACTTTGGTGATAATTTATTATCCTTCTTAGCTTGCTTGAGGGACATTTGTTTGTATGGTTGTAGTCATAGAAATACCCAGTCACCTACATCAAAACTTCTTTTGTTGCAATGTTGATCTTCCTGTTGTTTCATTCTATTATGCACCAAATTAAGGTTATCCTTTAAGAGTTAGAGAACCTGTTGTTGATGCTAAATGTGATATTCCGCTTCTTGAACCTTAGAATTTTCTCTTAAAGATGTTGTGATCAATGGTGGATGATATCCATAAAGTGCCATAAATGGGGTCATTTTTCTTGCAGTGTGGAAGTGTTAGAAAATTATATATTACGGAGCAATGGAACACATAAAATATTGCAGAAATATAAACACAGAAAATGCATAAAACAAGAGAGACACAAATATACATGGTTCACCCAGTTTGGGCTACGTCCACAGAGAAACAACTAGTCCTTCCTTTTATATTATCCAGCAAACTGAAGAGATACAACCTATAGTAGATCAGTTGTAACACCCTCTTTGCTCTCAATCTCCTCTCGCTTTCTCACTCAGAATATAGATCTTCATAGACGCAATACAATTCCCTCATATATAACGAGGGGTTTCCTTCTAGGGAAAAAAAACCCTAAATTAAACATAACTTCTACCGTCAGATCTCTGCCTAATGAACGACCCAGATTGACTAGAAATTACTATACTTTTACAAGGCAATTTTACATCTATTCTTAGCTTCGGGGGCACTGCCCCCGAAACCCCCCGTTAGGGAGGGGCTCCCCAAAGGTCGCAGCCGCCTCCCCCTAGACCCCCCTGCAGCAAATATTTTATGGGCGGCGTTGCTGCCCCATTTCGAACTAGGGTCCAATGTGGCAATACCTTTGAATACAGAAGATAATCAAGCTCCACAACCAACAATCTCCCACTTGGAGACTAATTATAGCAACTCCACCGTTGCTTCATTTGCTGGACAATGACTCCTCTTTGTTGGGTTGTGTTATATTCTTTCCACGACTAACCTACGTAGTGAACCAGGGGGTTAGAGGGGGGGTGGATCCCCCCCTTCGTTGTGCCGATTGCGCAGCGGGGGGGTCACAGGGGGGGCGGCAGCCCCCCTTGTCTAGGGGGTTTGAGGGGGGTGGGTAGCCCTGTTGGAAATAATACTGAGAGGGGGGGTGAATCAGTATTATCAAGTTCTTTTAATAAATCTTCCTTATTTATACTTTGAATTATTTTTGCATATCAGTACCATAAAATAATGAGCATGAACAAAGAAAACAGATAGTCACACCAAAGAACACCAGATGTAAGGTGGAAACCCAATGTGGGTGAAAACCACCTGATGCAATATGTCTCTATCTTCTTTCAATTAGAAACTCCTTTTACAATGATTTTGTACTGGTGCAGTCCTTTACCAGTACGCAGGCTACAACCTGCAGAGAGCTACAACCCTCTCTCATTCTCCAGCTTCTCCTGGAAGGGAGCTACAACCCCCTACTTCTTTTCTTTCAAGGATCACTTTTCATAAATTTTCAAACTGGATCCATAAACATCAAGAGATCATCAAGTACAAGTAAATCACCCAGTCAACTGCAGTAACCAGATCAACAATAATAGTAGACTAAACCCAGAACACCTTATCAATAGAGAAAAGTCAGCCAACAAAAGATCTTAAGGCAGATACGCAGTTTTTCTTTCTCTGGCCTGCGAGCGTACGCACTTCACCTTCTGCTCCCCTGCGTATACCCGCAGAGACCCGTTTGCCGCACCGCGTACCCATGCACTATTTCTTCAATCACGTTGCATACTGTTACTGCAGGCACGCACCCAGAGATACTATCGCACCGCGTACTGCTACTGCAGCCACGCACCCACAAATGCTATCGCGCCGCGTACCCACGCACCTGCGGCTTCTGAAGTGCCACGTACTTTCCCTGTGCCTACGCACCTGAACCTCTGTCGCGCTGCATACCCACGCACTGCGCCTTCTTCTGGTCTGTGTACCCACGCACTTCTCCTTTTTCTGCTCTGCGTACCCACGCACTTGCACTGTTAATCACCTGCGTACTTCTGGTTAGGGCCGAATTGGCAGTCCACCAATGTGCTACAGATCGTCAGATACTCAGATCTGATCATGCGCTCGAGAGATCACCCTTCATGGATTTGCTTTCGTCTTCACTTTTTTATATAGATCAAGCTTTTAAAACAATAACCCAATATTTCAGATCTTAGGATATTCAATTTGCAAAAGATACTTAGCCAAGAGATCTCCTTTGCTTTATATAGGCAAGCTCTTCCTAAAATCATGGATCAATGCCATAGATAACCAATACAAGGGGCCCAAAAACATGGGGCTCAATAATAATAATAATATAAAACAATACCACGGGCCAAAACCATAGAATCAAGAACGGCGGGCTAAATACCACGGGCCAAACATAGGAAACCCCATGTGAACGCGCTTCTCTGCCTTGAAGTAAGTGAACTGGGGGTATGCACCTTCTGAACGGGTGACCTGCGTTTGTGGTCGCAGTCCCTTCACGGTGTACCTGCGTGTACGCACCTTTTGAACTATTCTCCTGCGTACCTCTTAATTTTCAACATTTTGAGAGCCAGATCAGAGCATTGCCACTTGAGGGTGTTGTCATCAAGTACAACATCTGTAACATAGATCCATACCAAAATCATAATGCCAACAAGCCCCCCTCTACGAGGTCCGGGGCAGCGCCCCAGGAAAAAAATTTTGGACCCTATATTAGGTTGGGCGAACCTACCTATGGTTTTCGGTCCATGGTTTTGGACGCGATGGTTTTCGGTCCATGGTATTGGATGCTTCGGCATGTATAAATATGTATTGTAACATTGAAAGGAATATAATGAAAAATCAAGCTGGTAGTCCCGATTTTGGGATCCAGGGGAAAATCTCTGTGTATATGTGTTTTATGTGTTATTCTCTCTCATTGTTTATTTTTCTATGATTTAGAATTCGTATGCAGGTAATTTTTGTACGAGGTTAAAACCTACATTTGGTATTAGAGCTATTTTGGCTTCAAGGGGACGCCTTTGTTGCTGAGGGGTTTCGCTCGGGCCTGTGGTAGACCCTGTTCAGTGGGAGATCTGTGAGATCGATTCTGGTGGTGAAAGAAGATGGCGAGCAGCAGAAAGATAGAGATCGAGAAGTTCAATGGTCAGAGTTTTGAGTTGTGGAAACTCAAGATGGAGGATCTGTTGGTGGATAAAGATCAGTGGATCGTGGTAGATCCAGGTACTAAACCAACGGGAGTGACCGATGAAGAATGGAAGAATTTGGATCGGAAGGCAAAGAGAACTATACGATTGTGTGTCTCAGATTCAGTATTGCTGAATGTATCAGGGGAAGCTACTGCAAAGACTTTGTGGGACAAGTTAAGGACTTTGTACCAATCTAAGTCTCTGGTGAATAAACTGTTCTTGCGGAAAAAGCTGTATAACCTGAGGATGAAAGATGGAGACTCGGTGACAGAGCATCTGAACGCATTTAATACTGTGGTAAGTCAGTTAGCATCTGTTGATATTAAAATTTCAGATGAAGATAAGTGCATCAGTTTGTTGTGTTCTCTACCAGATTCGTGGGATAGTCTGGTTATTGCAATAGGTAGCAATGCAACTGCTTTGCAGTTTGATGAAATCATCTCAGCCTTGCTGACGGAGGAGATGAGACGGAAAAATATGGAGAGCCTGAATGGTGATGCCTTGTCTGTACAAGGACGGTCCCAGAATAGAAACAAAAATAAGTCATCGAGTGGGAGATCTAAATCTAGAGGGAGATCTAAATCTCTAGGAAAACTTGTAAAGGTGGTGTGCTGGAAATGCGGAAAGGAAGGGCACTTTAAAAGGGACTGTAAATTTAAAGCTCCTGATAAAGGAAAGGGATCTGATGATGCTCCTTTTGCAGAGGTGAAAACCACCTCAGATGAAGGTGGGGATGTGTACTTGGCTTCTTCAAGTACACATGTAGATCATGAGGCATGGTTGATTGACTCAGGTGCATCCTTTCACTTCACTCCCCATAGAGAGTGGTTCTGTGAGTATGAGAAATACGATGGTGGTGATGTCTTCTTAGGAGATGATAGGAAGGGTAGAATCATTGGTCGCGGAAAAGTAAAGTTGAAGTTGCAAGGTGGAAGGGTTAGAACACTTCCGGGTGTTCTGCATATTCTTGCATTGGCCAGAAATCTGATTTCTATAAGCAAGTTGGATGATGCAGGTGCAAAAACAGTGTTCGAGAAGGATACCTACAAGATGGTTCGGGGAGCACTGGTATTGATGCGGGGAGTTTGGACTGGAACTCTATACAAGCTGCAAGGTAGCACTGTTGTTGATGGGTGCAACAGTTCTGTGGTCCCTAAAAGTGGAGCTGAAAATCTAGTGGTCTCTGGAGAGAAGACCGTGTTGTGGCATCAAAGGCTTGGACATATTGGAGAGAAGGGCCTTCGAATACTTCATGGTAAAGGTATGGTAGAAGGTATGAGTAATAGCTCTCTGGATTTTGATTTCTGTGAAAATTGTGTATATGGGAAGCAGAATCGGGTGAGTTTCCCCTCTGGTGCTAAGAGGGCGAAACAGATATTAGAGCTTGTGCACAGTGATGTGTTTGGACCTGTGAAGGTTTCATCACTAGGTAAGTCTGTGTACTATGTATCATTTATAGATGACTTCTCAAGGAATGCATGTATATATTTCCTTAAGAATAAATCTGAAGTCTTTGACAGGTTTAAAGAATTTAAGGCTCTGGTGGAAAATCAGACAGAGAAGAAGATAAAGGTGCTGAGGACAGATAATGGTGGAGAGTTTCGTAGCAAGGAATTTGAAGAATTCTGTAAGAAGTGTGGTATAGCATGGCAAAAGACTACTCCATATACACCTCAGCAAAATGGAGTCGCAGAAAGAATGAACAAGACGTTGATGGAAAGGGCAAGAAGCATGCTCAGTGGTGCCAGGTTAGGATAGGAATTCTGGGCAGAGGCGGTGGATACTGCATGTTACTTGGTCAATAGGTCACCTTCATCAGCGTTGGAGGATAAGACTCCACAAGAAGTATGGACTGGTAAGAATCCCTCTCTTTCACATCTGAGGGTATTTGGATGTGATGCATATGTACATGTTCCAAAGGAGAAACGAACCAAGTTGGATAGTAAATCTGAAAAGTGCATCTTTATTGGGTATAAGGATGGTTTAAAGGGTTATAAGCTTTGGAACCTAGTCACATAGAAGGTTGTGTACAGCCGAGATGTGGTGTTCAAAGGGGTAAAAGATGTTATTAAACATGAAGTCCAACCAAAGGAACCTGAGAAGATAGAGTTTGAGCTAAAGGAGGAAGAATCAGACTCTGCAGCAGAGGAGGAATCAGAAGATGAAGAGCCACAAACTCCAGCTCTGAGAAGATCAATTCGAGAAAGAAGGCAGCCAGAAAGGTATAGTCCATCTGCTTTCTGTTCAAATTTTGCTTTGTCTGTTACTAACGATGATCCCAGAACTGTGAAGGAAGCAGTAGATTCAGAGGATGGAAAACTCTGGAAAGAGGCCATGGTTGATGAAATGGCATCTTTGCACAAAAATGAGGCTTGGGATCTAGTGGAGTTTCCAGTTAGAAGGAAACTCATTAGCAGCAAATGGGTGTTCAAAAAGAAGACAAATGTAGAAGGGAAGGTGGAGAAATACAAAGCTCGGTTGGTAGCAAAAGGTTATTCCCAGGTGCCGGGAATTGATTTTGGTGATATTTTTTCTCCTATTGCTAAGGTAACTTCTATTAGGTTACTTTTATCTGTTGCTGCTGCTTTTGATTTTGAGGTAGAACAGATGGATGTGAAGACAGCATTTCTTCACGGGGATTTGGAAGAGGAAATCTACATGAAGCAACTTGAAGGCTTTGCGGTGAAGGGTAAGAAAAAACTGGTATGCAAGTTAAAGAAGTCTCTGTATGGGTTAAAATAGTCACCAAGGATGTGGTATCAGAAATTTGATACATTTATACGGGGACTTGGCTTCACCAGAAGCAAAGCAAATTACTGTGTGTATTTTAAATTAATTGGTGACCGTGTTATTTATCTGGTCCTGTATGTGGATGATATGTTGCTGGTTGGAAATGACAAAGAAATTATCCAGGATTTGAAGACCCAATTGTCCTCCAAATTCGACATGAAATATCTTGTTGCTGCAAACTATATTTTGGGCATGGAAATTAAAAGAGATCGGGCAAAGAGGAAGCTCTAGTTAAAACGGAGGAAGTATGTCAAGACAATACTGCAGAGGTTTAATATGCAGGATAGTAAACCGGTGAAGGTTCCTATTCCTGTAGGTGTGAGGTTATCTGCTGAACAGTGTCCCAAGACACAAGAAGAGGAAGAGGACATGTCCCGTGTTCCATATGCGAGTGCAGTCGGTAGCCTGATGTATGCAATGGTCTGTACTAGACCAGACATTGCACATGCAGTGGGAGTATTGATCAGGTTTATGTCAAAACCAAGGAAGGAGCACTAGACAGCAATGAAGCGGGTTTTTAGGTATTTGCGTGGCACTAGTGATTATGGTTTGTGCTACCAAGGAAGACTAGGATTGGACAGAGTGTTGGATATTCGTGGATTTGTTGATGCAGACTGGGCTGGAGATCTAGATCAAAGAAGATCTACAAGTGGGTATGTGTTTAACCTATTTGGAGGTGCAGTCAGTTGGATGAGTAAGAAACAATCTGTAGTGGCACTATCAACTATAGAGGCAGAATACATGGCAGCCACTAATGCAAGCAAGGAAGCAGTTTGGTTGCAGAGATTGTGTTCAAGTATGGGGTTAGTACAGGGAGCTATAAGAATAGACTGTGATAGCCAAAGTGCAATTTTCTTGGCAAAGAACCCTGCTTATCATTCAAAGACAAAGCACATTGATGTTCAGTATCACTTTGTGAGGGATATGATAGAAGACAAAAAGGTGTTGCTAGTAAAGGTGGACACTTTGAAGAATATTGCAGATGCATTGACAAAATCTGTGAGCTCTGAGAAGTTCTCTTGGTGTAGAGAAACAATGGGCATTTCAGGGCTGGAAAAATGACTAAGCTCTCCTGTGGCCCCCTGTGGAAATAAAACAACAAGTGGGAGATTGTTGGGTTGTGTTATATTCTTTCCACGACTAACCTACGTAGTGAACCAGGGGGTTAGAGGGGGGCGGAGCCCCCCTTTCGTTGCGCCGATTGCGTAGCGGGGGGGTCACAGGGGGGGTGGCAGCCCCCCCTATCTGGGGGGTTTGAGGGGGGTGGGTAGCCCCCTCTACATATTAGGTTGGGCAAACCTACCTATGGTTTTCGGTCCATGGTTTTGGACGCGATGGTTTTCGGTCCATGGTATTGGATGCTTCGGCATGTATAAATATGTATTGTAACATTGAAAGGAATATAATGAAAAATCAAGCTAGTAGTCCCGGTTTTGGGATCCAGGGGAAAATCTCTGTGTATATGTGTTTTATGTGTTATGCTCTCGCATTGTTTATTTTTCTGTGATTTAGAATTCGTATGCAGGTAATTTCTGTACGGGGTTAAAACCTACACTCTTTAGACCTGGCTATTTCTCATCTTCTTCATCATACTTGAAGGCCAATTGAAATTGAGCATATTCTCAGTTTCTCCCTGGTTACAACTTTTGTTAGCATATCTGAAGGATTCTGGCTAGTGTGTATCTTTTCCAACTTCAACTCTCCATATTCCAACATTGATCATATGAAATGGTACTTGAGCTACATGTGTTTAGTCCTAGAATGAAATGTTGATTTCTTTGCAAGATGAATGGCACTTTGGCTATCACTGTATAATGTGCCCATATCATGCTCCTTACCTAATTCACCCATAAACCTTTGTAACCAAATCATTTCTTTACTAGCCTCTGTAGCAGCAACATACTCTGCTTCTGCTGTTAAAAGTGCAACAACACTTTGGATTTTTGAAACCAAATTGACAGCTATTCCACCTACAGTAAATACATATCCTGTAGTGCTCCTCTTGTTATCTCTGTCACCTGCCATATCTGCATCAACATATCCCTGTAGAGAAATGTTTGAACCACGAAAGCATAATGCTTGATTTGTGGTACCTTTCAAATATCTGAGAATCCATTTCATTGTCATCCAATGTTCCTTTCCTGGATTGTTCATGTACCTGCTTACAACTCCCACTGCATGTGCAATATCAGGCCTTGTGCAGACCATTGCATACATTAAGCTTCCAATTGCTGATGCATATGGAACTTTAGACATATAATCCATGTCTTCTTGGTTCTTTGGGCACATTTCCTTACTAAGTTTAAAATGGCTAGCAAAAGGTCTACTAACTGGTTTTTCATTGTGCATATTAAATCTTTTCAACACCTTTTGTATGTACTCATTCTGAGACAATGTTAATTTGCGATTTTTCCTGTCTCTAGTTATTCTCATACCAAGGATTTGTTTTTCAGCTCCAAAATCCTTCATTGCAAATGAATTTGCCAATTTTCTTTTGAGCACATTTATTTCTTGCATGTTAGAGCCTGCAACAAGCATGTCATCTACATGCAATAACAATATAGTATAGCTGCCATCATTTTGCTTTTTCAGATAAACGCAATGATCAGAGTGACATCTAGTATAACCTTGTTCAGACATAAACTTGTCAAATTTTAGATACCACTGCCTTGGAGCCTGTTTTAAGCCATACAAGCTCTTCTTCAATCTGCACACTAGTTTCTCCTTCCCTTTTACCTCATATCCTTGTGGCTACTGCATATATATCTCTTCCCCCAAATCCCCATGGAGAAAGGTTGTATTTACATCTAACTGCTCAAGATGCATATCTTCAGCTGCCACTAGACTTAGAATAGTTCTGATTGAAGTCATTTTAACAACAGGAGAAAATATTTCATCAAAATCAATACCTTTCTTCTGTGCAAACCTCTTCACCACAAGTCTAGCTTTGTACCTTTGTTTTCCTCCATCTTCTTCCTTCAGCCTATAAACCCATTTATTCTGCAATGTAGTTTTACTTGCAGATAACCTGACTAAGTCGTAAGTCTAGTTATGCATTAAGGAGTCCATTTCTTCTTCCATGGCTAGCTCCCACTTCTTCCTGCTTTCAACCTGCATTTCTTCTTCATAACATTCAGGTTCACCAGAATCAGTCAACAATAAATAATATAATGAAGGAGAGTATCGTTTAGGGGGTCTACTTATCTTGGTAGATCTTCTAACACCACTTTTAGGTGTTTGGGGTGCCTGTTGCTATTGTGGTGGTTGTTGTTGTTGTGGTTGTTGATTATTATTATTTTCAGGCACCTTTACTTTTTCCGTGATCTCATTAAGAACTGTGTATTCCTTGTTTTCTTTTTCCTATTTCTTTTCCTACAACTAATTCTTATACAAGACCTTTTCATTGAATATTAAATCTCTGCTCCTAATGATTTTGTGATTTTCATAATCATATAAGCGATAACCAAAATCATTAACACCATATCCAATAAAGGTACATTTCTTTGATTTTGCCTCAAGCTTTGTTCTATTTTCTTTATTAATATGGACAAAGGCCTCGCAACCAAAAGGCTTTAAAAAGGAGTAGTTTACCTTTTTACCTATCCATGCTTCCTCTGGAACACCACCATCCAAGGAACTTGAAGGCCCTCTATTTATTAGATAAATAGCAGTATCTATAGCATCTGCCCAAAATTGTAAAGGCAATCCTGCATGCACCTTGCACGCTCCATGATTGTTCTGTTCATCCTTTCTGACACACCATTTTCTTGTGGTGTTCTGGGAACTATCTTCTCTCTGCGAATTCCATGCTCTGAATAGTACCTATCAAACTCGTTGTTGCAATATTCACCTCCATTGTCTGATCTGAGACACTTCAATTTCTTTCCTGACTCAATCTCAACCAAAGCTTTCCATTCAAGTATCAAATACATCAAATTTATTCTTAATACAATAAATCCAAGTTTTTCTAGTTGCATCATCAATAAAAGTAACATAATAATGAGAGCCATCGAGAGATGATACCTGAGTAGGTCCCCATATATCTGTATGCATAAGCTCTAATTTTTCGCTCTTCTTTTCTTTCCCAACTCTGAGAAATCTGACTCTCTTCTGTTTTCCATAAATGCAATTCTCACAAAAGTCCAAATCAACATTCTTCAAACCCGGCAATGAATTCCTTGAGTGAAGGATCTTCATCCCCTTCTCACTCATGTGTCTGAGCCTATGATTCCATAATGTTGCATCTGCTCCTTTGGAAGTTAAAGCATTAACAGAGTTAGAAATACCATTGCATAAATACAATGTACCAACCTTTTCGCCTTTTGCTATTACTAGGGCTCCTTTGATGACGTTCCAAGCTTTATTTGTGAAAGTTGTCACACAACCTTCACTGCCTAACTGCGCTGTTGAAATCAGATTTTTCTTCAAATCTAGAACATGCCTTACCTTCTTTAATAGCCATTGGTTTCCATTCTGTTGTTTTACAAGAACCTTACCCATTCCAACAATTTTACAGGGTTTATCATCACCCAAATGGACTTGTCCAAAATCTCCTTGAACATAGTCATGAAAGTATTTCTTATCAGGTGTGGCATGGAATGAGGCCCCTAAATCTACCACCCAGGAATCATCAATATTTTCAAAAGAAAGAATCAGAGCATCTTGTAACACCTCACCTGTCACATTTGCTTTATGATTGTTTCCTTGCTGTGCATCTCCTTCTTTTCCCTTCTAAGATCTACAGTCTTTCTTTAGGTGTCCTTTCTTTCCACATTTCTAGCAGACTATCCCTGATCTGGACTTGGATCTACCTTTCCTTGATTTACTACGATATCCTGAGCTCTTTCCTCTTTCCATTTTTCTTCCCCTAGACTCTGTAATCAAAGCATTACCCGATGTCTCACCAGAGCTTTTCTGTCGCATTTCCTCACTAAGGATAGCACCGAAAACATCATCAAACTTTAAAGTACTAGATCCAGAAACAAAGTTACTAATGGGCATTACTAAACCATTCCAACTTTCTGGCAATGAGCACAAGAATAACAGAGCTCTAACTTCATCATCAAAGTTTACCCCTACAGAACTTAACTAACTTGTAACAGTAATAAAATCATTTAAATGGTCTGCAACAGATCCACCTTCCGACATCTTCATATTAAATAAATGCTTCATAAGAAATACCTTATTTGAGGCCAAGGGTTTTTCATATAGTTTTTCCAACGCCTTAATCAAACCCTTTTTCGTTGTTTCCTTCGAAATGTTGAAGGTGACTGATGCTACGAGGCACAACCGTACTGTTCCAAGTGCCTTTCTATCGAGAAAGTTCCATTCTTCATCTGTCATACCCATTGGCATCTTTGTTTTTCTGCCCAATGGTAGGTACAGATTTTTCTGATATAGATAATCTTCCATCTGCATCTTCCACAGCGAGAAGTTTTAGCCGTTAAATTTCTCACCCTAAACTTACCATCTTTCGCCATTGCTCCCACTTGAATGAGGAACCCTTCTTTCTTGCGAGTTTATCAGCCAAATAGACCTTCGGCTTTGATACCAGTTGTTAAAAAATTATATATTACAAAGCAATGGAACACATAAAATATTGCAGAAATATAAACACAGAAAATGCATTAAAACAAGAGAGACACAGATATACGTGGTTCACCCAGTTTGGGCTACATCCACGAAGAAATAACCAGTCTTTCCTTTTATATTATCTAGCAAACTGAAGAGATACAACCTACAGTATATCTGTTGTAACATCCTCTTCACTCTCAATCTCCTCTCTCTTTCTCACTCAAAATACAAATCTTCATAGAGGCAATACAATTCCCTCATATATAGTGAGGGGTTGCCTTCTAGGGCAAAAAACCCTAAATTAAACATAACTTCTACTGTCAGATCTCCACCTAATGAACGGCCCAAATTAACTAGAAATTACTATACTTTTACAAGGCAATTTTACATCTATTCTTAGCTTCGAGGGCGCAACCCCCGAAACCCCCCGCCAAGGGGGGGGGGGGGGCGCTCCCCAAAGGTCGCAGTCGCCCCCCCCTAGACCCCCCCCTGCAGTGAATATTTTACGGGCGGCGTTGCTGCCCCATTTCAAACTGGGGTCCAATGTGGCAATACCTTTGAATACATAAGATAATCAGGCTCCACACCCAACAGGAAGGAAGTGTTATACCACCATTCAACTAGAGTTAACCACTTGACCTATTGTGTTTTTTAATCAAATACAAAGCAACAAATATATTCTTCCAAACATTTGTTCACTATCTCAGTTTTCCCATCATATTGAGGATGATAAGGTGATCTATGAGCTAACTGAGTACCCAGACAAGAAAATAATTCGGTCCAAAAATTTCCAGTGAAAATGGGATCTCTGTCGCTTACAATAATCTTTGGGTTTCCCTATAGCTTTTGAATTGTTTCCATAAATGCAGTAGCAACTATACTAGCTTTAAATGGATGAGATAATGCACAAAAGTGTGCACACTTGGTAAGTCTATCAACTACCACCATGATGAAACTCTTTCCTTTGGACTTGGGTAAACCTATGATAAAATCCATTGAAACCTCCTCCCAGCGTTGACTTGGAATGGATAAAGGTTTTAAAAGACTCGAAGTCTTAATTGTCTCAACTTTATTTTGTTGGCAAACCAAACATTCTACCACAAACTTTTGAATAACAGATTTAAGGCCATCCCAAAATAAATCCTTCTTAACCCTATGGTAATTTTTTAAAAATCCTGAGTGCACTCCTAAGGAAGAGGTGTGCAATTCCAAAAGAATATTTTGTTTGAGTTGGGAATTCTTACAGAGGTATAAACGATATGTGTACCATAATGAATCATTTTTCCAACTAAATGTATTAGATGTACTGGGATCATGCTACAAATTTTGAATGAGTGCCCACACTTCTTCGTCATTCTTCCATTCATCCCTTGCTTTGTTTATCCAATCTAGTTGGATGATAGAGATGGAACAAAGAAAAGCTTTCACACCCTCTTCCTTTCTTGAGAGTGCATCTGCAACAACAATTTTCTTCCCTTTTTTGTAGATGATTTCAAAGTCATAACCCAACATCTTTGTGACCCATTTTTTCTGCTCTTCTAAAGATAATATTTGTTCTAAAAAGTATTTAAGGCTATCATGATCTGTTTTTACCTTGAAGTGTCTTCCCATTAGGTAAGGTCGCCATTTCTTAAGTGCATGTACTATTTCCAACATTTCCTTCTCATAAATAGCTTTGGGTAAATACTTTCCTTTGATTGGATGACTTTCAAAAGTAATGGGTCTTCCTTCTTGCATTAAAACAACACCGATTCCATTTCTTAAGGCATCACATTCCATAATAAAGGTTTTTTTGAACTCTGGCGTAGCTAAGACCGGTGTTTGGCACATTGCCTCTTTAAGATGTTCAAAGGCCTTCATTACTTCTAGAGTCCAAGAAAATGCATCTTTATTCAGTAATGTTTTAGAGGTGCTACTATTTTCCCATAATTATTACCAAACTTGCAATAATACCCTATAAACCCAAGAAATCCTCGCACATGCTTTATGGATGTGGGGATTTTCCATTCCTTAATGTTTTTACTTTTTCTAGGGTCAACCTTAACACCTTCATGAGATACAATATGACCCAAATATTCCACCTCATGTACTCCAAAGAAACATTTGGAGGTTTTTGCATATAATTGTTTCTCCTCCAATAGTTTGATCACCCTGTCAACATGTTGAACATGATCCTTCCAAGACATTTTGTAGATTAGCATATCATCCAAAAATACTAACACAAATTTTCTAAGGAAGGGTTTGAGAATGGAATTCATCAAACCTTGAAATGTAGAAGGTGCAGTGGTAAGGCCAAAAGGCTTGACCAAAAATTCATAATGACCCTCATGAGTTCTAAATGTTGTTTTCAAAATGTCTTCAATCTTCATTCTGCTTTGATGATATCCTAAACGAAGATCCAACTTGGTGAAGTAAATTGCCCCATGTAATTCATCCAATAATTCATCAGTCATGGGAATGGGAAATTTATCTTTAATAGTGAGCTTGTTGAGCTCCCTATAATATGGGCACATGCACCATGATCCATCCTTCTTTTGCACCAATACTACTAGAGCAGAGAAAGAAATTTGACTAGTTTGAATTATACCAGCCTCAAGCATTTATGCAACCATACGTTCAATTTCACTCTTTTGGGAATAGGGATATCTGTAAGGTCTGATGTTTGGATGAACACTTCCTCGAATCAAATGAATAGCATGATCATGATCATGAATAGGTGGGAGGCCTTTGGGAGTCTCAAACACTTTGGAATGATCATCCAAGGCTTTTTGGAGATCAGGAGAAATAGATGATCAATGTGCAAACTTATAGTGAGCATAATTGTGCAATTACGCCCCATTGTTCTTTCTTTAGAAGCTTTGTCATGATGTTAGGGTTGATTATATTTCCCAGTTTCCTTGTAATACCCCTTAATTCAACTTCCTTTCCTTCCCAAAAAAAATTGAAGAAAAGTTCTTGAAAATTAAAAGTTATCGTACCCAAAGATTGTAGCCATTGGACTCCTAGTACAACATCAGCACCACCCATTGGAATAGAAAGCATAGGACTATTCAATACATATTATCCCATGGATAGCTTGATATTATGGAAATTTATAGAGAAATTTATGGTTCCTCCAATTGCAACCATCACTTGACACTCTGGTGCTGGATATAGCAAGCAATTCAATTCCTTAGCTATCTTACAATGAATAAAATTATGGGTACTACCTGAATCAATCAACATTATTACCTTTTTCTTCTTGATATGTCCTTCTATCTTGAGAGTTTGAGGAGTGGTAATTCATGTGAATGCATTACAAGATATGGTTGAATTCATTTCTTCTTTCTCTAGGGTTTATTCTTGGTGTATATCCTCTTCTTTTGACATTTCTTTTTCCTTTTCTTCCTCCTCTTCACAATCTATATAAAATAATTTCTTCTCAGCACACTTATGACCTTTAGTGTATTTTGTATCACAGTTGTAACAAAACCCTTTTTCTCTTTTTTCTTTCAATTTTTATGGTGTCAACCTTGTAGGTTATGGAAGGCTAGGGGTAGAAACACTTCCATCTTTATAGTTGTGAGTGGTAGGCTTCCTTGTTGCCATAATTCTTCTTTCAATTTTTCTTGCCAACCTGAATGTCTTCTCCAATGAATCAGGTTCCCAAAGGAAAACCTCATGTTGGATGTTATCCTTTAAATTCCCTATGAACACATCAATCCTATGCTCCTCTAGAATATCATTTACCCTTATATTCAATTTTTGGAAGTCCTCAATGTGCTCCACCATTGAACCCTTTTGTTTGAGATTTATCAATTGGCTAAAGAAGGTGTTTCTTTTTTTATCCTCATAATGTGCTATCATTTCCTCCGTAAAAATTTCCCAAGTGACAAGTTGTTTACAAGAGCAAAGCCATCGATACCATACAAACTGATTGGTTTCCAAATATAAAGTTGCAATGTGTACCTTTTGTGTGTTTTGCACATTATGGAGATCGAAATATTGTTCCATCTATAGTATCCATGTTACAAGATCCTTCCCACCAAACTTACTCATATCGATCTTTGGAACGTGGTGGGTCTTCATTCCAACATTAGAGTCTATGAAATCATGATTAACATTTCTTTTGTTCTCATCATGAGTTTCCTCTACTACCTTTTCGCCATTAGGAAGCCTATCTTGTAGCAACTTTGTAAAACCTTCCTTCAAACCCTCCATGTATTTCTTCAAATATTCAATGTTGTCATTATTCAAATAATGATTAACATTTCTTTTGTTCTCATCATGAGTTTCCTCTACTACCTTTTCACCATTTGGAAACATTTCTTGTAGCAACTTTTTCAAACCTTCCTTCGAACCCTCCATGTCTTTCTTCAAACATTCAATGTTGTCTTTCATACCATTGATTTCATTCTTCAAACCATCCAACTTAGCTTCTGTTACTTTTTGTGAGAGCAAAATTTGTTGCACTTGGTCTCATAATTTTGATATATCATGTTGAGTTTCTTTCTCTTCTTCATGTGTCATAGTAGAGATTTTAGGTTTCTTACAAGGCATTTCCATTTTCTTTCTTCGGGGAATCCACTAATGATAATCTTCTTCACTATGCCATTTTAATAACTTCAAACTAACTTTTCAGACAAAAACTATTCAATTTTTTAAAAAGATTGCACACCTTTTTTCACTTTGTAGGATCTCTATATTGAATCTATTGTATCTCTGTAATTTCATATTTCCAAGGTCTAAAATTTCATCCTACGGTATCCCTCTAAGTCCTCTTTCCAACACCACAAGTATGATCAAGATTGGATTTTCCAATAAAGTGTTATTCCCAATCTCCCACAATGACATAATTATAAATTGGTTCAGTAGAGCGAAATTGTGCGAAGTGCCACGTGTCATTGTTTCGAACTTAGGCCCTAAAAAAAATACCCAAAATGTAGAAATTTCACCTATAGAACAAACCAATATATGCAATGTCCTAAAGCATAATACTTGTTCTACTTCTACAAAACATTAAGCGGAAGCATAATCGAATTCATGAGCAACATCAAGTAGAAACATGCATAACTGATCAAGAGAATTAATCACACATAACACAAGATATATCCAGGGGAAAGCACCAGCATAAAACCCCAACCATGTATTATCAATCAAGTGGAAATCCTCTTCACAATAAAAAAATAATTAGCTCTCAAGCTATTCATTTCTCAATGAGCTATGAAGATATGAAGATATGTCTCATGAACCAACCAAGCCCTTTTTATATAGGCTTTACCTATGGTCCTTGTGTAGTTTGCTTAGTAAATAATAGCAAAATCATATGCTCTTAATTCCAACATACCAAAATTAACCAATGGTCCAACTACGCAATCCTTGAGGACACTAGTTCCTCAACCATGCAAAAACTACTTACTAGAAATAGTCAAGCATCTGATAGTACACTGCCCCACATCTGATATCAACTAGGTCTCTAATAGAACTGACATGCAAGATCTATCCATGATTGAATCCTCAATTATCTAAAATAATAGTTGTCACATGCATGCAAGCATTAACAAACTATATTTTATTATTTTAACAACGTTTTAAAATAATCTAACTCGACTTGACTAGTTAGAACTAAGTCAACTGATTCTCTCATTATATAACTCATACTTATTCCCTCAATCAGTGGAGGAAATTAAGGATAAATTCCTCAATCAGTGGGACAACTCATTTGCATGCTCACAAAGACTTCAAATTTGAATTTCCTTAACTAATTAACTCAACTGAATTAATTAATTAATATTTCCAATTGCTATTAAGACCAAAATTAATTTTACTTCCTATAGATAGACTAGGGACTGCTATAAATAGGAAGGGACCCAAAAATGTTATTTTTAGAACCTTCTATTTTTAGCAGTTTCACCTCTCACCCAATGTGCCCAATGACCTCACTGGCCAAACTGCTATTTTTAGACATGCTATTTTTAGCAAGTCTATTTTTAGCACATTCTAAATTTAACATTTCTTGTTGCACATTTTTTAACACTCCCTTTCAACAAGAAAGGCTTTCTCTCGAACCTGATCCTGTAACTCTGGAATTTTCTGCATGCAACACATCTACTTGGTCCACTTGCTCCAACAACACTTGGAACAAAAACACTCCCAACTTACCACTCTTTTGGGCTAGGAACATACTCTGATGCTGAAGCTCTACCTGCTACTGACAAGTGCTCCCTCTCTGACATCTGTGCTACTGCAACATCTCCATGCATCTCGCACCATTTCACACCTCTCTGTGCCACCTAGCACTCTGCAAAATACTTGTGCCTCTCGCATTGATGCAGCCTGCTAGCTATGCGCTGACCTAGGATTCCCTACACTGTCACTCTCTCTGTCGTTTCATCTGCATTTGTCTCTACCCAATCAGTCAGTTCCTGCTACTCCACATCGGGGATCCCGTAGTAAGGTCTCATCCAAGAGGTTAGGTACCTCAAGGATCCTACCCCTCCTCCTTGGGACGATCACTCTATATCGCCCCACCTCCTACCTGGAGGTATGGCTGCATGTGATCCCTCAACCCACCTGGATCGAAGTTTCCCCCTGCTGGAGGTCTCTACATGAGTAGATGTCTCTACTCGATCTCCACTCAGCTTCCCCTGTTGTGGCTGTTCCACAACCTCCTGAAGCTGCCGCACCAATCGTGGCTCCTCCACAATCGTCTGAGACTTCTTTTGGCTCTACATGTTGAGAGGTAATGTACCCTCCCTCTCAACCACCAAGTCTCCATCAGTTGCCTTGCTGCTCAACGCTTTGCATGCATCTTGAACCTCAAGAGCACATAGGTTCTTGACCTGTGAACCAATCTGCTTCACCTATCTAGTGATGATGTGTCTAAGGAAAACCTTTTCCTCACTGAAGACTACATCATAGCCTCTGTCTTCTAGCATCGCAATCGACACCAAGTTTCTCTTCTATCCTGGTACATATTTGACATCGGTCAAGGTAAAGCGAGATCCATGCTCCCTCTGAAAAATAACCATTCCTACGCCTAAGACACTATACTTCTCATCATTACCCATTGCTATGAGTATTTGGATATCTTTCTCCTCCAAAGTAATGAACAAACTCTTATCGTTGGTCATGTGGAAAGAAACTCCATTTTCAAGAAACCAACCACTTCCCACCATGGATGAAACCATGCATGCAAAGAGTGTGAAATCCAACTCAAACTATGAAGCAAGTGCCTCACCTTCAGATCCTTCCCCGGATCCCTTCTTGGATTTCCTCCGTGGAAAATTTGCAGCATAATGGCCCACCTCATGACAACGAAATCATCGCACTTTTGATTTGTCAACCTTCTTCCCATCATTGGAAGAACTGGATTCAGAAAGAGAAACCTTCTCCTTCCACTTCTTCGCCTTACTCGCTAAGGCACAGTTCTCCTCATCATGCATGGATGAAGAACTGTCTCTGGTGCTCCGTCTGATCTCCTCCTGCATCAAATCCGACCATAGTCGTTCCCAATCTGGCAGTTTCTCCCTTCCATTCATTGAGTCCTGGTAGCTATGCCAACTCTTTGAAAGGCCAAGGAGTTCTAGACTCACCATATCCTCATCCAATGTCACGACCCCTACACTTGCAAGCTCATCCCTGCATGTGATGAGATTGGTTAGATACATAGAGATCGTCTCATCCCTTTCACACTTGATCTTTTGAAGTTTGTCCTTCAGTGCCAGCTTCCTCTGATCACTGCTATTCTGATATAAATATTTCAATGTTTTCCACATTGCATGCGGAGTCTCCTTCCCATGGAAGCTCGAGACAATGTGAACTCACACTCCCTCCAAGAGAATTCTCCTAGCTCTAGCCACACACTTCCTCCATTCCACCTGCTTAGTCTTGTCAGTGGGCTTAGGAATTTCTTGATCAATGAAATCCTTAAGGCCATTATCTTCCAAAACTACCTCCATGCGATCCTTCCAAGCTATATAGTTTGAGCTGCCATCAAGGGCATACTCAAGCCTCAAACCATAGAACACCATCGATGAAATAGATGTGATAAGAACTTGAGATCTATATCAAGAATGAGAAACTTCGAATTCCTCCTGCTAGTATATTGTTCTTTCTTGATCACTTGTGCTCTGATACCATGTAGAAATTTCACCTGTAGAACAAACCGATATATGCAATGTCCTAAAGCATAATACTTGTTCTACTTCTACAAAACATTAAGCGGAAGAATAATCAAATTCACGAGCAACCTCATGTAGAAACATGCATAACTGATCAATAGAATTAATCACACATGTTATCACTGAAAATGTTGTTGTCAAAATTTTTGGTCTAGCTTAAAGACCGGGTGTTTTCGCAGCGCCTGAATTCTTTTAGCAGTTTCGCAGCGCCATCTATTTTAGTGATTTCGTAGCAAAAGCACTGACTTTGCACTGGCTGCGCTACGAAATTAGGGATTTGCTCTAAGTTTTCAGTGAAGGCCCAAATTCTAAGCACGCCTATGGTATACTGGCTACAACTGCTGGGAATGAGGTTGAGGTGCTTAAAGGTCTAGTGTTGACTAAAGGATATAACTTTGATATTGTTTGCATACAATGCTCTGATTTATGGATTTTACAAAACAGGGAAGACACAACGAACAACAAGGGCTATGTAAATTTGCCATTCTTATAGAAAGTTTCATGGTATCAGTTGGAGTTGATGGGCTCCTGAAATCTGCCCTGTTCAATTCAGATAGCAAGGAAATGTGCGCTTCCAACAATTTTTCTTGTAATTTTCAACCCGAACCTTCTTACTGTCATTTTTAGAACTGGCAGGTTGAGTATCGTTCTTGGAATGGCATTGACTCCTAACCAATACAAACCCGAAAGAGTTTTAGCAGATATAAAGGTACTAGTCAATATTTCATCATCTTGTAAACTTTGGTTCCCCAAAATTCCCATGAGTGAAGGGTATTTTGAACCTCTATGATACCCCATTTGGCACAGCAGCTCGTGCTGACATTGTGTCTGATTATTTAGAGAGCAGCTGGTCACCATATAAAAATCAGGCAATCGGGGATATTTGGCTGTCACGGGACTTGGATAAATGTTCCCTCTTGCAAGATTTTGCCCTATGGGGACAGCTCATGATACTGGAAGAACCATTTTAATGAATGGTGCTGTACCTACCAAATTGCCATGCTCAGTTGAAAATGCAGTATGGCCACAAAAAGAACGCATGGATTCATCTAAAAGTGATCTGATAGTTGAGAAAGACGCCATTGATGCTGATTTTGGCAATATTTTGAAAACCCTGCCACTGACTAAAGCCTTTCCAATAGTGAAGGCATTCACAAATAAAGAAGCCATTAGAGCCCGTGTCAGGTCCTCAGCTCAGCAGGAATGTATATCAAAAAGTATTCTATGTAATGATCGTGATTATGAATCTGCTCTTTTGCCAGGCCTTCCTGATGATGTTACCAAGTATTGTCTTGCACTAATACCTCGCTCAGATTTTCAATCACTGAGATTTGTTTCGAAAGCATGGAGGAGTTTCATTCTGAGCAATGAATTTTATGTGGCAAGAAAACTAGCTGGCACCCTTGAAGAATGGTTTTATGTGCTGACTGCAGATTCATGTAGTGGCAAAATGCAGTGGCAAGTTCTTGATTCTGCCCGTGGTAAATGGAAATTTCTTCCATCCATGCCTGGTCCTTTGAAGAGAGCTTTTGGGTTTGCTGTGATAGATGAAAAACTAATGGTCATTGGTGGGTTGGTTGATAATGGCTACTCAGCAGAGGCTTCAGCAGATGCATACAGTTATGATCCAATATTAAATACGTGGATGATGAAGCCGATGTTATCGTAGAGCAAGAGCGGTGGCATGCTTTATCGCTTTTATATGTATGAAAAGGGTCGCCATGATTAATGACACCGGGATAGAGATGTGGCAAACGAAGATATTAGCTGTTCGTTCATTTGCTCTGCCACCGATGAAAGACAGAGACACCTGGTTGATATTTGTTTTTCCTTGCCGGAAAAGGGGTAGTCGAGTAGTGTTATATGCTACAAGGCCGCCATTTTTAGTGGCACAAGAGCTGGCATCGTTAAAAGGGTGAGTGCGCATTAAATAGAAATAAAAGAAGGATGGCGCTTTCATCAAAGGCTACCGTCGTCTTTTCCATCAAGGGAGCATATACCATAGAGGAACCCTTGCCAATCCTGGCAGGACTGTTACACTCGAGCCTCACGATGATCACACCAGTTGGGGCGTTGCTTACAGGGTTTCTGGACAGGAAGCTGAAGATATTGCTTTATCTTATTTAGAAGTGAGAGAGAAGGAATATGACCAAAAGGCCTACGTTGATTTTTATTTTGAAAGGGATTCAACAGAGCCAGCTATATCTGGAGTCCTTGTGTACATTGTATCAACAGACAAGAATTCGAATAAAAATTACCTGGACCCTGCACCATTGGAAATGATGGCTCATCAAATTGTTGGAGCTGTGAGTCTTTCCAGGCCTAACATTGAATATCTCTTTCAACTAGAGACAGCTCTACTTGAGATAGGTTGCAATGACAGTCACGTGACAGACCTCGCAAATGCAGTTAGGAAAGTATTAACATGCAAAGATGGAGATGCTACTTCAAATGGAGATGCAAAGTACTGAACTTCAGTGTGAACTTCAGCAATTTGTTGTCTTATTCACGTGATTGTTTTAAAGGATATTTTGCCGAGCCTTTTGAGTTCTATAATATGCGCTGCCTCAATCTAGAATATCTCTGATGTTATTGTGGATCCATTGAGAGATAAAGTTGTTAGTGCCCACATTGCAGCTTTGATTTCTAGGTAGGTTCTATGCATAAAAAACAGAGTCCCTGTAGGAATTATATCTTCATCGAATCCTTCATCCAAAAGAAAATCAGTGACAGTAGAGAATTAGGAGCACAAGGCTAAATTTTATACTATCAATGCTTTTGACTCTAAATGGGAGAAATTTCTAGATCCAGGGGAGTTCATTGTGATGGTTTCATTAGTTAAGAAAATCCGGAAACTTTACAACAAAAAGATGCAGCTGATTCTGACAGACAAGCCGAAGTTGATATAGGTAGACCCAGTCAAATTGGTACAGCAGGGTGAGATAGTTTGGTTTGATAATCCTAAGGAGCTTAATGTCCAAGTGTTGAATTCTTCCAACTTTAAGATCTGTACTTTGAAAAAGACCACCTCATTTGAAGATTTGAAGGCAGCAAGGAATACTACAGTGACTTTATGTTCCAGTTGGGATTTATGAAGCTTTTTATTGGTTTGATGCTAATCAAGTTGGCTGTGATATGTAATGACAGAAGCAAGCTTCATCTTCTTAAAACTATTTAGGTTCCTAATAGCTGTACAAATGTCTGAAGAGATCATGAATCTAAGCAGAAAACGCTTCAAAGATACATAGGTTCTGTTTTGACATCTACAGCAGTTTCGTAGCGCGCTACGAAACTGCTGTAGAATGCTGTTTTGTGGAAAAACAATGAATTTTGATGATGAGGTCAGTTAATGGTAAAAGAAGGTCTCAAACTCAGGCAAGGAGATCATACATGGGTTTCATAACAACTCAAACAGTGACAGGTGTAGCTCTTGAAGAGAAAATAAAATATTTTGTTTATTTTCATAAAGTTTTCTCAAAGGCAATTTATGACCGAGCTACTAGCGTATTGGTGGGGTTACCAGAATCTTCGGTTGATACACCTGTTGGTCCTTGAAGTATCCAGATCATATAGCATATGGTGGTTATGCGTTGTTAATTGAAGGTTCAAAGAACTTGGAGTGTGGTCTTTAAATGATGAAGAGGAATGGAAGACAGGGGACCGTGGATATAGGGTGATTAATTTTATCAATTAATAAGCTGTCTTACAGCTAGCATTCGAGACCAGCTTGCTCGGTAAATGCTCCCTTAACATATCTTAGCCATAATGGAAATCATACAGCTGTCCAGCATCCAAGAAAGCATCAAGCCTTCGAGGAGAAAGGAATTAATGTTTTAGTTTGATTAGGATTGTGTGCAATTACATTTCAGCACTTTGTAATAAATGCATTAATTAAATAGCATGTAGGAATAATTAATAGCCACCTTCGAGGCTCCCCTCATGCTGGAGGAGGAAGCTCGAGGTGTTTTAGTTTGCTTGCCTATATATGGGCCAAGATTAGATGTAGAAAGGGTTGGATACCTAATAGAAAAACAGTGTTGTTTTGGGCCATTGTAAGACCTTTTTTGACAGTAATAGTAAAACAGAGTTATTCTCTTCTCAAGATTCTCGAAGGATTGTCATGATCAAATGTAGTGATGATGTGTGGTACCTTATGTTATTTTATGGTTTTGTTGTATGCAATCACTCAGAATTCATAAATATATGCTCTGACTTCCTGTGTATACAGCAAGCTATGTTTTGGTGAAATATGTTTGATATGTAATGCTAAGAGCCTTGATTTCTATGAGGTCACTGTGTTTTCCTTGTTTACTTGATATTATAGACTCCATAGCCCAATGAGAGCCAGTTTGATGTGTTTCCAACCAGTTATGCTTTCATAAGTAAATAAAGAGTTAGCCATCTAGTGTTTGAAGGATTTTGTCAAGAGTTGTGAGAGAGCCCTCTCTGATTAGGAAGGCTAATTCCTAATCTAAAGTATGGTCTGAAACAGTTACATGAGACCTTGCTTGGTTGCAGTCCCTAGTACTGGTTTTGTGATAACATTTTGGTGCGTCTGCCGGGAGCTTAAGATTGAATTTCTGAAGGTAGCAGGAGTTCAAATGATTTTCAAGGCTGCAAAACTACCTTGGCGACTCCATTGTTGAAGAATTCAAAGTTCATACATTCATGGTGATTCCACTGGAGCTATGAAAGACCCAGAAGCTGCCATTATTTGTTCAAGGTATGCATGCATAGATTTCTCAGGACTACATGGTTTCCCAAATCATTTTCCCAAGGATGCATACTTTCTAAGGAATGGTCCAAAATTTAACGGAAAGAATCTGAGTTTAACTTTGGATCATATATCAGATTTTTGTGAATTTGCACAGCTTCTTAGAATTAAACATGAGGATGTTTGCATAAGGTTATTTTATGATTCATTCCAAGGGAAATGCAAACAGTGGGTTGAATGCTTGCCTGCCAAGTCCATTAAGTCATTGCCAGACTTTTGGCTTATGTTCTTGGAGGAATGGATAGATAGGTCAGAGGTGGAAGTAAACTCTCCTTCAGTTGAAGGTTTTAAACAGTGGAATGATGATCATAATAAAGAAGAAACAAATGAATCTTTTTCTTTGTCCCTGTCCTCATATCTGAAATCTTTTGACTGCAAGTCAGAGGATAAGATGAAATTTTTTGATGAATTTGCCAAAGAAATTGAGAAAGAAATTGAAGGTTTAGAAGGACAAATTCAGGCATACAATTTTCATGATCATGATCATTATTCCCAGAAATTTTTTATGACTGAATGCAAGGAGACTATGCTGGTTCCCCTCTCTTTTACGATTGAGGATCTGAACACTGTGGTTGAAGATCAGTTTGCACAGCTGGAAAGTGTCGTGGAAGGACAAGCTGATCATGTGTTCTGGGATCCTGTAGCTGATTATATGGAAGAGTTTTGCTCTCCAGTATTTCAGTTTACCTATGAAGATCGGAGAGTACTTCAGTGGCAGCGGTCTTTACACTATCACATTAGTTCTGAAATCCGATACAGTCAGGGAAGATTTCAGTGGCAGCGGTCATTACACTGTCATATTGGTTCTGAATTCCGGGACAGGCAAAGAAATCAAATGTCAGACAAAGCAAATGATTGGCTGCATTGGAAGTTTCATATTGATTGAGCTGAGGGAAGTTTGAATGGTTAGGGTAGGTAGGTAGGTAAATTGCAAATAAGCTCAAGGTTAGCTGAGCATTTATTTTTCAGTGGCATTAGTTTCTTTCTCCTACAGTCATGCTTGTCAAGCAAATTTCTGTTTGTCACAAATGGGTAAGGCACTGGAGCTGCATGTTCTTAGCGCACCACAAGGGCACACTATCCCAAGTGGAGCCACTGTTATCACTGAAAATGTTGTTGTCAAAATTTTTGGTCTAGCTTAAAGACCGGGTGTTTTCGCAGCGCCTGAATTCTTTTAGCAGTTTCGCAGCGCCATCTATTTTAGTGATTTCGTAGCAAAAGCACTGACTTTGCACTGGCTGCGCTACGAAATTAGGGATTTGCTCTAAGTTTTCAGTGAAGGCCCAAATTCTAAGGACGCCTATGGTATACTGGCTACAACTGCTGGGAATGAGGTTGAGGTGCTTAAAGGTCTAGTGTTGACTAAAGGATATAACTTTGATATTGTTTGCATACAATGCTCTGATTTATGGATTTTACAAAACAGGGAAGACACAACGAACAACAAGGGCTATGTAAATTTTCCATTCTTATAGAAAGTTTCATGGTATCAGTTGGAGTTGATGGGCTCCTGAAATCTGCCCTGTTCAATTCAGATAGCAAGGAAATGTGCGCTTCCAACAATTTTTCTTGCAATTTTCAACCCGAACCTTCTTACTGTCATTTTTAGAACTGGCAGGTTGAGTATCGTTCTTGGAATGGCATTGACTCCTAACCAATACAAACCCGAAAGAGTTTTAGCAGATATAAAGGTACTAGTCAATATTTCATCATCTTGTAAACTTTGGTTCCCCAAAATTCCCATGAGTGAAGGGTATTTTGAACCTCTATGATACCCCATTTGGCACAGCAGCTCGTGCTGACATTGTGTCTGATTATTTAGAGAGCAACTGGTCACCATATAAAAATCAGGCAATCGGGGATATTTGGCTGTCACAGGACTTGGATAAATGTTCCCTCTTGCAAGATTTTGCCCTATGGGGACAGCTCATGATACTGGAAGAACCATTTTAATGAATGGTGTTGTACCTACCAAATTGCCATGCTCAGTTGAAAATGCAGTATGGCCACAAAAAGAACGCATGGATTCATCTAAAAGTGATCTGATAGTTGAGAAAGACGCCATTGATGCTGATTTTGGCAATATTTTGAAAACCCTGCCACTGACTAAAGCCTTTCCAATAGTGAAGGCATTCACAAAGAAAGAAGCCATTAGAGCCCGTGTCAGGTCCTCAGCTCAGCAGGAATGTATATCAAAAAGTATTCTATGTAATGATCGTGATTATGAATCTGCTCTTTTGCCAGGCCTTCCTGATGATGTTACCAAGTATTGTCTTGCACTAATACCTCGCTCAGATTTTCAATCACTGAGATTTGTTTCGAAAGCATGGAGGAGTTTCATTCTGAGCAATGAATTTTATGTGGCAAGAAAACTAGCTGGCACCCTTGAAGAATGGTTTTATGTGCTGACTGCAGATTCATGTAGTGGCAAAATGCAGTGGCAAGTTCTTGATTCTGCCCGTGGTAAATGGAAATTTCTTCCATCCATGCCTGGTCCTTTGAAGAGAGCTTTTGGGTTTGCTGTGATAGATGAAAAACTAATGGTCATTGGTGGGTTGGTTGATAATGGCTACTCAGCAGAGGCTTCAGCAGATGCATACAGTTATGATCCAATATTAAATACGTGGATGATGAAGCCGATGTTATCGTAGAGCAAGAGCGGTTGCATGCTTTATCGCTTTTATATGTATGAAAAGGGTCGCCATGATTAATGACACCGGGATAGAGATGTGGCAAACGAAGATATTAGCTGTTCGTTCATTTGCTCTGCCACCGATGAAAGACAGAGACACCTGGTTGATATTTGTTTTTCCTTGCCGGAAAAGGGGTAGTCGAGTAGTGTTATATGCTACAAGGCCGCCATTTTTAGTGGCACAAGAGCTGGCATCGTTAAAAGGGTGAGTGCGCATTAAATAGAAATAAAAGAAGGATGGCGCTTTCATCAAAGGCTACCGTCGTCTTTTCCATCAAGGGAGCATATACCATAGAGGAACCCTTGCCAATCCCGGCAGGACTGTTACACTCGAGCCTCACGATGACCACACCAGTTGGGGCGTTGCTTACAGGGTTTCTGGACAGGAAGCTGAAGATATTGCTTTATCTTATTTAGAAGTGAGAGAGAAGGAATATGACCAAAAGGCCTACGTTGATTTTTATTTTGAAAGGGATTCAACAGAGCCAGCTATATCTGGAGTCCTTGTGTACATTGTATCAACAGACAAGAATTCGAATAAAAATTACCTGGACCCTGCACCATTGGAAATGATGGCTCATCAAATTGTTGGAGCTGTGAGTCTTTCCAGGCCTAACATTGAATATCTCTTTCAACTAGAGACAGCTCTACTTGAGATAGGTTGCAATGACAGTCACGTGACAGACCTCGCAAATGCAGTTAGGAAAGTATTAACATGCAAAGATGGAGATGCTACTTCAAATGGAGATGCAAAGTACTGAACTTCAGTGTGAACTTCAGCAATTTGTTGTCTTATTCACGTGATTGTTTTAAAGGATATTTTGCCGAGCCTTTTGAGTTCTATAATATGCGCTGCCTCAATCTAGAATATCTCTGATGTTATTGTGGATCCATTGAGAGATAAAGTTGTTAGTGCCCACATTGCAGCTTTGATTTCTAGGTAGGTTCTATGCATAAAAAACAGAGTCCCTGTAGGAATTATATCTTCATCGAATCCTTCATCCAAAAGAAAATCAGTGACAGTAGAGAATTAGGAGCACAAGGCTAAATTTTATACTATCAATGCTTTTGACTCTAAATGGGAGAAATTTCTAGATCCAGGGGAGTTCATTGTGATGGTTTCATTAGTTAAGAAAATCCGGAAACTTTACAACAAAAAGATGCAGCTGATTCTGACAGACAAGCCGAAGTTGATATAGGTAGACCCAGTCAAATTGGTACAGCAGGGTGAGATAGTTTGGTTTGATAATCCTAAGGAGCTTAATGTCCAAGTGTTGAATTCTTCCAACTTTAAGATCTGTACTTTGAAAAAGACCACCTCATTTGAAGATTTGAAGGCAGCAAGGAATACTACAGTGACTTTATGTTCCAGTTGGGATTTATGAAGCTTTTTATTGGTTTGATGCTAATCAAGTTGGCTGTGATATGTAATGACAGAAGCAAGCTTCATCTTCTTAAAACTATTTAGGTTCCTAATAGCTGTACAAATGTCTGAAGAGATCATGAATCTAAGCAGAAAACGCTTCAAAGATACATAGGTTCTGTTTTGACATCTACAGCAGTTTCGTAGCGCGCTACGAAACTGCTGTAGAATGTTGTTTTGTGGAAAAACAATGAATTTTGATGATGAGGTCAGTTAATGGTAAAAGAAGGTCTCAAACTCAGGCAGGGAGATCATACATGGGTTTCATAACAACTCAAACAGTGACAGGTGTAGCTCTTGAAGAGAAAATAAAATATTTTGTTTATTTTCATAAAGTTTTCTCAAAGGCAATTTATGACCGAGCTACTAGCGTATTGGTGGGGTTACCAGAATCTTCGGTTGATACACCTGTTGGTCCTTGAAGTATCCAGATCATATAGCATATGGTGGTTATGCGTTGTTAATTGAAGGTTCAAAGAACTTGGAGTGTGGTCTTTAAATGATGAAGAGGAATGGAAGACAGGGGACCGTGGATATAGGGTGATTAATTTTATCAATTAATAAGTTGTCTTACAGCTAGCATTCGAGACCAGCTTGCTCGGTAAATGCTCCCTTAACATATCTTAGCCATAATGGAAATCATACAGCTGTCCAGCATCCAAGAAAGCATCAAGCCTTCGAGGAGAAAGGAATTAATGTTTTAGTTTGATTAGGATTGTGTGCAATTACATTTCAGCACTTTGTAATAAATGCATTAATTAAATAGCATGTAGGAATAATTAATAGCCACCTTCGAGGCTCCCCTCATGCTGGAGGAGGAAGCTCGAGGTGTTTTAGTTTGCTTGCCTATATATGGGCCAAGATTAGATGTAGAAAGGGTTGGATACCTAATAGAAAAACAGTGTTGTTTTGGGCCATTGTAAGACCTTTTTTGACAGTAATAGTAAAACAGAGTTATTCTCTTCTCAAGATTCTCGAAGGATTGTCATGATCAAATGTAGTGATGATGTGTGGTACCTTATGTTATTTTATGGTTTTGTTGTATGCAATCACTCAGAATTCATAAATATATGCTCTGACTTCCTGTGTATACAGCAAGCTATGTTTTGGTGAAATATGTTTGATATGTAATGCTAAGAGCCTTGATTTCTATGAGGTCACTGTGTTTTCCTTGTTTACTTGATATTATAGACTCCATAGCCCAATGAGAGCCAGTTTGATGTGTTTCCAACCAGTTATGCTTTCATAAGTAAATAAAGAGTTAGCCATCTAGTGTTTGAAGGATTTTGTCAAGAGTTGTGAGAGAGCCCTCTCTGATTAGGAAGGCTAATTCCTAATCTAAAGTATGGTCTGAAACAGTTACATGAGACCTTGCTTGGTTGCAGTCCCTAGTACTGGTTTTGTGATAACAACACATAACACAAGATATATCCAAGGGAAAGCACCAGCATAAAACCCCAACCATGTATTATCAATCAAGTGGAAATCCTTTTCACAATACAAAAAGAATTAGCTCTCAAGCTATTCAGTTCTCAATGAACTATGAAGATATGAAGATATGTCTCATGAACCAACCAAGCCCTGTTTATATAGGCTTTACCTATGGTCCTTGCGTAGTTTGCTTAGGAAATAATAGAAAAATCATATGCTATTAATTCCAACATACCAAAATTAACCAGTGGTCCAACTACGCAATCCTTGAGAACACTAGTTCCTCAACCATGCAAAAACTACTTACTAGAAATAGTCAAGCATCTAATAGTACATTGTCCCACATCTGATCTCAACTGGGTCTCTGACAGAACTGACATGCAACAGTTGTCCATGAGTGAATCCTCAGTTATCTAAAATAATAGCTGTCACATGCATGCAAGCATTACCAAACTATATTTTATTATTTTAACAACTTGTTAAAATAATCTAACTGGACTTGACTAGTTAGAACTAAGTCAACTAATTCTCTCATTATAGAACTCATACGTATTCCCTCAATCAGTGGAGGAAATTAACGATAAATTCCTCAATCGGTGGGACAACTCATGTGCATGCTCACAAAGACTTCAAATTCGAATTTCCTTAACTAATTAACTCAATTGAATTAATTAATTAATATTTCCAACTGTTGTTGAGACCAAAATTAATTTTACTTCCTATAGATAGACTAGGGACTGCTATAAATAGGGAGGGACCCAGAAATGCTATTTTTAGAACTTCCTATTTTTAGGAGTTTCACCTTTCACCCAATGTGGCCAATGACCTCATTGGCCAAACTACTATTTTTAGACAGGCTATTTTTAGCAGGTCTATTTTTAGCACATTCTAAATTTAACATTTTTTGTTGCACATTTTTCAACACAAAATACTACAGTTCATCCTCTTTCTGTCACTTTTTACAAAATTTGAATTTGATGCTCAGAGATAAAGTTATGATGATTTTTCCAAGGCCACCTATTTGAGATGGAATTCAGGATCCTGAAAAAACCCTAACTTCCTCAGTTCATATATCCAAAAATCTAGCGAGAAACAGTTTGAAATTCAGCCAAGATGTTCATCATGATTTTGTCTCAAATGGGTTTTTTTCCTGCTTCTCAAGCTTCGTAGAAAAAAAATTATAGTGAAAATTTCACGATGACCTATTTGAAGTAGCGAAACACTAGAATCCAAATCTTTGATACCAAATGCTATGCAACCAACTCACAAAATAGAAGAAAAGATAGATCAACGACTTCAAAATAAGCCTCTTTGAGGGGGAAACCTCATTTACATTACACAAATGAACAATTCTTGGATGAGTCAAATGACAAAACCTCCTTCCTATATATAGGAGTCTAAGGGGTCACAATATAATCAAAGCAGACATAACAATAATAATATAAGGGCACAACAATAAAAATAGTGGGCTTCTATGGGGCACAATAATAAAAATATGGGGACAACATGGGCACAAAAATAACAATAAGGGGCTATAATGACAATAGTAATGGGCGAATCACTAGTATTATAGGGACCTAATAGTCTTGGTTAGTGCAGTTGGCTATAGGTACAAATAAGCGAATTCATTATTGGGTAAGAGCTTGTGCATTTGACTTGAATGGTATGCCTACCACTGCACATCTAAATGTATTACCGTTGGGATCATACAATATGTTGTTGGGCATGGATTGGTTGTATATTCATAGAACCAAGGTATAATGATATGATAAATCTATTGAGTGTGTTAATGACAATGGGGAACCAAGAGTCTTGCAAGGTAAGAAGAAATCCACATCAGTTAGGATGGTGACAACTATGCAAGAAAAGTGTAGCCACGGGAAAGGGTGCAAGTTATTTGCAGTACACATTTCTGGTGATAAGGGTAAGGAGTTTGAGGATGCAGATGTGTTGAACAAGTATCCACTTTTGCAGTAGTTTCAGGATGTATTCCCTGAAGAAATTACAGCGTTTCCACCTCACAAGGAGGTAGACTTTTCTATAGAGTTAGTGCCAAGGGTAACTCTAGCATCGAAAGCACCTTACAAGATGAGAACACCTAAGTTGGTTGAGTTGAAATTGTAGTTGAAAGAAATGTTGGACAATGGATACATTATGCCAAGTGTATCACATTGGGGCACACCGGTATTGTTCGTGAAGAAGAAATATGGTACTCTCGGATTATGCATTGACTACAAGCAGTTGAACAAAGTGACCATCAAGAATAGGTACCCTTTGCTGAGGATTTATGACTTGTCCGATCAGCTGAAAGGAGCAACAGTGTTCTTGAAGATTGATCTGAGATCCGGATACCATTAGGTATGCATCAAAGAGGACATTTACAAGACGGTTTTCAAGCCCAGGTATGGGCATTATGAGTTAGTTGTTGTTCCAATTGGATTAACTAATGCTCCAACTACATTCATGTGTTGATGAGTAGTGTGTTGCATCCATCTTTGGATAAGTTTGTTATTGTGTTCATTGAAGATATACTGGTATATTCCAAAAATGAGGAAGAGCATGTCGAGCATTTAGCAGCAGTGTTGAGGTTGTTGATGGAGCATCAATTGTATGCTAAGATCAGCAAGTGTAGTTTATTTCAAATTGAGTTACACTGCTTGGGAAATGTTGTCTCCAAGGAGGGCATTATAGTTGTTATAGACATTTTTGTGCCTTACAGCATTGAGCATGAAATGTCCATAATCCAAGGGATCCAAAGTCCCTAAAAGAGTTGTTCCTACCCCTAAAGGAACAAGGTCAACCAATGACAGCTTCTCCCAGAAGTTCTCCACCAAAAACCACTCAGAAACAGTCAATTCAGGATCAATTCAAATGCTCTACTAGCTACCTGCGTTGCAGTGCACCCCAGTACACTAGCTGGGTGCGTTGCAACGCACCTAAAAGCACTACCAGGGTGCACTGAGCGGGAAATGACAAATGGCAAGCTCATTCAACGAGGTGTAAAGACCATGGAAGCTTCCAGAATCTTCTCCAATGACACTTGCCTCAATGAATTCAACTAGTGATGAGTAAGAGGCTCTCAACCTCCAAGTGGAAGCAAGAACTGATAGAGAGAAGCCACAAGTCAAAACATAAGCTGACTCATCCTCTCTGCTTACATCTATATATGGATCCCTCATCCCAGAGATCCAGAGGCTGGAATTTTGTACTTTGCAGAGAATTGCTGTTGGTTTGAGATTAAGATTAGTACATCGGGTGATTTATGCTTTGTTGGAGGAGAGGAAGGGATTCCTTTGCTGGGAGGTAGATGTTGGATCGGGACTCACTTGGTTGTATCTCCTCTTGGACTTTCTTATCATATCAATAAAATTATTTGAGTTTCTCCTACATGCTGTGTATCAATGATGTTTTGTTATATTTGCATGTTTAGCTTAATCTGATCCTGAGCTTTTTATGAATGTATATCTATATCTTCGTGTAGTTTCTCTCTCTTGTGATCTTGCAGGAATTCGGTGAAGCTGGGCCGGTAAGGGAGCAAGGAGCTGGGAGCTATTGAAGAGAGGAGCGATTGGATCAACAAACTAGCGAAAGACACAGGTTAGTTACATCCTTCCTCCTCATTTACATTTCATAAAGAAGAATGCTCAAGTAGTTTTCCTTGTTTGTTGCTAAGGCATTATCACACCTTAGAGTGGGATAGGGGCATTCCGAATGGATACTTTTCCCAACAACAAATTGGCGACTCCGCTGGGGAACGTATCTTGTTAGTTTATTTGTGTTTCTATTGTTGTTCTTCTCATAAACTCAGGAGTGCCGAATCGAAATGCATTTGCCATTTTCAAATGCAAAGTAGAGATTTGTTACTCTAGTCCATTCACTGGGCCTGTTTATGATCTGAACAGCTGATCCACAAGTGCTCTAATAGCCCTTTGTGATAGATCTTAGTCCTCCTTTAAATCATCCCTCTAATTGTACCTAATTGATAGCTTTTATCCGGCCAAAAACTGTAGATTAAACTGCAAACCGTGACCCAGAACCCAGAGACAATTCTCGTTTCTGCTTTAGCGCAGGCTCTGTGAAGAGGTTCTACATTTCAACGCAGGTCTCGAGAGGGCTACCTGCGCTGAAGTTCAGTTTCTCTGTGCTGGGGGTGCGCTGATCAGCCTTTGCCTTGTGCAGCTGTGGTTCCCTGCTTCCTTTTGCTCAGTTTTATCTCTGTTTTTTGCAGCCTGTTATCAGTGTGTGTACCTGTCTAAAA